>SJYT01072348.1:0-15842 GCA_006410635.1 Cephalophus harveyi | reverse complement strand
GAATCTGAATAGATTAATCATTGGAAGTGAAACTAAATTTGCAATTAAAAAAAAAAAAAAAACTAGCAAATGGAAGTCCAGGACTGGATGGCTTCACAGGGAAATTCTACTAAAGATATAAAGAAGAGTTAATAACTACCCTTCTCAGCTATTCAATAAAACTGAAGAGGATGAAATACTCCCAGATTCATTCTACATGGCCACCATTACCCACATACCAAAACCAGACCAAACAAAAAAAAAGTAAAAGAAAAATAAAGACCAATATCTTTGATGAATATAAGATGCAAAAATCTTCAACAAAACTTTAGCAAACTAAATACAACAATACACAAAAAAGATCATAGACCATGATCAAGTTGGATTCATTCTAGGGTCACAGGATTGTACAATATATGCAAATCAATCAACATGATACATTATATTAACAAAAGGAAAGACAAAACCCATATGGTCATCTTTATTGCTGTAGGAGAAGCACTTGATGAAATTCAACATCCATTCATGATAAAAACTCTTATCAAAGTATAGCGAACATATTTCAACACAATTAAGGTCATTGTAGACAAACCCATAACCAACATAATACTGAATAGTGAAAAGCTAAAAGCCTTCTCGCTTTATTCAGAAACAAGACAAGAATACTCACTCTCATGACTTCTATTCAACATAGTATCGAAGTCCTACACACAACAATCAGACAAGAAAAAGGAATAAAAGATATCCAAATTGAAAGGAAAGAGGTAAAACTGTGTTTATATGCAGATAACATGATATTCTACATAGAAAACCCTAATACTACACACAAAAACAATTAGAACTAGTAAATGAATTCAGGAAGGTAACAGGATACAAGACTGAGGTGAGGTGAAGTCGCTCAGTCGTGTCCGACTCTTTGCGACCCCATGGACTGTAACCTACTAGGCTTCTCCGCCCATGGGATTCTCCAGGCAAGAATACTGGAGTGGATTGCCATTTCCTTCTCCAGGGGATCTTCCCGACCCAGGGATCGAACCCGGGTCTCCCGCATCAGAGGCAGACGCTTTAACCTCTGAGCCACCAGGGAAGCCCCATACAGAAATTTTTGCCTCTCTTTACACTAACAATGAAATATCATAAAAATAGGGTTAAAACAATCTCATTTAAATCACATCAAAACCTGATGTTCAAGCTGGTTTTAGAAAAGTCAGAGGAACCAGAGATCAAATTGCCAACACCCTCTGGATCATGGAAAAAGCAAGAGTTCCAGAAAAACATCTATTTCTGCTTTATTGACTATGCCAAAGCCTTTGACTGTGTGGATCACAAGAAACTGTGGAAAATTCTGAAAGAGATGGGAATACCAGATCACCTAACCTGCCTCTTGAGAAATCTGTATGCAGATCAGGAAGCAACAGTTAGAACTGGACATGGAACAACAGACTGGTTCCAAATAGGAAAAGGAGTCCGTCAAGGCTGTATATTGTCACCCTGCTTATTTAACTTCTATGCAGAGTACATCATGAGAAACGCTGGACTGGAAGAAACACAAGCTGGAATCAAGATTGCCGGGAGAAATATCAATAACCTCAGATATTCAGATGACACCACCCTTATGGCAGAAAGTGAAGAGGAACTAAAAAGCCTCTTGATGAAAGTGAAAGAGGAGAGTGAAAAAGTTGGCTTAAAGCTCAACATTCAGAAAACAAAGATCATGGCATCTGGTCCCATCACTTCATGGGAAATAGAATGGGAAACAGTGGAAACAGTGTCAGACTTTATTTTGGGGGACTCCAAAATCACTGCAGATGGTGACGGCAGCCATGAAATTAAAATCTTCCGCTTACTCCTTGGAGGAAAAGTTATAACCAACTTAGGTAGTATATTCAGAAACAGAGACATCACTTTGCCGACTAAAGTCTGTCTAGTCAAGGCTATGGTTTTTCCTGTGGTCATGTATGGATGTGAGAGTTGGACTGTGAAAAAGGCTGAGCGTCGAAGAATTGATGCTTTTGAACTGTGGTGTTGGAGAAGACTCTTGAGAGTCCCTTGAATTGCAAGGAGATCCAACCAGTCCATTCTGAAGGAGATCAATCCTGGGATTTCTTTGGAAGGAATGATGCTAAAGCTGTAACTCCAGTACTTTGGCCACCTCATGCGAAGAGTTGACTCATTGGAAAAGACTCTGATGCTGGGAGGGATTGGGAGCAGGAGGAGAAGGGGACGACCGAGGATGAGATGGTTGGATGATATCACGGACTCAATGAACACGAGTCTGAGTGAACTCCGGGAGATGGTGATGAACAGCTAGGCCTGGTGTGCTGCAATTCATGGGGTTACAAAGAGTCGGACACGACTGAGCGACTTAACTGAACTGAAACCTAACCAAGAAGGTGAAAGGCCTATTATCTGAGTACTACAAAACACTGATAAAGGAAACTGAAGACAATTCAAAGAAATGGAAAGATATCCCAGGCTCTCAAATTGGAAGAGTTAATATTATTAAAATGACCATACTACTAAAGGCAATCTATGCTGCTGCTGCTGCTAAGTCGCTTCAATCGTGTCCGACTCTGTGCGACCCCATAGACGGCAGCCCACCAGGCTCCCCCATCCCAGGGATTCTCCAGGCAAGAACACTGGAGTGGGTTGCCGTTTCCTTCTCCACTGCATGAAAGTGAAAAGTGAAACTGAAGTTGCTCAGTCGTGTCCGACTCTTAGCGACCCCATGGACTGCAGCCCACCAGGCTCCTCCATCCATGGGATTTTCCAGGCAAGAGTACTGGAGTGGGGTGCCATTGCCTTCTCCAAAGGCAATCTATAGACTTAATGTAATCCTTATCAAAATATCACAACATTTTTTACAGAACTAATATAAGTAATCCTAAAATTTCCATGCACCTTCAAGAGACACTTAATTGCCAAAGAAATTTTGAGAAAAAGAAAAACAAACAAAGCTGGGAATATCACACTCCCTATCTTCAGACGATACTGCAAAGCTACAGTAATCAAATAGAAATGTATTGGCACGAAAACAGGCACACAGCTCAGTGAAACAGTGTCCAAGAATAAATCCACTAATTTATAGTCATTAATCTATGACAAAGGAGGCAAGAATATATGATGGAAAAACAACAGTTTCTTCAATAAGCTGTGCTGAGAAAACGGGACAGCTACATGTAGAATAATGAGATTAATAAAGGCCAATATCTTTGATATTCCTCACACTACATACAAAAATAAGATCAAAATGGATGAATGACCTAAATGTAAGACCTGAAACCATTAAACTCCTAGAAGACAACACAAGCAGACATAAATTGTGGTGCTATTTTTTGGATCTGCCCATAAGGCAAAAGAAATAAAAGCAAAAATAAATAAATGAGACCTAATTAGACATAAAAGGAAACATCTTTTGCACAGAAAAGGAAACCATCAAAAGAATAAAAAAGCAACCAACAGGATGGGAGAAAATATTTGCAAATGAATTGAAAGACATGTGGTTAATATCTAAAGTATATAAACAGCTCATAAAACTCAATTATAAAAAAAATCAAAAGTGGGCAGAAGACCTAAATAGTCGTTTTTCCAAAGAAGACATACAGTTAGCTAACAGGAACATTAAACTATTCTCAACATCACTAATTGTTAGACAAATTAACAGCAAAACCACAGTGAGATATCACTTCACATTTGTTAGAATGGTTACCATCAAAAAGTCTACAAATAACAAATGCTGATGTAAAGAAAAGGAAACCTTTGTACACTATTGGTGGGAATGTAAATTGAAGCAGTCACTATGCAAAAATAGTATGCAAGTTCCTCAAAAACCTGAAAATAGAACTACCATGTGACCCAGCAATTCCACACCTGGGTATGTATCTGGAAAAAAAATGAAAACAGTAATTCAAAAAGATCCAGGCACTCCAATGTTCATAGCAGCAACATTTACAACATTTATGATGGAAGCAACCTAAGTGTCATTCAACAGTCGAATGGATAAAGAAGATATTGTGTGGGTATACACACACACGGGCTTCCCAGGTGGCTCAGTGATAGAGAAGCCGCCTGCCAAATGCAGGAGACTCAGGTTCAATCCCTGGTCAAGAAGAACGCTTGGAGTAGGAAATGGCAACCTATTCCAGTATTCTTGCCTGGAGAATTCCATGGACAAAGGAGCCTGGCGGGCTACAGTCCATGGGGCTACAAAGAGTCAGACACGAGTGAGTAACTGAGCATGTACACACAGGGAATTACAGCCATTATGTTGAAACAGCTTTTGCTGCTAAGTCACTTCAGTCGTGTCTGACTCTGTGTGACCCCATGGACGGCAGCCCACCAGGCTCCCCCGTCCTTGGGATTCTCTAGGCAAGAACACTGGAGTGGGTTGCCATTTCCTTCTCCAATGCAAAAAGGGAAAGTGAAGTCGCTCAGTCGTGTCTGACTCTTAGCGACCCCATGGAATGCAGCCTACCAGGCTCCTCTGTCCACGGGATTTTCCAGGCAAGAGTACTGGAGTGGGGTGCCATTGCCTTCTCCGGAAACAGCTTTTAATAGTGTATAATCTGTAAAAACACTGATCTCTATGCTGTGCATCTGAAACTGTAAATCAACCATGCTTCAACAAATAAAGAGACAGAACTTGCAAATATCCAAAAAATGTAGTAATGAAGAAAGTATTAATATAGCATATCATGATAGAAAGGTGAGCAAAGAGGTAGATCAGTGATTCTCAACTGGGAATGATACACTCCCCAGAGAAACATGGCAATGTCTGGGGACAGATGTGAATGTCATAACTTAAGGGAGGAAAGTGCTACTACCATACACTGTTTAGAGACCAGGGAAGCTGCTAACCGTTCTTTAATGCACAAGATAGTCCCATATAGCAAAACAAACAAACAAAAATTATCTAGTTCAAAATGTCACGAGGGTCAAAGCTGAGAATCCCTGGGGTCCAGAAGGAAGGGAAGAGCACCATTTCAGCAGTGTGAATTAATTACCGGCTGTGCATGGTATCCATCTGAAAGTGTTGGTCTCCTGATTTTTATTATCCATGAAATATAACCCCACCTCTTTTCTGTGCTCCTACTCACCTTCTCAAATGTCACTGCATGTGAATGTCATCCAAACAATATATATCATGGAAAATTGTATGAAAAAGAGCAGTGTTGTTGGATGGGGGATAAACAGGCAAATCTATTAAGGCTTGTGGAACAAGTTGTATATTTTATTTTTTAATTTATTTATTTGGATGCACTGAGTCTTTTGCTGCAGGCTGGTTTTCTCTAGTTGCAGCGAGCAGGGGGCTACTCTTCGTTGCAATGCATGGGCTTTGGTGTCTTCTGCTGTGCAGCAGGCTCTAGGTTCACGGGCTTCAGTAGTTGCAGCTCGCGGGCTCTAGCGTGCAGGCTTAGTAGCTGTGGCAGCCAGGCTTAGTTACTCTGAGGCATATGGAATCTTCCTGGGCCAGGAACTGAACCCATGTCCCCTGCACTGGCAGACAATTTCTTGTTCATTGTACCAAGGAAGTCGCCAAGCTGTATATTTTAAATGCACTCATGAATATTAGGACCAAAGGCCAGCTTGTAGCATGATGTAAAGCCAAATGGTTACATCCTTACTGCCATGGAAAACGAAATGAAGGTGTGGGTTCCACTGAGCAGTTAATCCACAGAGAAGACACTAAATGCAGAAATGAAACAACTGGGCGGGGTGGTGCAGTTGGTGGCTCCCCCAAGACACTCTATAGTATTTCTAGCATTTGATGTGATTCTAACAAAATTTTTATTGAACAAAATCAGGGTGAATTATTTTTACTCTAAATATTTCCTTAGAGGATTTGAGCAGCTTCTAATGAAGACTTTAAAACAGGACAAAACTAGAAATCAGAAATAAAGACAGTAAAAAGGAAGAAGCAAAACCCACTGGTAATGAAGGCTTAACAGAGTAGTTGTGACTGAGAAAAACATTGAGTTCTGACCTTCTGGGGACAAACATCACAACATCTCCAGCAATTTTCATTGAAGTGGTAAGTGACAAGGCTCTGAAATGGAGCAGAGTCTTCTTGCTGCTGAATTCTTAAAGGAATTTCTCACAAATAATTGGTGGATGGAGATGTAGAGCAACTTCACAGATCATTTCTAAGCAACATTTTTCATTTAGGTGTGATTCTTATATTGTTCCTGTAATGTTCTATAAAAGCCAAGAGCATGACAATTCAATGGAGGTGGTGACGTGAAGGTATCCAGTACTGTGATGTGAGTCATACAATAGTATAGTGATATAGTTGTGATGTCAGTGGGACCTGTAGGATCATTAAAATCTTAGATGAGATCAACTCAAATTCCCTGAGAAAGTCCAAGATGTCTAGAATTTTCTGCAGGAGTCTTAGAAATTTTCACTTCCGTGGTCTAATTATAGCCATCTGCTTCCCCTAGTTCACGTTAGACAACATCTCACTATTCCAAACCAGAACATCCCTGTTCTATGGGACACAAAGGTGCAACAGTTCCAATTACTTACACACACACACACACACACACACACACACATCTATAAGAACTAAGGGCTACCCTTAAATCAAAAGAGCCCCCATCACTTTGGACCTTTAACCCTAGACCCCATGCAGTCACCATCTTCACCCCATCTCACACATCATCCCCTTCCTTCTCTGCACTCTTTCTTCTTTCGTCACCAATTCCCTTGAAAGAAGCAGATCCAGTTTCTCTTATTTTCTGAGCGAAAACAACCTAGTCATTCATGTCACAAGCTCCCCAGTGCTGAATATTAGCCATGCCTGAGGCAGAGACTCATCTTCTCCCCAAAGCAGACTCTCAGAATATTTCATTAGAGAAATTTCAGCACACACCACTAAGATAAAGAATTTTTACCCAGTTACTGACAGTCCAATGGTCCTCAAATAGTAGTAGTGCCAGTCCTAATGGTAGAAAGCAGAAAAAATTCTCACGGAATGGAGGATCCCATAATTGATTTACTCAGGATTCATGCTCCATCAATCCTCGTACTTTTCTGACAATCTGATATATCACTTCCCTAGACTCATCTTCTCCCCAAAGCAGACTCTCAGAATATTTCATTAGAGAAATTTCAGCACACACCACTAAGATAAAGAATTGTTTACCCAGTTACTGACAGTCCAATGGTCCTCAAATAGTAGTAGTGCCAGTCCTAATGGTAGAAAGCAGAAAAACTTCTCACGGAATGGAGGATCCCATAATTGATTTACTCAGGATTCATGCTCCATCAATCCTCGTGCTTTTCTGACAATCTGATACATCACTTCCTGCTGTTCCTATGTGCCAGGGACTATCCACTTCTTTGTGTATGGAAGAGTCCCCATGATCTATGTGGGCATCCCCTCATGAAGACACACTCATGTCTTTTCTGACAATCTGATATATCACTTCCCGCTGTTCCTATGTGCCAGGGACTATCCACTTCTTTGTGTATGGAAGAGTCCCCATGATCTATGTGGGCATCCCCTCATGAAGACACACTCATGGAGTTCTTCCAATGAATTTTTAAGTGGTACTACCTTTTCAACCTTTTTTCTCCTTATCTCCATTTAATATATCATTGGGATTAGTTTTTAAGAAGTTCCCATATTCCACAGTTAGTTGAAAAATTTTAAACATCATCTGTATTTTAAAATAAAAATTACTATGTAACTAATAGCTATAAGTACACATTATAAGTAATAATTTTCTCTGTTTACTACATGAAAACATAAAAATTAGTGATGTTGTCAATATAACCTGTCTCTTATACACATCTAGATGTGTATAAGAGACAGGCTTGGAGTAGGAAATGGCAACCTATTCCAGTATTCTTGCCTGGAGAATTTTGTTGTCAATATAACCTTACATTTTTTAAAGATACTGGGGGGATGTATTAATTTACTGAAGTTAAAAATTAATTTTTGTTCCCTTGAATTATACATTCTTTTCATAACCTTCTTGGTTATCCTCTTACTTAAAAATACCTTACTTTTATAAATTTTTCTTCCCTTGCCCCTTATCAAGTTAAGAGTCAGTTCTATCAGAAAGTCTCTAATAAAATTTTTTTTGTTATCAATTATAAGAAAGGAGAAGTTATTGGAAGTGATTTTCTGTAACCTCCTCATTGATAACACCATAGCCCTGGAAGGTGAACCTAGCCTTCCAGAGGCTTTTTGCTTTTACACAGGACAATGCCTTACAAAAAATGGAATTTCAGAAGCGGAATGCCAACTCTTAAATATCATCTGAGGAAAGAGAACTTTGGAGCAGAAGATGTTTCTAGGACTCTTAAAGTTGTACCATTGATCAGCTCTGATAATAGAAAAAGGCAATTAAAGGAAATGATATGTCAACCCCAGGAGATCTGGGAATGGAGACAAGAGAAGGTTGGTTTGCAGGTAATTAGGAAAGAGAAGAAGAAGGCAATGGCACCCCACTCCAGTACTCTTGCCTGGAAAATCCCATGGACAGAGGAGCCTGGTAGGCTGCAGTCCATGAGGTCGCTAAGAGTCGGACATGACTGAGCGACTTCCCTTTCACTTTTCACTTTCATGCATTGGAGAAGGAAATGGCAGCCCACTCCCAGTGTTCTTGCCTGGAGAATCCCAGGGACAGGGGAGCCTGGTGGGCTGCCATCTATGGGGTCACACAGAGTCAGACACGACTGAAGCGACTTAGCAGCAGCAGCAGCAGCAGCAGGAAAGAGAAGGGCTTCCTAGTAGCTCAGCAGTAAAGAATTCACTTGCAAGACAGGAGACATAGGAGACTCGGGTTGATGCCTGGGTGGAGAAGGTCCCCTGGAGGAGGCATGGCAACCCACTCCAGTGTTCTTGCTTGGAGAATCCCATGGACATAGGAGCCAGCAGTCTACAGTCCGTGGGGTCACAAAGAGTTGGATATGACTGAAGTGACTTAGCAGGCACCCTGGAAAGAGAAACCGAGTTCCTTGTGGAAGCTGCTCTCATAAGCCAAACCCAGCTCAGTAGCAGCTTGTCCTGGTTAGTTCTTCATAGTGACAACTTCCACATGCCCCCGGGTCATGACTCCCAGCCACTGAGACACTGAACCAGCAAAGCAAAGGGCCTCCCCTCCCAGCAGGGAGGAATCTGAAGCAGTGCTCCTCAGGCTTTAAAGTGACAATCCAGCACGGGAGTCAGAGTTCAGTCAGAGTTTGAATTCCCGTCTCCTGCTTCCGAGGTATGTAAGCCACATGCTTTCACCCCAGAAGCATTTCCTACATACGAACATTGGGCTAAAATGAAATTTGGAGAGCTTCTGCTCGAAACTCATTTTTTGTTGCTTTTGACATGATGACTGTGAGATATCATTTTGGCTGCTTGAGAATAATCATAACAGAAACTTAAAACACTAAAAGCATTCAAACCAGAAAGTACTTCCAAACCACAAACCAAGGTCTACTACAGCCACTCCCACACTGATTCTAGGGTTTCCCTAATATCCTCCTGAGTCATCAAACACCCCAGAAGTGTCTATGGCTCTGTCCCGGCCTCTTAATTTGGTACTGCTTTGAGGAACAAGTTGCAGTTTCTTGCCTATTAAATGACAATGCTCAGACTTCATGTAGATTCTAAGATTCAGTCTGTGCAGCAGTGCCACAATCTCAGGCAGACTGTCTATTTAAAGATGGAGAAAGAGGCATTATATCTTGGGGTTTTATATTCTCTCAGATGCATATGGGTGCACAGCAAGCAAGCAGCAATACCACACTTCCCTGGTCATTGAATATCCTACAGTGTACTTCTTAATTAAAACCAGCATCACAAATATGATTGCTTAAGTGCCAAAAACCTGGCCTGCTTAATGGCCAATCAGAGAACTACATGATCATTAAATTCATTTGTAACTACTTTTTTTTTTTTTTTTCTGAGGTAAACAGCTCTAAATGTTCAGATTGCTTTCCATCCAGTGTAGTTTTTAAATACTGCTTTTTTCTTTTAGTATCACAACTTCCATTTCACATTTGTCATCAGATTTAACCCTATGTTATCATAGTTTATTACAGTTTGGGGTTTTGTTTTGGTTTGGGTTTTTTTGCTAGAGTTTGTAGCAATGCAGGGGGTTAAGGAATAATTTGAGTGAACGATATATTCGGTGTTGCCTAGTAACCCAAGCTGATCCGTACAAAGCCATAAATTGCAAAATTTCATAGCAGCATAAAAACTTTTACTGGCACTTAAGCATATTTTTTTCCTGATTGAAGCAGAATTCATGCAACAATTACAACCACATGACAAAAGCTGGTAATGATTAGCCTTCAAGAGCTGCTGTTATTTCCTGACAGTTCCAAAGCTGTTTTTGTTTGTTTCAAGAAAAAAAGCATCAAATCCTTCATGGACTAGCCTCACTGACAAGGCAGGATCGAGCCTATTAATTAGCCAGTGCCAGCATTTTAACTATAGCTCCCAGTGAAAAATGGAAGAGTCATGTAATAATTTATACTTCTAATTAAGTTGTGTCAAGCAAAACCAGCTCTAAGTATACCCATACACACTTTAAAGAGCAGCCCTCTTCTTATGTAATATAAACATGGAAACACATTAACCCATAATGTCACAAACATGCCAGAAACAATCACTGAGAAAAGAACTTCATGAAGATGAAAGCTGGGAGTCAGGAAGGTGCTTTCATTTATTATAATAAATATGGTGCTATCTTAAGATATTTCAATATTTACAGTTATTAAGTAAAAAACTACAAAATAGTTGTTAAATTGTCCGGGTGAGATTATTTTCACAATGAATTCAAGGTAGCTTGTTGAGTAATAGTATCCCAATGCCAGTACAAAGAAAGTATCGGCTTATGGAAATAATATCTTATCACACACACACACAAGGAATGAGTGTTTCACTGACTGAATTGGATACTGGGCGATTTCTTTTTTTCAGAAGGTTACATGTTTCTATGAATAGATTCACCAGTGTCAAAGGATTCATACCACAGCTCAAGGAAATTGAGGAACAAATGTTTTGATCCTTTCTTATGGTTTTTATTCTTCAAGTTCTGGCTTGAATAAAAAAATGTTGATAAAAGTTTAACAGGTAATGAAGGCATAAAAGAAGACATTTTGAAACACATGGGAAGAAGTGCAGGTTTAGGCTATTTTTGCATCAATTTTGTGGCTGAGCTCCCTGGTATACATGGTAAGTCATGATTTACTTTCACTCGAGCCCCATAGTGTCAAATTTCTGGTTTGGTTTCTCAGAATCCCCAATCCCAACAAAGCTACCGCAGTATACTTGTAAGATCTACATGTCACTAGAGGAAATGAAACAAAATGGCAAAGGAAGCAAAGATGGATAAAAATAAAGTAAGGGAATCCATCTAATCCAAAGATCCTCAGTCTAAGAAAGTCTATCCACACGCCACCAAAATAACACTTGGAATGCATGAAAATGGTCCAGAAGACTGACAAGCCCATAACTTGGTGACTGTGGTATTTTGAGGAAGTTGCTTAACCTTTCTGAGTCCCAGTTTCCTTCTCCATAAAATTAGAGGATTGGTTTATATGACCTCTAAAATCCATAACATCTCCAAGACCCTATAACTAAATCTGCTGTATGGCTTTCCTACTCTGTCATTTCACTACGAGCAGCAATAAGGAAACCAACAGTCAGAGCTGAGAAACTAGGCATGAGCTAGTCAAGGTGTGATGTACTTTCCCAACATACAAGTTCACGTCACAAAAATGAGACTTGTGCAACTACTTAGCATGCTCGGCATATAGTGGACACCCTGCAACAACTCCCCACCCACCAATGCTGCCCCTCCTATACACACACAAACATCTAGACAGACTTTGTGGCTTGCCCTCCTTTATGGAATGAGGCTTCTGTGGTTATGAGTGTCATCTGTGAGCTTTTCTGGGGAGTGCCACCCTGTGCTGCCTGTGGGATCGTAGTTCCCTAACCAAGGATCTAACTTGCGCCCCTTCAAGTGGAAGTGCTGAAATTTAACTACTGGACCACCTGGGAAGTCATGAGTGTAAATTGTGAAGACTGAAAAAAACAAATCTGAAAACTTTCTTAGAAAGTGGCAGTATATTGCCTGGATTATGTATAGGCTGAGTCATAATTTAGTCACTAACTTCTGATTAAATTTTTAAGGCTGATCCACTTAGATATTTTGAAAATAAGTTGACATTCATCAAATCAATGATAAATGAAGCATGTCTTCTACACTGTGTTAGAAAGCAATAGAAACATCAAATTTGTGAATGATCATTAAATGAATTAGGTGAATTATGAATATTTTGCTTCATTAAAGCTAATAATTTATTCTGAAAAGAGGCAACAGAACATGGATTCAATACTCTACTAAAGCTAAGAGAAGCATAATGAGAATAACAGAAACTCTCAGCATCTTTCTACAATCAGTCCAGGAAGAAAATAAATATACTTATCAAATTATTTCTCAGTTGTTGCTAGTCAGAATAAAATAAAGCATACAGATTCCCTGATATGTTTTCTAAAATATATTACTTGAAATTTCCAAAGACTTCTTAAAGATGAATATTGTACCATCTTCAATAACTAAGGCAAAAATTGTATGGGATTTCAAGTGTGTGTGGCTCAGTCACTCAGTTGTGTCCAGCTCTTTGCAACCCTATGGACTGTAGCCTGCCAGGCTCCTCTGTCCATGAGATTATCCAGGCAGGAATACTAGAGTGGGTTGCCATTTCCTCCTCCAGGGGATCTTCCTGACCTAGGTATCAAACCAGTGTCTCCTCCGCCTCTTGCAGTGGCAGGCAGATTCTTTACCACTGAACCATCTGGGAAGCCTATATGGGTTATCATAGCCATATCTAAATTTTCCAGGTTTCCCTGGTGGCTCAGTTGGTAAAGAAACCACTTGCAGTGCAGGAGACCTGGGCTTGATCCCTGGGTTGGGAGGATCCCCTAGAGAAGGAAATGACAACCCACTTAAGTATTCTTGCCTGGGAAATGCCATGGACAGAGCATCCTGAGCGGTGACAGACCCTGGAGTTGGACACAGCTTAGTAACTAAACTACCACCACCACCATATAAATTTTGCAGTTTATTGAGTTAATGGACATTACTGAAGTGCTTTAGACATTTCAGTACACAAATAATAATTCACTTTTATTTTAAAATCTCTGGCCCAAATTGACAGGTAGAAATTCTGAAAATCTATTTTATTTTTTCTTTTAATCTATTCTATCCCTCAACCTCACAACTTAGGAGTAAAGTCTAAGGTAGCCAAAATTGGGGGAGGTCAGGTTCCTAACCAAATAAAGGAAAAGTTTCAAACTATTTTTTTTTCTTATCCACAATGTCATTTCATTTCCAAAGGAATGTAGTATTTCAGCTTTTTATTATGTTCAAAACAGTTTTAACTATTGTTAGTGTTCTGTTTGAGGCTGTTCCCATCTACATGAATAATATTGGACACACAAATTACCTCATGTAAGATCTGAAGGTCTGAAGAAAAACAGTTTTCTTAAATCTAAATATTAAAAAAACTGTTCAAATAATATAATTTTCTTATAGAGTATATTTAATATGCTCTGCCTTTTAAACAAGGTGCAACAGACAGTAACGTTTTCACCTTTCATTCTAGGATTTAGAATGAAATCTAAATTTCTAGGTAGGACCATGAAAAGGTAACAGTGAAGAACTGGAAAAAAAAAAATGAAGCACGAGTTTTCTTTTGTTTTTTCCTTTTACTTGAAATAGTGGCTTCTTAAAATCTCATGGAAGACTAAAAAGTAGTTTTCAACTTGGAGACACAGAAAGTAAAATAGGTCAAAGTCCACTGCATCTATTTTCAATTATTGAGATACACAGTCCTTAAGCAGCCAGAGTCAGCCAGAATTGTCTGAGACCTGGGGATCATAATGAAAATATCTTATAGTAAAATGTATTCCCCATAGGTTTAAATGCAAAATGAGAACCCAACTTTTTATTACTCGTTAAATGAAATGTGCAGTCTTTATCCCCTTTTAAGGTCAAGTATGCAGTATTTTGGAAAACAAACCATAAAAACATGATTAGAGAGAACAGAGGAAGTCATTATTTTCTCCAGTCATAAAGAATGCAGCATCATTCTATCAATCTAATGTATCTTTGTAACAGCGGTGGCAGCATGTGGCAGTGCTTAAATTGCAAATACAGTATTTAAGAAAAGGCTTGGATTAAAAGATCACCAAGATGAGCTGAAAAATATCTAAATGGATTAGATTATTTTTATAAATTCCATTTTCTTCCCAAAGACCCACTTAATATTACATATTGCCATATTATCTACCTACATGAAAATGACACATTCATCAGGCCAAAAATCATAAAGTGAATTCAAACGTACATAGATAGAGTCTGTTGTGATATACGGTATAGGAAACAAAAATATCTATGAAATTACTGTAGAAAATGTTGAGCCTGACTTGATAAACTTACGTAACATCTCTTGGTTTACTTTGCTTTCTTGGAAAGATTCGTGATTCAAAAACTGAAGATGGCAAATGTACCTTCTCAGGGTTTCCATCAGGAGAGACCTCATGCAAAAGCTGATCACAGACACAAATATTTCAGAGCATGTTGCCTTTGCAAAGCGCAACTTTTCTGTTGAGACAGTTCCAATGCAGTGTCAGTTTTTCAACAACAGCTGCTAGCTATCTGTCATATTTAGGGCAGTTATGCTTTTGCTGTACTCCACTTGAGGCAGCTGAATCAACTTGAAACCAATTTGAAAAACATGTTTAGGAAAGTAAAGGAAAAGACCTTTAGTATTAGAAACATGGCATATCATACATGAGATTCTCACCAGTCTAGCTTTATCAAGTAAGGTTTTCTGAGAGGATGAATTTTTAAGTCACCATTCAGGCTCAGGATTTCATGTTTCAAGGCTCAGCGCTGGCCTCTATTTCCAATATGTTTTCTTTCAAATAATGTACAGCCATTTCTACAAGATCTGGTTCTCCATAAAATGAACAAGAAGGTAAATCCTACTGAAACTTTAATGTCTATAATGCATGATGAGCAAAAATCCTTCTGACAACCTAGAGAGTCTGCAAAATTCATAAAAGTGGACTTTTTGTTCACTTGGGTGGTTGGTTTGGACCTTCCGTGTTTTGCTTTTTGTTTTTGGTAAAGAGGGTTGATGTTGCAATCTTGCCTCATATGCTAACATGAATTAGGAAAGCTGCCTCTGTCCAGACCAGTTTGTTTCTCATCCCGATGGTTTGTTAATGTAATAAATGAGATAAATAGTCTGTGCAAGAAATAAAACTGACCTCCTGGATAGGCTAAAGAAATGTCAGGCCCCACTTATTACAGAAAATTCAGCAGAAACCTACAAAGATCCCAACTAATTGGAGGGAAGCCAAAGGCACAGGCACCATAAACTAAAGATTCACTTTCAAGTTTCTGCTTCTTTATCATTTATTCTCAAGTCTCAGAGTAAGACCTAGGATTTGACTTGGCACTGCTAAGTAAGACGAGCTCATAAGAAAAACTGAAATAAAAGAAATGAAGATTAATTATCTTTTAAAGTTGTCTTTTTTCTTAAACTCTTTTTTTTAATTTTCACATTTTTATTTCTATTTACAATAATAACTACAAGTTAATGAGCTTGAAACCATTTCAAAAAGTCTTGGTCTTTTCAAAGCCTTTTCATTAGAAATCAACCCCCCAAAAAAAGATTTAAAAATATTAATAATGATTTTTTCTTTTATCAGTGGCATACTAAATCAAGGTTTTATTGAATTTTATCTCTTTTTTAAAAATTTTTTTAATTTTTATTTTTACTTTATTTTGCTTTACAATACTGTATTGGTTTTGCCATACATTAACATGAATCAGCCA
>SJYT01072339.1:0-27287 GCA_006410635.1 Cephalophus harveyi | reverse complement strand
GAGCCCATCCTTGCATGAAATGTTCCCTTGGTATCTCTAATTTTCTTGAAGAGATCTCTAGTCTTTCCCATTCTGTTGTTTTCCTCTATTTCTTTGCATTGATCACTGAAGAAGGCTTTCTTATCTCTTCTTGCTATTCTTTGGAACTCTGCATTCAGGTGCTTATATCTTTCCTTTTCTCCTTTGCTTTTCGCCTCTCTTCTTTTCACAGCTATTTGTAAGGCCTCCCCAGACAGCCGTTTTGCTTTTTTGCATTTCTTTTCCATGGGGATGGTCTTGATCCCTGTCTCCCGTACAATGTCATGAACCTCAGTCCATAGTTCATCAGGCACTCTATCTATCAGATCTAGGCCCTTAAATCTATTCCTCATTTCCACTGTATAATCATAAGGAATTTGATTTAGGTCATACCTGAATGGTCTAGCAGTTTTCCCTACTTTCTTCAATTTGATGGACACAATAAAGGACAGAAATGGTATGGACCTAACAGGAGCAGAAGATATTAAGAAGAGGTGGCAAGAATGCACAGAAGAACTATACAAAAAAAGATCTTCATGACTCAGATAACCATGATGATGTGATTACTCATCTAGAGCCAGACATCCTTGAATGGGAAGTCAAGTGAGCCTTAGAAAGCATCACAATGAACAAAGTTACTGGAGGTGATGGAATTCCAGTTGAGCTGCCTCAAATCCTAAAAGATGATGCTGTGAAAGTGCTGCACTCAATATGCCAGGAAATCTGGAAAACTCAGCAGTGGCCACAGGACTGGAAAAGGTCAGTTTTCATTCCAATCCCAAAGAAGGGGAACGCCAAAGAATGTTCGAACTACCACACAATTGTACTCATCTCACATGCTAGCTAAGTAATGCTCAAAATTCTTGAAGCCAGGCTTCAGCAGTACATGAACTGTGAACTTACAGATGTTCAAGCTGGACTTAGAAAAAGCAGAGGAACCAGAGATCAAATTGCTAACATCTGCTGGATCATAGAAAAAGCAAGAAAGTTCCAGAAAAACATCTACTTCCACTTTATTGATTATGCCAAAGCCTTTAAGAATTGGAAAATTCTTAAAGAGATGGGAATATCAGACCACCTGATCTGCCTCCTGAGAAATCTGTATGTAGGTCAAGAAATAAGAGTTAGACCTGGACATGGAACAACAGACTGGCTCAAAATCAGGAAAGGAGTACATCAAGGCTGTATATTGTCACCTTGCTTATTTAACTTATATGCAGAGTATATCACCCCAAATTCTGGGCTGGATGAAGCACAAGCTGGAATCAAGATTGCTGGGAGAAATATTAATAACCTCAGATATGCAGATGATACCACTGACATGGAACAACAGACTGGCTCAAAATCAGGAAAGGAGTACATCAAGGCTGTATATTGTCACCTTGCTTATTTAACTTATATGCAGAGTATATCACCCCAAATTCTGGGCTGGATGAAGCACAAGCTGGAATCAAGATTGCTGGGAGAAATATTAATAACCTCAGATATGCAGATGATACCACCCTTATGGCAGAAAGTGAAGAGGAAGTAATAATCCTCTTGATGAAACTGAAAGAGGAGAGTGAAAAAGTTGGCTCAAAACTCAACATTCAAAAATCTAAGATCATGGCATCTGGTCCTGTCACTTCATGGCAAATAGATGGGGAAATAGTGGAAAGAGTGTCAGACTTCATTTTTTGGGGGGCTCCACAATCACCTCAGATGATTTACAGCCATGAAATTAAAAGACGCTTGCTCTTTGGAAGAGAAGCTATGACCAACCTAGACAGCATATTAAAAAGCAGAGACATTGCTTTGCCGACAAAAGTCCATCCAGTCAAAGTTCTGGTTTTTCCAGTGGTCATGTGTGGATGTGAGAGTTGGACTATAAAGAAAGTTGACTCTTGAATAACTGATGCTTTTTTTCTGTGGTATTGGAGAAGACTCTTGAGAGTCACTGGAACTCCAAGGAAACTCAAAAGGGTTGACTTAATCCAGTCAGTTCTAAAGGAATTCAGCCGTGAATATTCATTAGAAGGACTGATGCTAGAGCTGAAACTCCAGTACTTTGGCCACCTGATATGAATAACTGACTCATTAGAAAATACCTTGATGCTGGGAAAGATTGAAGGCAGGAGGAGAAGGGGATGACAGAGGATGAGATGGTTGGATGGCATCACTGACTCAATGGACATGAGTTTGAGCAAGCTCTGGAAGTTGGTGATAGGGAAGCAGTGCTGCAGTCCATGGGGTTGCAGAGTTGGACAAGTCTGATAACTGAACTGACTGACTTGGCTAATTTTAAGCATAAAAGAGTCATGAGAATTCAGCCTATTGTTTCTGAAAGGAAATTTCTTTCTGGGAGGATGATTTTTTTTTTTTTTTTTTGCCACACAAATTTTTGAAAGCTTTCATTCATATTCTTGGAAGTCATCAAAAAAAAAATGTAGAAGTTGCCTTTAGAGCTGTACAGAGACTTCAGCATACTTTGTCTTCAGTCTTTAGCTTGTACCTTTTAAAAACAGTCCATGAGGAGAATCTGTTTGTTTTTGTAAAAACATAATACACTCAAACTGAAATTACTCTGTGATCACTTCAACCACCTCACCGAGGTAAGTGCCTTGTTGTAGGAGGTACTTTTGCTTCCCTGGCAGAGCCAGATAAAGAACCCAAGTCTCCTCTCATTAATGCAGCACTACTTCAACCAGTTCAATGGAATGATCAAGAACATTGTCTCTCCTGTAATGTTTCTATACATACCATTGTTTCCATTTCAGGCCTTATTCAATACAGAGGTTGCTCTCCCAGTACTCTGAAGCCATGATTATAGTTGCTTTAGCTGATCCAAACATCATTTGAATTCATAATAGCTCCTAAGCCATAAATTGGTCTCTGGGTATCCCTACATTCATCTACTGGTGAACCATCTATATTTATATTGACTACAGGATGATTGTAGCCTCACAAGGCAAGTAACTGCTTCCAAATTTTGCCCTGGGCTACCGCTATGAGTCTGATTTGGGGCCAGAGTGAGGAAACTATGTGTCCTGTCAAGCACCCTGAGAGATGACCCAAGACAAATGTACTAGTGGTAGCTCTGGGGAAACTAAGCCGTATAGCAGGCTTGCACCAGCCCAGGTACATCCATAACTGGAGGCATTTCAGCAGTTGGCTAGGGATGACGGTGGGGAAATTTGAGACCAGAAGATTTCAGGAAATATGTTCCAATATAAGTCAAGGTGCTGCTTATTAAGCAACCAGAATGTGTGTGGCCGCCATTTCTCTCTTACTTACCAGCTCTCTCTCTCTTCATCATGGTGATTAATAATGAACCTTTGGGAACTGGGCTTCCCTGGTGGTCCAGATGGTAAAGAATCGGTCTTCAATACAGGATACCTGGGTTTGATCCCTGGGAAGAAAGATTCCCTGGAGAAGAAAATGGCTACCCACTCCAGTATTCTTGCCTGGAGAATTCCATGGAGAGAGGATGTTGGTGGGTTATAGTCCATGGAATCTCAAAGAGTTGGATACAACTGAGTGACTAACACTTTGGGAAATGCCCCTGCACTGGGCACTGGGCTTCCTGCCTTGGTTACTCACACTGTAGACACAACTGCTGAGCCCAGCCAGAGAAAAACACCAACGTGGGTTGTTCACTGGGGACGATATTCCCTCCAGTCACAGAAGTATGCTATTCCCTATTTAATTCATTGATTACCATCTGAAAATTGAATGGTCATCATCGGTGTAGAGTGGCTAAAAAGTGCTAGAAATAGTGGATTTGTTCACAACAGAAATATAATGTGATTAATTCATATTTCTAGAGTGACTTTTTAGCAGTGGTTTCCTAACCTGACCAGTACTCCAAATTATGGGGAGCTTAAGTACAAAAATTTGTACTTAAGTTCAAGAACAGAAAGTTCAAGTTCAAGACCTAGAACTAATACCCCCAAAAGATGTCCTTTTCATTGTAGGAGACTGGAATGCAAAAGTAGGAACTCAAGAGATACCTGGAGTAACAGGCAAATTTGGCCTTGGAGTACAAAACAAAGCAGGTCAAAGGCTCACAGAGTTTTGCATCAAGAACACACTGGTCATATCAAACACCCTCTTCCAACAATACAAGAGAAGACTCTACACATGGACATCACCAGATGGTCAATACTGAAATCAGACTGATTATATTCTTTGCAGCCAAAGATGGAGAAGCTCTATACAGCCAGCAAAAACAAGACTGGGAGCTGACTGTGGCTCAGATCATGAACTCCTTATTGCTAAATTCAGACTTAAATTGAAGAAAGTAGGGAAAACCATTAGACCATTCAGATATGACCTAAATCAAGTCCCTTATGATTATATAGTGGGAGTGACAAATAGATTCAAAGGATTAGGTCTGATAGAGTGCCTGGAGAACTATGGATGAGGGTTTGTGACATTGTACAGCAGGCAGTGATCAAGACCATCCCCAAGAAAAAGAAATGCAAAAAAGCAAAATGATTGCCTGAGGAAGCCTTACAAATAGCTGAGAAAAGAAGAGAAGCTAAAGGCAAAGGAGAAAAGGAAAGGTATACCCATCTGAATGAAGAGTTCCAAAAAATAGCAAGGAGAGATTAAAAAAAAAAAAAAGCCTTTCTAAGTTATCAATGCAAAGAAATATAGGAAAATAATAGAATGGGAAAAGCTGGAGATCTCTTCAAGAAAATTAGAGATACAAAGGGAACATTTCATGCAAAGATGGGCATAATAAAGGACAGAAATAGTCCTTTATAATGGTCCATAATAAAGGACCTAACAGAAGCAGAAGATATTAAGAAGAGGTGGCAAGAATGCAGAGAAGAACTGTATAAAAAAGATCCTCAGGACCCAGAAAACCACGATGGTGTGATTACTGACCTAGAGCCAGAGATCCTGGAATGCAAAGTCAAGTGGGCCTTAGGAAGCATCACTACAAACCAAGCTAATGAGGTGATAGAATTCCAGGTGAATTATTTCAAATCCTAAAAGATGATGCTGTGAAAGTGCTGCACTCAATATGCCAGCAAATCTAGAATACTCAGCAGTGGCCACAGGACTGGAAAAGGTCAGTTTTCATTCCAATCCCAAAGAAAGGCAATGCCAAAGAATATTCAAACTACTGCACAATTGCACTCATCTCACATGCTAGCAATGTAGTGCTTAAAATTCTCCAAGCCAGGCTTCAGCAATATGTGAACCATGAACTTCCAGATGTTCAAACTGGATTTAGGAAATGCAGAGGAACCAGAGATCAAACTGCCAACATACACTTGATCATCAAAAAAGCAATGAGTTCCAGAAAAACATCTACTTCTGCTTTATTGACTATGCCAAAACCTTTGCCTGTGTGGATCACAACAAACTGTGGAAAATTCTTAAAGAGATGGGAATATCAAACCACCTGACCTACCTCCTGAGAAATCTGTAAGCAGGTCAAGAAGCAACAGTTAGAGCTGGAGATGGAACAACAGACTGGTTCCAAATTGGGAAAGGAGTACATCGAGGCTTCATATTGTCACCCTGCTTACTTAACTTAAATGCAGAGTACATCATGTGAAATGCCAGGTTGGAGGAATCACAAGCTGGAATCAAGATCACCAGGAGAAATATCAATAACCTCAGATATGCAGATGACACCACCCTTATGGCAGAAAGGGAAGATCTAAAGAGCCTCTTGATGAAAGTGAAAGAGGAGAGTGAAAAATTTGGCTTAAAGCTCAACATTCAGAAAACTAAGATCATGGCATCTATCTGGTCCCACCAATTCATGGCAAATGGTTGGTGAAACAATGGGAACAGTGAGAGACTTATTTTCTTGGGCTCCAAAATCACTGCAGATGGTGACTGCAGCCATGAAATTAAAAGACTCTTGCTCCTTGGAAGAAAACCTATGACCAACTTAGACAGCATATTAAAAAGCAGAGACATTACTTTGCCAACAATTTGACCTCTGGTTCCTCTGCCTTTTCTAAAACCAGCTTGAACATCTGGAAGTTCACAGTTCACATATTGCTGAAGCCTGGCTTGGAGAATTTTGAGCATTACTTTACTAGCATGTGAGATGAGTGCAATTGTGCGGTAGTTTGGGCATTCCTTGGCATTGCCTTTCTTTGGGATTGGAATGAAAACTGACTTTTCTAGTCCTGTAGCCACTGCTGAGTTTTCCAGATTTGCTGGCATATTGAGTGCAGCACTTTCACAGCATCATCTTTCAAGATTTGAAATATGGTCAACTGGAATTCCATCACCTCCACTAGCTTTGTTCATAGTGATGATTCCTTTTTTTATATAGTTTTATTTTTTATTTTATTTATTTTTTTAATTTTTACTTTTACTTTATTTTACTTTACAATACCGTATTGGCCCTGCCATACATTGACATGAATCTGCCACGGGTGTACACGAGCTCCCAATCCTGAATCCCCCTCCCACCTCCCACCCCACATCCTCTCCCCAGATCATCCCCGTGCATAGTGATGATTCCTAAGGCCCACTTGACTTCACTTTCCAGGATGTCTGGCTCTAGGTGAGTGATCACACCATTGTGATTGTCTTGGTCGTGAAGATCTTTTTTGCACAGTTCTTTTGTGTATTCTTGCCATCTTTTCTTAATATCTTCTGCTTCTGTTAGGTCCATGCTATTTCTGTCCTTTATCGAGCCCATTTTTGCTTGAAATGTTCCCTTGGTATCTCTAATTTTCTTGAAGAGATATCTAGTCTTTCCCATTCTGTTCTTTTCCTCTATTTCTTTGCATTGATAGCCTAGGAAGTCTTTCTTATCTCTCCTTGATATTCTCTGGAACTCTGAATTCAAATGGGAATATCTTTCCTTTTCTCCTTTGGTTTTCACAGCTATTTGTAAGACCTCCTCAGGCAACCATTTTGCCTCTTTGCATTTCTTTTCCATGGGGATGGTCTTGATCCCTGTCTCCTGTACAATGTTACGAACCTCCGTCCATAGTTCATCAGGCACTCTGTCTATCAGATCTAATCCCTTAAATCTATTTCTCACTTCCACTGTATAATCATAAGGGATTTGATTTAGGTCCTACCTGAATGGTCTAGTGGTTTTCCCTACCTTCTTCAATTTAAGTCTGAATTTGGCAATAAGGAGTTCATGATCTGAGCCACAGTCAGCTTCCAGTCTTGTTTTTGCTGACTCTATAGAGCTTCTCCATCTTTATGTCTAAATGTCCCTTTTTATGAAGGCACCAGTCAAATTGCATTAGGGGCAACCTCATGACCTCATGATAACTGGATCACTTCTGTGAAGACCCTATTTCCAAATATGGTCCAAATAATCCAACCTCTAAAATAGGTGAACTTACTAGTAAGGAAACCAAATAAAGTTCTCTTGCTGGTTGAAGACCCATTTCACTTTCATTTAAGGATGTTGATCATCAATGAAAAGTGGGAAATATGCATTGCATCTAATGATCTGACAGAATAATGTCTTCAAGGTTCAGGGAAGAACTGAAGTAAAGGATGAGAACAGAAATTTTTCTTCTTGTGATGAGGTGAAAATTTCCCTGGATAGAGAGAGGGGATTGATCAAAGGACTTGAAAAAACTAGGCTAGGTGGAAAGAGGAAATTAAAGATAGAAGAGGGATGAGACAGGGATTGGAAAGAGGAAACAGCTACCTGGGATACCCTTTCTGAGTCTTGGTGTGTTATAAAGGAAATATTAAGTTAAATAAAACTATAACTTCTCTTCATCCTGACTTTGTGTGAGTTTGCTCTTCTGAGATGCATGAGCCCTTTGGTTAAGTGCTTTGTGTGCCTTCATCATAGTGCTTGGTGTCCTACTCTGTGGGAAACCAAAAACAGGAAGTCTGTGGGGACTTCTTCAGTTATCCTGCATGGACTCCACAGGATGTAGCCTCCTTGGTCCTCCCTGGAATCACCAGGGCTGTAGGCATAGAGGAGAGAACCACAGGCCACCACTGCAAAGCAGAGACACTCAGTCTGAGCTCCTTCAGGAGATCACAGACCACCTTTCAGGACCATAAAGGAGATGTCCTGTCCAGGGCAACATGTGAATGTTCAAACATTTATTGATTTCATTGAGGAATCACAGAGAGAGAACTTATGAACCTTTATTTTTTGACTTCAGATGAAATTTGAACCTTTTGAAGTTTGTCATTCTTTCTTGAGGGAAAGGAAAGGAGGTGAGAAAGTTCTTCAAACATTTATGACAAAAAACTTCAAGACATCTAAAAGCTTTCATGAAGCAATATTTGATGACTTAAATGTAAGCTTGTAGTTTGAAAAAATTTTTCATTTTCAAAAACTAAGTAGGAGAGAAAATTTGGAATGTGGCAGAGAAGGTAATACAGTTAGAGGAGATAGAAAATGATTTAGATAGAATTTGAATTTGTTTTCTTGCCTTTTCCACCTGTTGTCAATATATTTTTCAGAATGCATCATTTGCTTTATTCCTTTTTTTTTATCATTTTAAAATAAAAACCTTGTGCTTGGTTTGTGTAATGTATGCATGTATATATGTCTTTATATGCATTTTTAAACTAGAGTTCATCAACAACTTTAAAGAGTGTTTACAATCAGCATCTTTATTTTCAAGATCCAGGACATCTACAAAGTTCAAGACCTGTGTGTTTCTATACATTACAGCATTAAAAATAAAGCTTGAAAAGGAAATTTTAAATATGTTCTGTCCCCATCTTTGGCCTATAGGTCAAAGTTTACTCTGTAGAGGAGACTCTTGAGAACAGCAGCCTGTTTATTCTTTTTTTGCATCCTTGGACCTTAGTGCAGTGCTTGGAATGAATAGCCCATCAGAATATAATTGCCAAATGAATCAAAACCCTCGGTAGCTTTTTCAAGGTACTGAAACGAATTGCCAGTCCAAGTTTGATGCAGGATACAGGATGCTTGGGGCTGGTACACTGGGATGACCCAGAGGGATGATATGGGGAGGGAAGTGGGAGGGGGGTTCAGGATGGGGAACACGTGTACATCGTGGTGGATTCATGTTGATGTATGGCAAAACCACTACAATATTGTAAAGTAAATAAATAAATAAACAACATGGCATATTCAAAAAAAGAAAAACAAATAAAATTTTAAAAAGAATTAAAATGTTTATTTTTGTTAGTTTTTTAATGTATTATTTGTGTGAAAAGTGTTATAAACCTATTGTAGTACAGTACTATATAGCTGATTGTGTTAGTTGGGTACCTAAGCTAAATTTATTGTACTTAATGAATACGTTCTTGAAATGGAACTGACTCATATGTACATATATGAGTACTATATAGAATATATATAATATCTGTCTCTTATACACATCTCAATGCCAAAGAATATTCAAACTACTGCACAATTGCACTCTAGCCATCTCATCCTCTGTCATCCCCTTCTCCTCCTGCCCTCAATCCCTCCCAGCATCAGAGTCTTTTTCAATGAGTCAACTTTTCACATGAGGTGGCCAAAATACTGGACTTTCAGCTTCAGCATCAATCCCTGCAAAGAAATCCCAGGGCTGATCTCCTTCAGAATGGACTGGTTGGATCTCCTTGCAGTCCAAAGGACTCTCAAGAGTCTTCTGCAACACCACAGTTCAAAAGCATCAATTCTTCGGCGCTCAGCTTTCTTCACAGTCCAACTCTCACATCCATACATGTCCACTGGTAAAACCATAGCCTTGATTAGATGGACCTTTGTTGGCAAAGTAATGTCTCTGTTCTTAAATATGCTATCTAGGTTGGTCATAGTATATACATATTATATATGGGATATATATATACATGAGGTTATATAGTCTCATTATTATCCTTTGTATTTCTACATTTACATTGTATTTTTATGTTGTTGTAACCTCTCTTTATCATTTCTAATTTTGTTGATTTGGATCTTCTTCTTTTTTTTTTTTTTATTAATGAGTCTGGCTAAAGGTTTGTCAATTTTGTTTGTCTTCTCAAAAACCAGCTTTTAGTTTTATTATATTTACTATTTTTTCTTTCATTTTTTTCCATTTATTTCTGTTCTCATTTTTATGATTTCTATCCATCTGCCATCTTTGGGAGTTTTTAATGTTCTTCTTTTTCTACTTGTTTAGGTGTAAAGTTAGGTTGTCTATTAGATGTTTTTCTTATGTCTTGAGGTAGGATTGTTTTGCTACAAACGTCCCTCTTAGAACTGCTTTTGCTACATCGCATATGTTTTGAGTTGTTCTGTTTTCTTTGTCACGTTTCTGGGATTTTTTTTTTTAATGTCTCTTTTGATTTCTTCAGTAACCTGTTCCTTATTTAGAAACATATTGTTTAATCTCCCTGTTTTTTTACAGTTTTTTTTTTCTTTTTCTTGTAATTGATATCTAGTATCATAGCGTTGTGGTCAGAAAAGATGCCTGATGCAATTTCAGTTTTCTTAAATTGACTGAGGCTTGATTTGTAACACAAGATGTGGTCTATCCTGGAGAATAGTCCATGTGCACGTGAGAAGAAGGTGTTTTTTCTGCATTTGGATCCTGAAGATAGGAATGAAATTCACTAATGTGTCATTTAAGACTGTCTCCTTACTAGATTTTCTGTTTTGATGATCTGTCCATTGGTGTAAGTGGAGTGTTAAAGTTCCCTACTATTATTGTGTTACTGTCGATTTTTCCTTTTATATCCATTAATTTTGTCTTATGTATTGATGTGCTGCTATTATGGGTGTGTAAATATTTACAATTGTTATGTCTTCCTCTTGGATTGATCCCTTGATCATTATGTAGTGTCTTTCTTATCTCTCGTAATATTCTTTATTTTAAGGTCTATTTTATTTGATATGAGAATTCCTACTCCAGCTTAATTCTGATTTTCATTTCCATGGAATTATTTTTCCATTCTTTCACTTTCAGTCTATGTGTTTCTTTAGGTCTGAGGTGGGTTTCTTGTAGACAGCATATATTTGAGTCTTGTTTTCATATCCATTCAGCCAGTCTGTGTCTTTTGGAGCATTTAATCCATTTACATTTAAAGTACTTATTGATATATATGTTCCTATTGCCATTTTCTAAATTATTTGGGGTTTGTTTTTGTAGATCTTTTTCTTCTCTTGTATTTCCTGACAATATGAGTCCTTTTAACATTTGTTGTAAAGCTGATTTGGTGGTATTAAATTCTCTTAACTTTTGGTTGTCTGTAAAGCTTTTGATTTCTCTATCAATTCTCAATGAGATCCTTGCTGAGTAGAGTAATCTTGGTTGTAGATTTTTCCCATTCAGTGCTTTAAATATATCCTGCCATTCCCTTCTTGTCTGGAAGTTTCTGTTGAAAGAACAGCTGTTAAGCATATGGGGTTTCCCTTGCATTTTTTCCCCCTTGTATGTTACTTGTTGCTTTTCCTTTGCTGCTTTTAATATTCTTTCTTTGTGTTTAATCTTTGTTAGCTTGATTAGCATGTATCTTGGGGTGTTTCTCCTTGGGCTTCTCCTGTATGGGATTCTTTGTGCTTCTTGACTATTTCCTTTTCCACATTGGGGAAAATTTTCAGCTATAATCTCTTCAAATTTTCTCATACCCTTTCTTTTTCTCTTCCTCTTCTGGGACCCCTATAATTCAAACTTTGATGCATTTAATATTATCCCAGAGGTCTCTGAGACTGTTTTCAGTTCTTTTCAATCCTTTTCCTTTATTCTGCTCTTCAGCAGTTATTTCCACCAGTCTATCTTCCAGCTTACTTATCCATTCTTCTGCCTCAGATATCATTCTTCTGCCTCACACAGAGGATGAGATGGTTGGATGACATCACCAACTCAATGGACATGAGTTTGAGTAAGGAGAAACAGGACAGAAAAGCCTGGTGTGCTGCAGTCCACGGGGTCACAGATTTGAACATGACTGAGCGACTGAACAGCCAAAGGGCTTTTTCCAGCCTGTGGCAGCTCTGCCCCAGTGAGGACTGAGCATGGTGTTGGCACAGCTGCTTGGGTTGTGGGGACGCAGATGGTGCCAAGTTCAGGGACACCGATTGCCTCAGCTGCAGGAGCTATGGCCCCATCACAGTCTTCCTAGCCTCACAGAGGGCAATCAGAAGGCCTCTTTGTCTGGTCCTTCTCTGTTGCTTCACCTGTTCAGGCCCTTAAAGGAGCCCCATGACTAGGGTCCTATTCTGTTGTTTGGCATGTCAGGCACTTAAAGGGCCAGACTCTCTGTTGTCCAGCTGCCCATGCTAGTGTGTGGGGAGAGAGAGGCTATAGTCATGGCTTCACCGTCTACACATGACTCATCAGAATTGCCTTGCTTCCATGGCTGCTTGTTTTTCATCCATAAGTATTTCCCACCACAATCTTCATTCTCCCATCCCCTTGGGAGGCACAGTCAGCACAGTCAACACAGTCAGCAACAGCCCTTACCCTGGGATTGCTCCACAATCCCTATGCTCCAGCTCCCAGCTGCTGTGCCTTCCAGGGGACCCACATTGCTGTCTGGGGTACATACGACTGTACATATGACTGTGGCAAGGATTTTCTGTATGATTCTCAGTCCATTAAGATGGTCACAGATGAGCTGCTTCACTCTCAGCCTCAAGTGTTTCTCCTCTGTCCCTAAGAATTCCCTTGGTGTGGGGATCAGACCACTGCTTCAGTTCCTCCACCCACCAAGGGCAGGTCTAGCCCTCCTAACTCCTCTTTTCCCACTACTTTCTTCAGCCTGCCAAGTTTTGCGTGGTTCTATATGTTCTTTTCTGGTGCTCATGTTCTCCTGCCTGCTCTCTTTGGTGTTCTGCAAGTACTTCTGTGTCTGAAGGTGTATTCCTGACGTTTCCATGGAGAGAAACTACTCCACGTCTATCTACTCCCCCACCATCCTTTCTTTCTCTATCCTTTCTTTCTTCATTTAACTCAACTCTCTTTATAGGTTTCTATACAGTAGATGAAACAACCACCTCTCACAGTCTGAAGGAATGACCTTATACAGGTGGTGAACGTTGTTATTCAACCCTGTCCTAACTCTTTTTGGTCTCTCAAACCTTTGTGTCCATACAAGCAGCCTATTATACTTTTAATAGCCCTGGTAGTTGAGGATATGCCAAGACATGTCAGTATCCCTAAGGGAAGTATTTCAGCACCTAGATTCAAGGTATTCGGAAGCCAGATCCTCAGGCAGCAGTTTTTGAAAGAATGCAAATATATACAATCCATGGGACCTAACGAGTAAGCTTTGCTGGCCAGAGGATCTGGCTGTGTTCCCTAGGTGGCAGTCTCAAAAATTAGGGGCTCCAGACAAGTGTATAAGTTCTTTTCTGAGAGATACTAGTGAGCTAGAGCAAGTCAGAGACAGAGCAGCAAAATGGTGTCCACAGCCCATGTTTCTTAAAAGAAGTTCCTCAGTCCATTAGACGTGTGCCAACTCCGAAAAGGAAAAACAACAAAGCCAAAAGTAAATACTAGACTAGAGCAGAAATAAATGAAATAGAGACTAAAAAGACAATAGAAAAGGTCAACAAAACTAAGAGCTGGTGTTTCATAAAAAGTAAATTGATGTCTTTAGCTAGACTTACCAAGGCCAAAAAAAAGGCAGATAGACTTAAAAAAAAAAAAATCAGAAATGAAAGAAGGAATCTTATAATTGATAACACCTAATTACAAAGGATCATAAAAAACTGAACTCTGAACAATTATGCACCAACACATTGTACAATCTAGAAGAAATGGATAAATTCCTAGAAACATAGAATCTCCAAAGACTCAATCATGATGAAATAGAACATATCAACAGATTTATTATAGGTAAATATTAAACTAGTAATAAAAAAAATTTTCCCAATGGACAAAAGTCCAGGACCAGAAACATCCACTGTGAATTCTAGTGAATATTCAAAGAATAATATGAATACTCCCCAAATTGTTCCAAAAATTTAAAGAGAAAAATCTCCCAAACTTCTCCAAGAGAAATGAAAATTATAGGCTAGTAAGTCTGGTTAACATAGATGAAAAAATCCACAATAAAATATTAGCAAATCAAATTCATAAATACATTAAGAGGGTCATACACCATGATAAATAGGATTTATTCCACATCTACAAGTCAGTCAGTGTGATATACCACATTATTAAAATGAAAGATAAAAATCATATGGTCACATAAACAGATGCAGAGAAAGCATATAACAAAATTCACCATCCATTTATGATAAAAAAAAAAAAACTTGCTAAAAATTGAGCATAGAGGAAACATACCTTAATATAATAAAGGCCATATATATAACAAGTCCAGAACTAATATCATACTCAACTATGAAAATCTGAAATCCTTTAAGATTGGACACCCACTCTTCCCACTTTTATTCAATATAGTATTGGAAATCCTAGCCAGAGCAATTAGTCAATAAAAATAAAAAGCATTCAAACTGAAAAGGAATACGTGAAACTGTAGCTATTTGCACATGATATGATACTATATATTGTTGTTCAGTCACTCAGTCATGTCCGACTCTACTACAGCATGCCTGGCCTCCCTGTTCTTTATCTCCCAGAGTTTGCTCAAACTCATGTCTATTGAGTTGGTGATGCTGTCTAACCATCCCATCCTCTGCTGCGTCTTTCTCCTTTTGCCTTCAATCTTTCCCAGCGTCAGTGTCTTTTCCAATGAGTCAGCTCTCTGCATCAGGTGGCAAAGTGTTGGTGCCACCTGATGGAGGCTTCAGCGTCAGCATCAGTCCTTCCAATGAATATTGAGGATTGATTTCATAGGATTGGCTGATTTGATCTCCTTGCAGTCCTAGGGACTCTTAAGAGTCTTTTCCAGCACCACAGCTGGAAAGCATCAATTTTTCAGTGCTCAGCCATCTTTATGTTCCAGCTCTCACATCTGTACATGACTACTGGAGAAACCATAGGTCTGACATATAGGCCCTTGCTGGCAAAGTGGTGACTCTGCTTTTTAATACACCGTCTAGGTTTGTCATAGGTTTTTTCCCAAGGAGCAATGTCTTTTAATTGCATGGCTTCAGTCACTGTCCACAGTGATTTTGAAGCCAAAAAAAAATAAATAAATAATAAAGTCTGACACTTTATTTTCCCCCGATTTATTTGCCATGAAGTGATAGGACCAGATGCCATGATCTTCATTTTTTTCAATGTTGAGTTTTAAGCTAGCCTTTTCGTTCCCCTCTTTCAGCTTCATTAAGAGGCTCTTTAGGTTCTCCTTGCTTTCTACCATTAGGGTGGTGTCATCTGCATATCTGAGGTTACTGACATTTCTTCTAACAATCTTGATTCCAGCTTGTGATTCTTTCAGCCCAGCATTTCACATGATATACTCTGCATATGAGGGCTTTCCTCATAGTTCAGTTGGTAAAAAATCTACCTACAATACAGGAGACCCCAGTTTGATTCCTGGATCGGGAAGATCCGCTGGAGAAGGGAGAGCCTACTCACTTCAGTATTCTTGGACTTCTGTTGTGGCTGAGCCTGTAAAGAATCTGCCTGCAATGCAGGAGACCTGGGTTCAATCCCTGGGTTACAAAGATCCCTTGGAGATGGAAAAGGCTACCCACTCCAATATTCTGGCCTGGAGAATTCCATGGACTTTATAGTTCATGGGGTCACAGAGTCGAACACAATTGAGAGAATTTCACTTTCATTCTGCAGTACAGAGCTTTAACATACCCCTTTCCCATTTTGAGCTATTCAGTTGTTCCATGTTTGGTTCTAACTCTTGCTTCTTGAGTTGCATACAGGTTTCTCAGGAGGCAGCTAAGGTGGTCTAATATCCCCATCTCTTTAAGAATTTTCCACAGCTTGTTGTGATCCACACAGTCAAAGGCTTTAGCATAGTCAATGAAGCAGAAATAGATTTTTTTTTTTTTTCTTCTGGAATTGCCTTGCTTTCTCTATGATCCAGCAGATACTGGCAATTTGATCTCTGGCTCCTCTGCCTTTTCTAAATCTAGCTTGTACATCTGAAAGTTCTTGGTTCACATATTGTTGAAGCATAGTTTGAAGCATAGCTTGAACATTTAGAGCAGTACCTTGCTAGCCTGTGAAATGAGCTTAAAATGTGCAGTAATTTGAATATTCTTTATCATTGCCGTTCTTTGGGATTGGAATAAAAACTGAGCTTTTCCAGACCTGTGGCCATTGCTGAGTTTTCCAAATTCACTGGGGTATTGAGTACAGTGCTTTAATAGCATCGACTTTTAGGATTTGAAATAACTCAGCTGGAATTCCACCACCTCCATGAACTTTGTTTGCAGTAATGCTTCCTAAGGTCCACTTGACTTCACACTCCAGGAGATCTGGCTCCAGGTGAGTGATCATACCATCATGGTTTTTTCAGGTCATTAAGACCTCTTTTATACAGTTGTTCAGTGTATTTTTGCCACCTCTTCTTAATCTCTTCTGCCTCTGTTAGATCTTTGCTGTTTCTGTACTTTATTGTGCCCATGTTTGCATGAAGTGTTCCTGTAGAATCACTAATTTTCTTGAAGCGATCTCTAGTCTTTCCCATTCTATTTTCCCCTATGTTTCTTTGCATTGTTCACCTAAGAAGGCTTTCTTTTTTTTTTTTTTTTTTTACCGTTCTGCTTGCTGTACAGAATTCCAACAACAACAACAAAAGTCTGTTTCTTTACCAACCCATATCCCACATATGCCTTTTCTCAACCAACTTCCCTCACTGGTACAGAAAAGAAGAACTTCGTGTGGACTCTTTGGAACTCTGCATTCAGTTGGCATATCTTTCCCTTTCTATTTTGCCTTTCACTTCCCTTCTTTCCTCATTTATTTGTAAAGCCTCCTCAGACAACCATTTTGCCTTCCTTTTCTTTTTCTTAGGGATTTCTTAGGGATGCATTTTTCTTCTTCTTAGGGATGGTTTTAGTTAACAGTTCCTATACACAGTTATGGCCCTCTTCCATAGTTCCTCAGGTACACTATCAGATCTAATCCCTTGTATGTATTTGTAGCTTCTACTGCATAATCATAAGGGATTTGGTTTAGGTCATACCTGAATGACCTAGTGTTTTTTTCCTGCTTTCTTCAATTTAAGTCTGAATTTTGTAATAAGTAGCTTATAATCTGAGCCACAGTCAGCTCCAGGTCTTGTTTTTGCTGACTGTATAGAGCTTATCCATCTGCAAGGAATATAATCAATCTCACGGCGGTGTTGAGAATTTGCGGTCCATGTGTCGTCTCTTGTGTTGCTGGAAGAGTGTATTTGCTATGTCCAGTGCACTCTCTTGACAAAACTCTGTTAGACTTTGATCTGCTTCATTTTGGACTCTTTTGTTGACTGTGAGAGCTATTCAATTTCTTCTAAGGAACTCTTGACCACAGTAGTATATATAATGGTCATTTGAATTAAATTCACCCATTCCTATTCATTTTAGTTCACCAATTCCTAATGTTAATTTTCATTCTTGTCATCTCCTGTTTGACCATATCCAATTTACCTTGATTCATGGACCTAACATTCCAGGTTCCTATGCAATATCACTTTTCACAGCATCAGACTTTACTTTTACCATCAGACACATCCATAGCTGGGCTTCATTTCTGCTTTGGCTCAATTTCTTTGTTCTTTCTGGAGCTATTTCTCCATACTTCCCCAGTAGCATATTGGATACCTACCAACCTGAGGTGCTCATCTTCTGGTGTTATATCTTTTTGCCTTTTTGTACTGTTCATGGGGTTTTTAAGGCAAGTTTACTGAAGTGGCTTGCCATTCCCTTCTCCAGTGGACCACATTTTGTCAGAACTCTCCACCATGACCCATTCATCTTGGGTGGCCCTGCATGGCATGGCTTATAGTTTCATTGAGTTACACAAGGCTGTGGTCTATGCAATTATTTTGGTTAGTTTTCTTTTTGGAGGCCATGGGATTGTAGTTCTTGCTTCTTCCATCTTCCCATTTATGGTGAGGATAAGAGGCTTGCGCAAGCAAGCTCCCTGATGGGAGGGTCTGGCTGTGGGGAATCCTGGGTCTAGCTCTGGTGGACATGGCCATGCTCAGTAAACTTTTAATCCTATTTTCTGCTGATGGGTGGGGCTGTGCTCCCTCTTTGACTTGTTGTTTGGCCTGAGTCAGTCCAGTCTTGAAGTCTTCAGTCTCCATGGTAGGGCTACAGGCTCTATGGTAGGGCTAATGGTGACTTTCTCCAAGAGAACTTATGCCAACAAGCTGCGCCTCCCAGGACTGCTGCTCCCAGTGCCCTGATCCTGTGTCAGGCCACTGTCAACCCACTCCTCTGCAGGAAACCTGCAGACACTCACAGGCAGGTCTGGCTCAGTCTCTTGTGGGAAAGGATATTCTGTTCATTAAATTGTGTTGGAAAAACTGGACAGCTGTGTGCAAAAGAATGGAATTCATCTACTATCTTCCATTATATTAAAAATATATTGAAATGAATCGAAGACTTGAACATAAGACCTGAAACCATAATACTCCTAGAAGAAAATACAAACCGTAAACTCCTTGACAGAGGTCTTGGATATGATTTTTTGAATTTGACACCAAAAGCAAAAGCCACAAAAATAAATAAGTAGAATCATATCACTATAAAGGGCTTTTGTACAAAAAAGAAAATGATCAACAAAATGAGAAGACAACCTATTTATTAAACAAGAGAACATCTTTGCAAATCATATATCTAATAAGGGATTAAAATATATGAAAAACTCATACAACTCAATAGCATAAATAAATGAAGAAGCAAATGGAAAAAACTCCAACAACACAATTAAAAATGGGTAGAAGATCTAAGCAGAACTTTTCACAAAGAAAACATAATACATGGCTAAGAGTCACTAAAATAACATTGTCAAGCAAACATACTTCAATTAAAAAAAGAGATGCTCAATGTTATTAATCATTGTGGAAGTGCAAATCAAAACCACAATAAGATGTAATCTCATGCTTTTTAGAATGGCTATTACCAAAAAGACAAGAAATGACATTTTTGTGACGATATGGAGGAAAAGGGACCTTCTCTTTGTGCATTGTTGGTGGGTGTTGTATACTGGGACAGCCACTATTAAAAATGGTATGACGTTTTCACACACACACACACACACACACACACACACTACAATATGATCCAGAAATTCCACTTCTGGATATTTACCCCCAAAAAACAAAAACTCAAAAGATATATATATACCAAAAAGATATATATACCACCATTGTTATTGCAGCATTATTTGCAACAGCTAAAATGTAGAAAAAACCTGAGTGTCAATTAATGAAAGGATAAAAAAGATGTGGAATTCCTGTCCCTCACCCCCCACACACAATGGAGTATTATTCATCCATAATAGAATGAAATATTGCTATTTGCAATAACATCAGTGACCTTAAGCATTCATTACACTAAGTGAAGTAAGTCAGACATAGAAAGACAAATGCTTAATGAATGATCCTTCTTATTAATGAAATATATTAAAAACACACACACACACACAAAAAAAAAATTATATCTAATAAGGGATTAAAATATATGAAAAACTCATACAACTCAATAGCATAAATAAATGAAGAAGCAAATGGAAAAAACTCCAACAACACAATTAAAAATGGGTAGAAGATCTAAGCAGAACTTTTCACAAAGAAAACATAATACATGGCTAAGAGTCACTAAAATAACATTGTCAAGCAAACATACTTCAATTAAAAAAAGAGATGCTCAATGTTATTAATCATTGTGCAAGTGCAAATCAAAACCACAATAAGATGTAATCTCATGCTTTTTAGAATGGCTATTACCAAAAAGACAAGAAATGACATTTTTGTGACGATATGGAGGAAAAGGGACCTTCTCTTTGTGCATTGTTGGTGGGTGTTGTATACTGGGACAGCCACTATTAAAAATGGTATGACGTTTTCACACACACACACACACACACACACACACACTACAATATGATCCAGAAATTCCACTTCTGGATATTTACCCCCAAAAAACAAAAACTCAAAAGATATATATATACCAAAAAGATATATATACCACCATTGTTATTGCAGCATTATTTGCAACAGCTAAAATGTAGAAAAAACCTGAGTGTCAATTAATGAAAGGATAAAAAAGATGTGGAATTCCTGTCCCTCACCCCCCACACACAATGGAGTATTATTCATCCATAATAGAATGAAATATTGCTATTTGCAATAACATCAGTGACCTTAAGCATTCATTACACTAAGTGAAGTAAGTCAGACATAGAAAGACAAATGCTTAATGAATGATCCTTCTTATTAATGAAATATATTAAAAACACACACACACACAAAAAAAAAAACAGGGTCATAGATACAGAGGTCTGGGTTTCCAGAGATCTGGGTTGGAGGGTGGAAGAAATGTGTGAAGAAGGTCAAAAAGTTAAAAAGGAGTTCAGTTCAGTCACTCAGTCATGTCCGACTCTTTGCGACCCCATGGACCGCAGCACTGACAGGCCTCCCTGTCCATCACCAACTCCCAGAGTTTACCCAAACTCATGTCCATTGAGTCAGTGATGCCATCCAACCATCTCATCCTCTGTCGTCCCCTTCTCCTCCTGCTTTCTATCTTTCCCAGCATCAGGGTCTTTTTAAATGAGTCAGCTTTTCGCATGAGGTGGCCAAAGTATTGGAGTTTCAGCTTTAGCATCAGTCCTTCCAATGAACACCCAGGACTGATTTCCTTTAGGATGGACTGGTTGGATCACCTTGCAGTCCAAGGGACTCTCAAGAGTCTTCTCCAACTGCTAGAGTCCAGCTCCAGCAGCCAGGGAATCAGCCTGAAGGGGTGAGCAGTGTTGGCGGACAATGATGTAGCCTCTGACTCACAGTACGGAACTACATGTTTATTTCAAGCTTCAGGTTTTCTTTTATACTTTGACAAAAGCATTAGGTCAGAGGTTTGACATTTTTGGTTTTCCCCACCCAGATTTATTGTCACCAGAAATCATTCTTGTCCTTCAAACAGAGTTCCTGCTTCAGCAATTCTCTCAGAATCGGCCTTACTATCTACTTTCTGTTATGTGTCCTATACTTGTGATTATATTGTAACTCATGCCACAGTCCTCTGTTTATTTCTTATCTTTTTAAATCCTGTTTGCCTGTAGCATCTTAAGATCACTATATCCTAAAAAGGCTTCTAGCTATTCTTAATTATTCCTAAACCCTAAACTCAGCAAACTACTTTTGCCATAAATATTTCCTTCACAAACAGGTCTCAGAAAATAATCCTTCCCATGGCCTCAAGCTGTGGCCTACGTGCTCATCCTGGGACATTCTTTGTAAAGATCCTTGAACAAATGTCAATGGTTATTTTATAGATTATTTTCTGGGCGCAACTGCAGAAGGCTTTGTGCTTTCTCATGCTTCTCTCAAGCACCTTAACATTCTTTCCAACCAACTCAACCAAAGAAAGGAAATAACAAGTCAGAGTCACAAGGCCTAACTCCTTCATCCCAGGACCGTGCCTGTGAGATGAGGAGAGGGGGTTGGGGCCGTGCCTCCATTTTGTTAGTAATGCCTAACGTGGCTCCCGACATCCAGCACCACAGTTCAAAAGCATCAAGTCTTCAATGCTCAGCCTTCTTCATAGTCCAACTCTCACATCCATACATGACCACTGGAAAAACCATAGCCTTGACTAGATGGATCTTTGTTGGCAAAGTAAAAATAAAGACAAATTTACAAAACTGTTTTTATTTAAATTCATGAAAACCAATTAGAGTGCAAAATTTAAAAATTGATTTTACTAAAAAATCAATAGGAATTGAATACCAAGAAACAACTTTACTAGGAATTGTAAAAAAAAACCAACACTTCAGTGAGAGACATAAAATAATTTTTAAATTAAACAAAAGGTTATTTGAACATATCACTTTCTCCCAAGTTGCTAAATTGAATGCTATTCCAAGTAAAGTCCCAGTAGAAATTTCTTTGGGGAAATTGATGCAGATTCCTATTTCTAGGAATCTTTAAAAGGCTTCTAAAGGAGTCTCTCCCCAGCCATCATTTGGTCTAAATACCATTGAAAAGATAAATGAAAATATTCAAGAGATTAAATAAATATCAAGAATACTGTAATAAAATGTAATAAATACTGTAATATTGTAATAAAATGTCTTATAATGCCATAATAATGAAATAGTTTGGTGCTGGCATTAATATTGACAGATGAATCAATATATTTATACAAAATTTTCCCTGAGGTTGAATTCCTTGAGCACATACATCTTTTGACTAACAGGGACTCTGAAAACTCTCAGTCAAGGCCAGTGATTTATCAAAATTACAGATCGTACAAATTGTCAAGGAAGTCTTCTTAGAAAGCAGTGCTATTTTTGGAGTTTTTCATGTAACTGTTCTCTTTTCATGTAACTGTTCCATATATTGAAAGTCAATTATTCTTTGCCATAGGATGCTTTTAAATACTTTGGTTTGGGGCTTTTCTTTTCTTTGATTTTATGTTTATTTCTTTTTTATTTATATAATTGGAAAGGAATTATAGATTTAACCCTTAAATATTTCAGTTTGGGGAACATGATAAACAGAGGCTGTTTTCAGTGCAGTGTTATATTTAATATTTATTATTTTATGGAATTTATTTTATTTTTCAAAGAAATTTTACTAATGTATAGTTGATATACAATATTGTTACAGGTGTGTAACATAGTGACTCACAATTAAAGATTATACTTCATTTATTGGAGAAGGAAATGGCAACCCACTCCAGTATTCTTGCCTGGAGAATACCATGGACAGAGGAGCCTGGTGGGCTACAGTCCATGAGGTTGCAAAAATTTGGACACGACTGAGCAATTAATACATACACCATTTGTAGTTGTTATAAAATATTGACTATATTCCCCATGCTGTACAAGATGTCTTTATAGCTTATTTTATAATTATAAATCAATCATGTACAAATTAATTCTCTACCCCTATTTTGCCCCTCCATCCTTTCCTCTCCCTGTCCCTTTCCCCTTGGGAGAATGATCTTTAAAAGTCTTTTAAAGGAGTCACTTCTTGGCTTTGATTTAGTGCACAGCACACCATTGAGAGTAATACATAGAAAGAACTAGGACTGGATATATTAGAAAGGACTTAGGTTAAGAAGGGCACATTTAAATGACCATTTATCAAGTCATTGGAGAAGCAAACATAAAATCTCTATCTGCTCCATGTTATGATTCATCCCTTTTCATATCACTGTTTTTCTCTGAAGCCTAGGAAATCTCAAAGGTGGCCACAAACTAATATTAACAATTTAATATGAATAAGTTGAGATTCCTGAGCAAACGTCCCAGTGAAAGTCATTTCTAACGAACTAAGGGTGTCCTCTCTTCAGCAGCCACACCTATTATGAACAGATTTTGAGATCCTGATCCCCAACATGATTCCCTAAGGAACAGGTTAGTCAAAGGATGATTTTTCAGAGGATATTTTGTTCCAGGGAGGCTCATTTTAAAAGGGATAAGGGAAAAAGGAAATTCCATTCATCAATGGTGGACATTTGTGGAGAACAGTGTTTCAGCACAGAGAGGGAATCCTCGCCAGAAAACACCATGTTGCTGAATTCCAGAAAAATATAATTTTCAGGAAATTTATAACAAAAAATAACATACAAATTATACACAATATAATTATGATAATACATTATATTATTATAATATTTTATATATAAGACTATATAAGTTCAGTTCAGTCACTCAGTAGTGTCCAACTCTTTATGACCCATGAATTGCAACATGTTAGGCCTCTCTGTACATCACCAACTCCTGGAGTTCACTCGAGTATATGTCAGAGGAGTAGGTGATGCCACCGGCCATCTCATCTTCTGTCTTTATAGGTATATATATATTATATTATATATAATAATTATAATAGTATAAAATATATTATATATTTATAACATATCAGTTCAGTTCAGTTCAGTCACTCAGTCATGTCCGACTCTTTGTGACCCCATGAATCTCAGCACGCCAGGCCTCCCTGTTCATCACCATCTCCCGGAGTTCACTCAGACTCACGTCCATCGAGTCCGTGATGCCATCCAGCCACCTCATCCTCGGTCATCCCCTTCTCCTCCTGGCCCCAATCCCTCCCAGCATCAGACTCTTTTCCAATTAGTCAACTCTTCGCATGAGGTGGCCAAAGTACTGGAGTTTCAGCTTTAGCATCATTCCTTCCAAAGAAATCCCAGGGCTGATCTCCTTCAGAATGGACTGGTTGGATCTCCTTGCAGTCCAAGGGACTCTCAAGAGTCTCTGGAGAATCCCAGGGATGGTGGAGCCCAATGGGCTGCCATCTGTGGGGTTGCACAGAGTCAGACATGACTTAAGCGACTTAGCAGTAGCAGCAGCATGTATACCTCTGTCTCTTATACACATCTAGATGTGTATAAGAGACAGAGTCAATGTAGACACAAAATTTTAAAATTAAATATTGTTTGATTTCACTTTTATAGCATTCGAAAATTCACAACTATTCAAGAATGACAGAAAGTGGATTAGTGGCTGCCTGGTAATGAGAAGTAAGGAGAGATGATAGGGAAGAATTACGAAGTGATATGAAGAAACTTTTGGGGTTATGGCTATACTCACCATCTCAAATGTAATAATTTTATGCATGTAAGTATGTATCACAGTTTATCAAACTGTATCTTCCAAATATGGGCATTTATTGTTTGTGAATTATATGCCAATAAACTGCCAAATGAAATGAAAGAGTAGACTATAGAATAGGAGAAAATAAATTTAAAATTCAGACCTGGTGAAGGACTTATCCCTAGAATATACCTAGAATATACTAGATTTCTTATACTTATGTATACCTAGTGGAGAAGGCAATGGCATCCCACTCCAGTACTCTTGCCTGGAAACTCCCATGGACAGAGGAGCCTGGTGGGCTGCAGTCCATGGGGTCGCTGAGTCAGACACCACTGAGCGAATTCATTTTCACTTTTCACTTTCATGCATTGGAGAAGGAAATGGCAACCCACCCCAGTGTTCTTGCCTGGAGAATCCCAGGGATGGTGGAGCCCAATGGGCTGCCATCTGTGGGGTTGCACAGAGTCAGACATGACTTAAGCGACTTAGCAGTAGCAGCAGCATGTATACCTCTGTCTCTTATACACATCTAGATGTGTATAAGAGACAGAGTCAATGTAGACACAAAATTTTAAAATTAAATATTGTTTGATTTCACTTTTATAGCATTCGAAAATTCACAACTATTCAAGAATGACAGAAAGTGGATTAGTGGCTGCCTGGTAATGAGAAGTAAGGAGAGATGATAGGGAAGAATTACGAAGTGATATGAAGAAACTTTTGGGGTTATGGCTATACTCACCATCTCAAATGTAATAATTTTATGCATGTAAGTATGTATCACAGTTTATCAAACTGTATCTTCCAAATATGGGCATTTATTGTTTGTGAATTATATGCCAATAAACTGCCAAATGAAATGAAAGAGTAGACTATAGAATAGGAGAAAATAAATTTAAAATTCAGACCTGGTGAAGGACTTATCCCTAGAATATACCTAGAATATACTAGATTTCTTATACTTATGTATACCTAGTGGAGAAGGCAATGGCATCCCACTCCAGTACTCTTGCCTGGAAACTCCCATGGACAGAGGAGCCTGGTGGGCTGCAGTCCATGGGGTCGCTGAGTCAGACACCACTGAGCGAATTCATTTTCACTTTTCACTTTCATGCATTGGAGAAGGAAATGGCAACCCACCCCAGTGTTCTTGCCTGGAGAATCCCAGGGATGGTGGAGCCCAATGGGCTGCCATCTGTGGGGTTGCACAGAGTCAGACATGACTTAAGCGACTTAGCAGTAGCAGCAGCATGTATACCTAGAATAAACCTAGAAGGACTCTCAAAACTCAATATTATAAAACAGACAATCCAATAAAATAGATTGGGCTTAAGATCTGAGTAGAACCTTCACCAAAAAAAAAAAAAAAGCACATATGTGGCAAATAAACATATGCTGCTAAGTCACTTCAGTCGTGTCCAACTCTGTGTGACCCCACAGACAGCAGCCCACCAGGCCCCCCCATCCCTGGGATTCTCCAGGCAAAAACACTGGAGTGGGTTACCATTTCCTTCTCCATTGCATGAAAATGAAAAGTGAAAGGGAAATTGCTCAGTCGTGTCCAACTGTTCACGACCCCATGGACTGTAGCCTACCACTCTCCTCCGTCCATGGGATTTTCCAAGCAAGAGTAGTGGAGTGAGGTGACATCACCGTCTCCGGAATAAACATATGAAAAGATACCAAATATCAATATTCATTAGAGAAAAGCAAAATAAATCTACAAAGAGATGCCATTATATGCATATTAACATGGAAAAAGGAAGTTGACAAATTCCATCAAAAATGATAAGCAGCAACTCTAATACAAGGCTGGTGGTGTTGTAAAAAGTATTAGCCCCTTAGAAAAATAAAAATTAGAAAAACACTGACCGTAAGACCCAAAAATCCCACTTCTTGGTGTTTATCAAGAAGAATGGAAACTTATGCTCACAGAAAACTTTTATGTGAATGTTCCTAGCATTATTCATTGCTAGGAGTTTCAGCTTTAGCATCATTCCTTCCAAAAAAATCCCAGGGCTGATCTCCTTCAGAATGGATTGGTTGGATCTCCTTGCAGTCCAGGGGACTCTCAAGAGTCTTCTCCAACACCACAGTTCAAAAGCATCAATTCTTCAGCGCTCAGCCTTCTTCACAGTCCAACTCTCACATCCATACATGACCACAGGAAAAACCATAGCCTTGACTAGACGGACCTTAGTGGGCACAGTAATGTCTCTACTTTTGAAAATGCTATCTAGGTTGGACATAACTTTTCTTCCAAGGAGCAAGCGTCTTCTAATTTCATGGCTGCAGTCACCATCTGCAGTGATTTTGGAGCCCAAAAAAATAAAGTCTGACACTGTTTTCACTGTTTCCCCATTTATTTCCCATGAAGTGATGGGACCAGATGCCATGATCTTCGTTTTCTGAATGTTGAGCTTTAAGCCAACTTTTTCGCTCTCCTCTTTCACTTTCATCAAGAGGCTTTTGAGCTCCTCTTCACTTTCTGCCATAAGGGTGGTGTCATCTGCATATCTGAGGTTATTAATATTTCTCTCAGCAATCTTGATTCCAGCTTGTGTTTCTTCCAGTCCAGCGTTTCTCATGATGTATTCTGCATAGAAGTTAAATAAGCAGGGTGACAATATACAGCCTTGACCTACTCCTTTTCCTATTTGGAACCAGTCTGTTGTGCCATGTCCAGTTCTAACTGTTGCTTCCTGACCTGCATAGAGATTTCTCAAG
>SJYT01072338.1:0-48510 GCA_006410635.1 Cephalophus harveyi | reverse complement strand
TGTCAGGTTCCCAAGACCATCACCTCCCCCGGTCAGAGGAGAGGCCTTGTAGGACCATCACAAAGACAAAAAGCCTTCCTCTTTCTTTGCTGTCAGAGGCTGAGTCCTGAAGGATAATTGTATTTTCTTAAAGCCACCTTATATTATCACTTGGCTTTCATTGTTAATTTCCTTCACATCTATAGCCATTTGTTTTATTATTGTTGTTATATTTTAATTTTTTCTATACATTTTCCCCAAGTTTTTATTTTGAAAAATTCAAACTTTCAGGAAAGTTTCATATATTTCATGTAGCTTCACTTGGATTCATCAGTTGTTCATATTTTGCTCCACTTACTTTCCTATCTGTGTACCTACGCATGTACTTTTTGGCTTTGACTAAGCTATTTGGGCCATTGGGAATTTAATTGCTGGCATCAAGGCAATTCACCCTGAATATTTCACTCTATCTTTCCCCAAAACAAGGGCATTCTCCTACAAATCAATTATTATATTAGGGGCATTTAATATTAGTTTATAATAATATTTAATATATAATTGATATTCACATTTTTAACTATGTCAATAATGTCCTTTATAGCTTTTTTTTTTTTTTATTTAAGAATTCTTTTTGGCTGAGATGTGCAGCACATCTCAGATATGGGATCTTAGTTCCCCAACCAGAGATTAAATCCCCTCCGCCTGTGGTGGAAGCACAGAGTCTTCACCACTAGACCATCAGAGAAGTCCCCCAAATTCAGAATTCTTTCAAAGATTCTTCATAGCATTTAGTTGTCAATCCTGTTTGGTCTCTTTTCATCTAGAATACTTCAACCAGTTAGACATTTAGAAGAACGTCTCTCAGTTTGAATTTATATAATATTCCTCATGATTAAATTCAGGTTAAACATTTTTGGCCCCCTCCAAAAATTACATAGGTGATGCATACAGATTAATTTTCAAATGTGAAACTAAACTGAAATCAACCCAATTTGGTCATAATCCATTATTTTATATATATATATAGATAGATAGGATAATCTATTCTATATATAGTGTGTGTATATATATGTATATATATATATGCACATATGCAAAAATCCTAAACAAAATTCTAGCAAGCTAAACCCATACTCATTAAGAACCAATATGCAGGACTTCCCTGGTGGCTCGGTTGTAAAGAACTTGTGAGCCAATGCAGGAGACACTGGGTTCAATCCCTAGTCAGGAAAGATCCCACATGCAGTGGAGGAACAAAGTCCATGCATGACAACTGTTGAGCCTGTGCTCTAGACCCAGCTATGAGCCCATGCTCTGCAATTACTGAAGCCCGTGTGCCCTAGAGCTGCCCTCTGCAACAAGAGAAGCCGCTGCAAGCAAGAGTAGCCCCTGCTCGCCACAACTAGAGAAAACTTCGAGCAGCAATGAAGACTCAGCACAGCCATATGTAAAAAAAACAATATGCAATATTGACTAGGATTTTTATCCTCTGCCTGATCAATGCAAAGGGCTTCCCAGTGGCTCAGTGGTAAAGGATTCACCTGCAAAGCAGGAGACACGGGAGACACAGGCTCCATCCCTGGGTCAGGAAGATCCCCTAGAGGAAGAAATGGTAACTCTCTCCAGCATTCAAAAATTTCCAGTGAATGATACAAAATTGTAACTGAACCTTCAAATTGAGTTACTTTATTTTTAAATAAACAATAAAGTATCAAATAAGAAATCTATACGGATGAGGAAATGGCAACCCACTCTAGTATTCTTGCCTGGAAAATCCCATGGACAGAGAAGCCTGGCGAGCTACAGTCCCTAGGGTCTCAAAGAGTCAGACGTGACTTAGCTACAGAGTAGGCATCCTTAAATAAAACATTTTAGGACTGAATTTCCTGAGGAAATGTACAATATGTAGCATTTTTCTTCCAGGTTGTTCCTGACCAAGTAGTTTCAAAGATTCTTAGAAAAACATAAAGAACAAATAAACAACAATTCTATTCCAGGGCACTCTCTTGCATCAGCTTTGCCCTTAAAGTATACAAACACATGAAAAGAAGGTATGAGGCAAAGCTTAAGTATAGTCAGTAAAAGTTCAAAGATTTGATAATGGCATAAGTGGCCTTTTCTTAAAAATGGTGTTATTAAGAGCTAAAGCTGAGTTAAGGAGGTAACAAGACGAGCAGGGCGTGAACACCACAAACCCAAGAGAACCCCAGGAGTGTACAGAAACTTGTGACCAGTAGGGGAGTGAGCCTAATGACACAGGAACAAGTGGGAGGGCACAGTGTGGCAGAACTTTGACGTATGAAATGGAAACCATCGCCACTTAGCCTCCCTTCCCCCCATCATGCTGCACTGAGAGTGAATGTTTGAGTGCTTTGTGGCTTAGCCAGCAGGTTTTAGTGGTAAAAATTCAGTGAACTTCAAAACCAGATAAATTGTGGTTTAAGAGAATATGGTCACAAATCAGGGCAGGTATGTTTAGGGGAAAAAAGGCATTTATTCACTCTGGCTTTGTAGGGTGTGCGATGCTCCTGCCAAATTTTGTTTTAAAATTAATCAGAGAAATATTTCTTGTAAATTCAAATAAGATGCACCAGAAAAGACAGTATATTACAGTCATGTAGCTGCTAAACTGACGTGGCTTTGATGTGGTGTTTTGTGACTTTTGAACATACAATCAAATAAATGCCCATTTATAAATGTTGTATAAATAGTTCAACTTATCACAGTTGAAAAATCCATTGAAATGAAAAGAAACAACAAAAAATCTGATGCTGAACAACCCACACACTGATTTAATGTTCAGGACAGTTCTTAGAACCTGTTAACATTGGAACTTTATCTTAGCTTTCCAGAGTGAGTATATAAGTATTAGCTATATGTTATGGCCTCATGTTGAAAACTATGATAAGTTTGGGGTCTATTAAACCTTAAAGGATAAATCTAAAAAAAAAAAGAAGAAGAAAAATATCTGTAGCCTTTGGACTTCCCTGGTGGTCCAGTGGTTAAGAATCTGCTTTCCGGCACAGGGAATGGGTATTCCTTCTCTGGTTGAAGAACTAAGATCCCACATGCCACGGAGCAACTAAGCCCTGGTGCCTCAACTAAGACACAGGCAGCCAAATAAATAAATGAAAAGAAAGAAATCTAGAGCTGTGAAAATAAAACCTAAGAGTTTCTCCAAAATCCTCTAATATGGCAAAACCCAAATATAATTTGAATAAAAATGCTTTGCTCCAAAAATGCATGAAATCTTTTCATTGTGATTGTTTCCATGTGTCTTTTTGAAAGCTTCACAGGTCAAATTCAAGAGTGATAGAAAACAGTCTTTTTTTTTAATGACATGTTTGCATTAGATAGTCCTACATTAGTGTTATATCAGATCTGGCTTGATTCTGGGTGTTATAACCTGGGAATGCAGGCAGACATGGCCTCTCAAGAGGGAATTGCTGCCAGTTGGGGAAAGAAAAACAGGTACCCTCAAAGTTGCCAGATGATTAAAATAGGCAGGGAGACTTCTAAATGAAAGGATAGGAAAATTTTCTTATCTTCATCTCCTTGATTAAGTCATAAAGGCTTGATTTTCACTAATGTGTAACCATGAAGTTTTAAACAATGTCTTATTTGGGTTTTCTGAAAAACAGACCCTGAGACAAGAACCTGGGGGCAGATAGTTTGTTTAGGAGTAACCTCCAGAAGCAGACGTAAGAAAGTGAGGAAGGCAAGCCTGGGAAAGGTGAGGAATAATAATGAAGGAATTACCACCCTCATGTGAAGTTTTTTTTTTTTTTTTTTAAGTACTTTGAAATCATTAAAGGCTAAAAGGCTTCAACAGTACATGAACCGAGAATTTCCAGATGTTCAAGCTGGATTTAGAAAAGGGAGAGGAATCAGAGATCAAATAGCCAACACCCATTGGATCATCAAAGAAGCAAGAGAGTTCCAGAAAAGCATCTACTTCTGCTTCAATGACTACGCTAAAGCCTTTGACTGTGTGGATCACAACAAACCGTGGAAAATTCTGAAAGAGATGAGAATATCAGACCACCTGACCTGCCTCTTTAGAAACCTACATACAGGTCAGGAAGCAACAGTTAGAACTGGACATGGAACAACAGACTGGTTCCAAATCAGAAAAGGAGTACGTCAAGGCTGTATATTGTCACCCTGTTTATTTAACGTATATACAGAGTACATCATGCAAAATGCCAGGCTGGATGAAGCACAAGTTGGAATCTAGACTGCTGGGAGAAATGTCAATAACCTCAAATATGCAGATGACAACCACCTTTAATGGCAGAACGCAAAGAAGAACTAAAGAGCCTCTTGATGAAAGTGAAAGAGGAGAGTGAAAAAGTTGGCTTAAAACTCAACATTCAGAAAACTAAGATCAAGGTATCTGGTCCCATCACTTCATGGCAAATAGATGGAGAAACAATGGAAACAGTGAGAGACTTTATTTTTTTGGCTCCAAAATCACTGCAGATGGTGACTGCAGCCATGAAATTAAAAGATGCTTGCTCCTTGGAAGAAAAGCTGTGACCAACCTAAACAGCATATTAAAAAGCAGAGACGTTACTCGGCCAACAAAGGTCTGTCTAGTCAAAGCTATGGTTTTTCCAGTAGTCATGTATGGATGTGAGAGTTGGACCATAAAGAAAGCTGAGTGCCGAAAAATTGATGCTTTTGAACTATAGTGTTAGAGAAGACTTTTGAGAGTCCCTTGGACTGCAAGGAGATTGAACCAGTCAATCCTGAAGGAAATCAGTCCTGAATATTCATTGGAAAGACTGATGCTGAAGCTGAAACTCCAATACTTTTGCCACCTGATGCAAAGAACTGACTCATTTGAAAAGACCCTGATGCTGGGAAAGATTGAATGTGGGAGGAGAAAGGGATGACAGAGGATGAGATAGTTGGATGGCATCACTGACTCAATGGACATGAGTTTGAGTAAACTCTGGGAGTTGGTGATGGGCAGGAAGGCCTGGCTTGCTGTGGTCCAAGGGGTTGCAAAGAGTCAGACATGAGTCAGCGACCGAACTGAACTGATGTGAAGAACTGACTTATTGGACAAGACCCTGGTGCTGGGAAAGATTAAAGGCAGGAGGAGAAGGGGATGACAGAGGATGAGATGGTTGGATGGCATCACTGACTCAATGGGCATGAGTATGAGCAAACTCTGAGAGTTGGTGATGGACAGGGAAGCCTGGCATGCTGCAGTCCATAGGGTTGCAGAGTCGGACACGACTGAGCAACTGAACTGAATTGAAAGGTTGACTTTAATTTCCCATGACTTGGAATTCTTATCTATCTTTTCTTCTAAAAATATTCCCATGCTAGGCCTGCTCTTTCTGTATTTGTTTCCATAGATACAGGTGTGTGTTCAAAGTAACGGCATCCTTTGGCCCAGCATCCCACTCCAGTGCCTCCTAGAGCATTTCTCAGGCTTGAAAGTCTATGACTGAAGAGGGGTGAAAACCTATGAAGATGTAGGTCTGTTTGGTAAATATCAACTCAGAGGAACCATCGAAAAGCCCAACTACACTGCACTAGAGAAGAAAAAGAGATGGCGTGGCTCACTGGAGTCTTAGAGGCAGGTTGAGTGACAAGATACGTGATCCCTTTGGCAAATATTTCTTGAGCTCTTCTGGTTTTCTTGCCCAGGATCAGTGCCTTTTAGAAGCATCAGATGTAAATGGCACAATGACAACAGCAGGAACTATGGGCTATTGTCACAGGGGGAAATGGGATGTGAGAAGACAATCACGTCCCAGGGCTCAAGTGAGTCCCCTGGGACTGGCTGCCAAGTGAGGCGCAAGCCAGCCATTGTAAAGTAAAAGTAGGTTTCTTCAGAGATAGACAGAATGCATTCTGTCTCAGAAAGGGAGAGCATGCCCTAAGGTGTGGGGGTGGTTAGTTTTTATGAGCAGGGTAATATCCTAGGCTAATGAGTGGGAGGACGGTTTTGGAGAAGGGATGGGAATTTCCAGGAATTGGGTCACCACCCGCTTTTTAGCCTTTTATGGTCAGTTTCAGAACTCTCAGAGCTTCCCTGGTGGCTCAGAGGTTAAAAGCATCTGCTTCCAATGCAGGAGACCTGGTTCAATCCCTGGGTCGGGAAGATTCCCCTGGAGAAGGAAATGGCAACCCACTCCAGTATTCTTGCCTGGAGAATCCCATGGACAGAGGAGCCTGGTAGACCCCAGTCCATGGGGTTGCAAAGAGTCAGACACGACTGAGCAACTTCACTTTCACTTCCGAACTCTCATGGTGCCTGTGGATCTGTTGTGTAGTACCCACTCCAGTATTCTTGCCTGGAGAATCCCATGGACAGAGGAGCCTGGTAGACCCCAGTCCATGGGGTTGCAAAGAGTCAGACACGACTGAGCAACTTCACTTTCACTTCCGAACTCTCATGGTGCCTGTGGATCTGTTGTGTAGCATACATTAATATAGTAACGTGACATACAATGAGGCTCAAGATCTACTGAAAGTCAGCTCTTCTGCATCTTGGACCTACCAGCTTATGTAATATTGTCAACTGCTATAGCATTCTTTTAAAACTTCAGCCCTGCCCCTTTCTTGACTCACGGTCAGGAAGGTGTACCTATCATCAAGGTGCATAGGGAGTGTGATGGAAACTTTGAAAAGAGCAATCAGCTCTATCCAGGATGGTCCTGGATCTTCATGATCCAGGAGACCTTGAAAGAAACAGAGAAGGGTGGCACCACCTTCCAGACAGAGAAACAGCATTGCAAAAACCCAGCATCTAGAATGAGAACCAATGAAAAGAAAGAGAAAGGGAAGACAGAAGAAGGGAGAAAAGGTAAGGGTGGCGAAGGTATATGAAGGCAATTTATAAAGGAATTTGGACTTTATCTCCTAAACTATGGAGTGGTCTATGAAGAGCTTTAAGCAAGCATGTTTGCATTGTATATTACCTAAAATGTATAATCTAAAGATCTCTCTAAGGTGGCTGGAGGGTAGAAAGCAAAGGGGTGAGTTTGAAAGTAGAGGAGAGATACTATGTTAGTTTGCTTTGCTGCTGTAATAAATTATCACAAATTTAGTGGCTTAAAACACAAATTTATTCTCTTTGTGTTCTGAAGGTCAGAAGTCCAAAAGGAATCCTAAGAGGTTAAAAAGCAAGGTATTGGCAGGGCTGGTTCTTTCTGCAGGCTCCAGGGGAGAATCTATTTCCTTGTTTTCTCCAGTTTTTAGAGACCACCTGCATTGCTTGGCTCCTGATTCACTTCCTCCACCTTCAAATTGCCTCCCTCCAACTTCTATATCTGTCATCCCATCCCCTCCATCTTTGACCTTCTTGCCTCCTTCTTATTAGGACCCTTGTGATTACAGCAGACCCAGCTGGATCATCCAGGGTAATCGCTCCATCTCAAAAATCCTTAGTCACATCTGCAAAATCCCTTCGGATATAAGGTAATGTTCACAGTTCCAGAGATTTGGACAGGATATTTCTTGGGGGCTATTATTCAGTCTACTACAATGATAGTTTGCAAGTGAGAGACAAGTCGCATGAACACCCAAAATACATGGGAATATCCTAAAATAAAGGAGATCTAGGAAGGAAGAATCGGAGAAGGCAATAGCAAGCCACTCCAGTACTCTTGCCTAGAAAATCCCATGGATGGAGGAGCCTGGTAGGCTGCAGTCCATGGGGTCGCTAGAAGTCGGATGCGACTGAGCGACTTCACTTTCACTTTTTGCTTTCACACAATGGAGAAGGAAATGGCAGCCCACTCCAGTGTTCTTGCCTGGAGAATCCCAGGGACAGGGGAGCCTGTTGGGCTCCTGTCTATGGGGTCGCACAGAGTCGGACACGACTGAAGCGACTTAGCAGCAGTAGCAGCAGGAAGGAAGAATATGTTTCATTTTCTTTTCTCCAATGCAGAATGAGAAACTTGTTACAAACAAATACAGTCAAACAAAAAGAATTAGAATCTTGGATGTTCTGGGTTTCTTCTCTTCTTACCCAATGCTTCCTTTACATTTTGTGTGTTCGTGTGTTTTCACTGGATAACTTCTGTGATTCCAGAGTGCAAGTTCTGGGGGCTGATGCTGGACAGGGAAGCCTGGCGTCCTGCAGTCCATGGGGTGGCAAAGAGTCGGACACGATTGAACGATTGAACTAAGTGCCCATGAGTCAAGCAAAATGTAACATTGTTCTCTCTCTTGAGACTGATAACACCATAAAAGTTTGGTAATAGTGTATTGAAAGCACATTGATGTGTAGTCATTCAGGAAATAAGTCTTCTCTCAACTATCTCCCTTTGAGGTCCTGGAGAGCACCAGTGTTCTAATTTGCATTTTTATCTCCAATGAGCGGAGCACAGGCTTCCCAGGTGGCGCTAGTGGTAAAAGAACCTGTCTGCCAATGCAGGAGATGTAAGAGATGCTGGTTCGATCGCTGGGTTGGGAAGATCCTCTGGAGGAGGGCATGATAACCCATTCCAGTATTCTTGCCTGGAGAATCCCATGGACAGAGAAGCTTGGCGAGTTACAATCCATAGGGTCACACAGAGTCGGACATGACTGAAGCGACTTAGCACACACACACAGGGAGTGGAGCACAAACAATTTTTACACTAAATGTTTCTCATCTGCTGCTCCAGCATGCATTTCTTCTTTCCCTCATCTTTACAGGGCTAGATTTCCAAATGGACGTCCAACACTCACACATACACACACTTGTTAGCATAGTCAGTCAGCATTTCCCACTTCTTGGCCCACAGTCCATGGACCACTGGCCTAAGCTGTTCCCAGCAGAGTGAATGCTACAACAGAACTCTTCTGTTTTGAGGATGTGAATCTAAAACTTCTACAGACACTTAGGCAGCCTGAGGATAAAAGTAATACCTCTATGAAGAGAAACACATCGTTGAACCACTGAAAAAATCAACCCTAAAGCCTGCTCTTCCTCTGGACATTCCAGTTAAATGAGCCAGTAAATCCTTTTTGCTCATTAAGCTAATTTAAATTGTTTTCCTATTTTTGCAAGCCAACATTTGCTAACAGGAACATATTTATTCGTTGGTGAATGAATGTGAATGAATAAATGAATAACAAGAAAAATACTTTCATTACAACCTTCTTCTTAATGCTACTCAGAACATTTTTAGTGCTGATATCATCAAAATATCTGTTTCCCCCCCCCCTCCCCGGGCGTTGGCATAATTAGGAAAATACAGTCACATGATTTTTAAATTATATATTTATTTATAAATTATATATACATCAAATAAAGATACTTGAAATGTGGTTTTCTAGGTGCAGGGTTTAAGGGGCAGAAATTCTAATCAGATTGCTGAGAATTAGGGTCCTGGTCTTCGAGAAGCTTTTGCAAGGTTAACACTTTGCTTTCCTTTACTTATTGGAGTTTGAGATTGACTTTGGGAAACTCTTAGAATTTATGAGGATGTCAAGGCCTTTACTGATTCAAAGGTTGCTGCTCCTCACTCCTTTTCCAAAAATCATTTAGTATAGTTAAAAATTAAATAAAAAAATGGTAAAATCAATTGTAGAAAAGGAATCCAATCCCAAGGCTACTTATAATTATTCTTGTAATGTTTATAGGCAGGGAAGGAGAATGTAAGGGGTAGAGTGTTTCACCCTCTTATGTCACCAATTCAATTTTGTACATTTGTATGAAAACCCATTTGGAGCAGAGAACTGAGCATTTTTGATCCCACCAAAATAATAGAATTGGCCTTACCCACCTACATTTTGACCTGAAAAAGCCCTTTCAAAGTTGCCTCCCTCCAATATTTGTCTTCTCCAGATTCATGTATCTTGCTACTCTTCTTAATTTGTCTTTATCTACTCACAGAGGAAAGTACACGTAGCTTCTCAGAGGCTGCAAATTTCTGCTGACTTTTCATAAATGCTGCCAACTACAAATTGGCCCTTGCCCGACTAAGGTCCGTCTAGTCAAGGCTATGGTTTTTCCTGTGGTCATGTATGGATGTGAGAGTTGGACTGTGAAGAAGGCTGAGTGGTGAAGAATTGAAGCTTTTGAACTGTGGTGTTGGAGAAGACTCTTGAGTCCCTTGGACTTCCAGGAGATCCAACCAGTCCATTCTGAAGGAGATCAACCCTGGGATTTCTTTGGAAGGAATGATGCTAAAGCTGAAACTCCAGTACTTTGGCCACCTCATGCGAAGAGTTGATTCATTGGAAAAGATTCTGATGCTGGGAGGGATTGGGGGCAGGAGGAGAAGGGAACGATCGAGGATGAGATGGCTGGATGGCATCATGGACTTGATGGACGTGAGTCTGAGTGAACTCCGGAAGATGGTGATGAACAGGGAGGCCTGGCGTGCTGCGATTCATGGGGTCGCAAAGAGTCGGACACGACTGGGTGACTGAACTGAACTGAGCAACTGGACAACAGCAAAAAGTGCATTTGAACCCTGTGCTGTTCCACCTTCAACACGCGCTGAGGGGCATTCAGGGTAGAGAATGAGGCACTCTGTGCTCCAGCGAAACTGGTGGAACAGGTCTTTAGATAGCTAGACATTTTCAGGAACTGATTTCATGAACCCAACCCTTGCATCTCCTCGTATCTAGAAAAGCAGTAAATCCCTTCATGGTGACATCAGCTCCTTGTGACAGGCAGAAAATGTTTTGTAAAATAAGCGCTTGACTGCACTGAACTGCCCCTTCCACAAAATCGCATATTAATATGTTGACCTTCCCCCATGATTTCCTTGAGCAGTCTCTCAGAGCTATCTGAGGGGCTGTCTCCTGGGCTTCAGTCCTCATTTTGCCCCAAATAAAACTGAACTCTCAATTCTTAAGTTGTGTATCTTTTTCAGTCAACAATGCTAACCACTGTTTCAGCTGTCTTAATTATTTTAATCAGATATTGCTATTTTATTCTTGTATCCTCACTGCACTTTCTCACCAAAGCCACAATTTTGTAACTATGAATATATTTAAGCATATTGAGCAAATTTTTTTCCTGAGCAGTTTTTGTAGTATGTATGTAAACCTATCTGTTACTCTTCTGTAGCAATAATATAAAATACAACTAGCAAAGTACATGTAAAAACTCAAAACTACAGATATCACACATTTAGTCTTTTTTCTAATATGTATTTATTTGGCTATGTTGGGTCTTAGTTGCTCCATGTGCTGCCTGTGGAACCTTAGTTCCCAGACCAGGGATCAAACCCCTGCCCTCTGCACTGCAAGACAGATTCTTAACCACTGGGCCACCAGGGAAGTCCCACATCTAGTCTTTCAATTGCTCATAACTGTGGCTTATTTTTTAATGGGGCTGGGAGAACTAGGCGTCCTCCAAGAGGAAAATGAAGCTAGATCCATAATCCAGACCTGTCACTTGGTTAAACACCCTTAGGTAACAAATTAAAGTATTTAAAAATAAACAAAATTATTTTAAAATATATATAACCATAAAGAACAGAAAACCTTTCTAAATGTGTTACACAATTTGGAAACCAAAGAAGAAAAGACGAAGAAATGCTAGCATGGAAAAACTTCTTTGTAAAAGCTCTTAATCTAGAAAAAACTTTTTTTTTGGAAAGAGCTACATGAAGAATTATTAGCAAGGTGTAGTTAGAGCAATGTAATTCGCACATTAATTTTTCTGTTGTATCTCTGTGTGTATGGGGGTGTGTATGGAATAGTTGAGTCTGCAGAGCAACTCCCTTCCCTGTCTTTCTCTGATCATACCAAAATCTGTATCCTCACACGTGGTTAAAAAAGTCTGCTTTGCTGACATACAGAACAGACTTGTGGACACAGCAGGGGAAGGAGAGGGAGGGACAGACGGAGATAGTAGCACTGAAACATATATACTGCCATATGTAAAGTGGGCAGCTAGTGGGGAGTTGCTGTGAAACACAGGGACTCACCCGGTTGTTGTTATTCAGTCGCTCAATCGTGTCTAACTCTTTGCGACCCCATGAACCACAGCACGGCAGGCTTCCCTGTCCATCACCAACTCCCAGAGCCTACTCAAACTCATGTCCATGGCATCGGTGATGCCATCAACCATCTCATCCTCTGTCATCCCCTTCTCCTGCCTTCAGCCTTTCCCAGCATCAGGGCCTTTCCCAATGAGTCAGCTCTTTGCATCAGGTGGCCAGAGTATTGGAGCTTCAGCTTTAGCATCAGTCTTTCCAATGAATATTCAGGGTTGATTTCCCTTAGGATTGACTGGTTGGATCTCCTTGCAGTCCAAGGGACTCTCAGGAGTCTTCTCCAACACTACAGTTTAAAGGCATCAGTTCTTTGGCACTCAGCCTTTTTTGTTGTCCAGCTCTCACAACCATACATGACTACTGGAGAAACCATAGCTTTGACTCTACAGACCTTTGTTGGCAAAGTAACGTTTCTGCTTTTGAATACGCTGTCTAGGTTTGTCATTGCTTTTCTTTCAAAGAGCAAGCATCTTTTAATTTCATGGCTGCAGTCAACGTCCACAGTAATTTTGGAGCCCAAGAAAATAAAGTCTGTCACTGTTTCCATTATTTCCCCATCTATTTGCCATAAAGTGATGGGACCAGATGCCATGATCTTCATTTTTTGAATGTTGAATTTTAAGCCAGCTCTGTGACAATCTAGAGGGGTGGGATGGGATGGGATGGGATTGGTGGGCAGAGAGAGGCAAGAGGGAGGGGACATGACTGATTTGTGCTGTATGGCAGAAATCAACACAACATTGTAAAGCAATTATCCTCCAATTAAAAAGAAAAACCAATGTCTGCTTTCTTCCTGCTCCATCCTTGTTTGCACTGAGAGGGGGAGATAAGAGGAGGTGGCAAAGAAGAGAATGACTACCGGCTCCTTGTTAAGGGGCGGGGAGTTGAGTTGAAAGCTGGCTGCCTTGGGAATGGAGAGGATCCACAGCGCTATCTGTAGCCCCGGCCCAGCGGTCAACTCTAGCTATCTGTTAACCCTCTGGCACTGGTCTTCCCACAGGAAAGCTCTCTTTCATGTGACATGTGCTGTTTGAGAAAATTAGAAGGTCAAACAGGAAAACAAGATAGCAGAGGAGTAGGTGAACGTTGAGCACATCTCTCTCCACAGATACATCAGGAATATGCTTTCAGATGTGTATAAGAGACAGGGTCCGTCTAGTCAAGGCTATGGTTTTTCCAGTGGTCATGTATGGATGTGAGAGTTGGACTGTGAAGAAGGCTGAGCGCCGAAGAATTGATGCTTTTGAACTGTGGTGTTGGAGAAGACTCTTGAGAGTCCCTTGGACTGCAAGGAGATCCAACCAGTCCATTCTGAAGGAGATCAGCCCTGGGATTTCTTTGGAGGGAATGATGCTAAAGCTGAAACTCCAGTACTGTGGCCACCTCATGTGAAGAGTTGACTCATTGGCAAAGACTTTGATCTTGGGAGGGATTGGGGGCAGGAGGAGAAGGGGACGACCGAGGATGAGATGGCTGGATGGCATCATGGACTCGATGGCCGTGAGTCTGGGTGAACTCCGGGAGTTGGTGATAGACAGGGAGGCCTGGCGTGCTGCAATTCATGGGGTCGCAAAGAGTCGGACACAACTGAGCGGCTGAACTGAACTGGAAAGAGGAAGTGCTCCGTAGGTGTGGTTATTATTATAAAGAACAGTTCCAACGACATGCGGCTTGGAAATTGGATCTATGTTCACCATTCACTCCAGGGTAGGATCTCTGACGGTTCCAGGCCCAGGAATTCTACGGAAATACAGGGATGCAGAAGGCCAGCGGTGGCTGGGCTTGCTGAAATGATTGCCCAGAGGGGACAGAAGCAGCTGTTAGAGGTGGGAGGAGCCTGGGGTAGCACCGGGAGGCTAGGTGGGTGGAGCCATGGCGAAGTGGGAGGAGCTCCAGTGCCCGGCTCTCTGTCCAAAGATAGAGGGAGCTAAAGCTTAGAGCCTTGCCAGAGTGTGAGCGGCTCCAAGTGTGATGAGACTTGGGCTCGACCGGCGTTGGAAAGCAATCTGAGGTACACTGGGGCATATAAGTGGATAACTGACAGGGCCAGGAGGAGCCGAGAGAGAGTGCAACTGAAGAAAGCTTATTTATTCACGTCTCCCTGCTCTTGTCATCTAGGGTCGAGTTCACAGTTAAAGTAGAAGAGCATGAGCTGTCTGTCACTTGGCAGGAAAGTGTGATATGTTGCAAGGAAGGGAGAAGCTCACCAGCAGGTAGGATCCATCCGGTTCTAATCATCCGCCTACCTCCTACACGGTGTCTGCAATCTCCCTCTCTACCAGGAGTTCAAAGAGACAGAAGGGTTCCATCCAGACTGCTTGGACTGCCCTGCCCTTGAGCCACCCTCATAGTTTCCCTAGTCTACTTCCAATTTCCAGAAGGAAAATAATGCAAACCAATTTGAAAGGAAAGGGATCGTCCCTAAAATGTGGCAGCTCTCCTGTAAAATGTCTCATGGTTCCCAGAAATGGTTGTCCGTCTCTAGAGAATGTCATAGAATGTGAAAAGGATGGGCTCTGAGTTTATAGATGCTCAGATTGAAGCTGGAATTGACCACAAAAGTGTTTACTCCCAACTCCTCGTTTTATTTGGAAAGAAATAAGAGACCTAGGAAGGTTAAGGGACATGCCCGTGGTCATCTAGTCCCCCTCTCTAGACATCATTAGGTGGATCTGTCAAATGTACTAGCTAATGCCATCCCACCACCTCCTTTGCGAATTTTACTTAATACAGGTAGATCCCTAATAGCCATGTGGGTGCTCTGTGAACTTAGTCCACTTGCTGTAACTGATCAGATCAGGAGTACCTACATAGTTGTGTCATTCATCTCTTAATATTTGAAGCCACAAAAAAAGAAAAGAAAAAATTTGAAACTGTTAGTGATCCAAAACTTTTTATAGGGCTGGAAATATAACTTGTAAATTCAGGAAATATAACTCACATGTATGTTAAAGAGGCATATTCGCCTGTCACATACCTGTGCACCAAGGAACAAAGAAAGGGGTCCGCAGAGTGAAGCAATTGTGCAGAAAATGGTAGAAAAATGTGAAGAGGGTGTGAATCCTGGGGCCTTGTAGTTCCACTTTTCAGTCACTCACTGAGCTTGGCTGCATTCCTGCTCTTGGACATATCCCTCCGCCCCCACCCCTTTTATCCGTGTTACAGTTCAAGTTGTTGTTGTTTGGTCGCTAAGTTGTGTCTGACTCTTTGTGACCCCAGGGACTGCAGCATGCTTGGCTTCCCTGTCCTTCAAGTTACTTGCTTCTGTTACTTGCAACCAAGGAATACTAATATCCTCTCACAGTGGGAGTAGACGTGGATGCCAGCATGGCTCTCTCAGCTTGCACTCCTGGCGGTCAAGCAGGGAGTCCGCCTGAGCCTCCTTTTCCGCATTGGTTGCTGAGGAAATACCGGCAGAGGGGCCACTGGGAACTGCTTTTCTGCATCCAGAAGGATGCAGCAGGGCAGGGATGCTACTAAGAGCACCCAGATACCCACGTGACTGGGATGCATATAAAAAGGGAGGAGATCACAGCTGAGCCGTCTGACCATCTGAATTATTAAGGCAATGGCACCCCACTCCAGTACTCTTGCCTGTAAGATCCCATGGATGGAGGAGCCTGGAAGGTTGCAGTCCATGGGGTCGCTGAAGGTCGGACACGACTGAGCGACTTCAATTTTACTTTTCACTTTCACTCTTCACCTTCATGCATTGGAGAAGGAAATGGCAACCCACTCCAGTGTTCTTGCCTGGAGAATCCCAGGGATGGGGGAGCCTGGTGGGCTGCCGTCTATGGGGTCGCACAGAGTCGGACACGACGGAAGTGACTTAGCAGCAGCAATCCTCCTGGGACAGCCCAGCTCTGGCTTTCCCCTTTTCTCTGTCTGAGATCCCGTCACGACTACTTTCTTAGTCTCTGTGTGTTCTTAGATCAGCCATTTCTGAAAAACCTAGCTAAGTCCAATTCTCCTCCCTGGGAGCAAATATTGTCTCACTGCAGCTCAGGATTACAGACCTCCAGTCCCTGGTTCCACATTTCTCAGGTCAGTCATCTGCTTTCTTTTGCCTGGGCCCTGATCTCGTTGGGATCCTCAGGAATAAACCCTGGGAAAGCCTTTGTGCAAGTGGATTATCTCAAGGAGTGCTGGCAGGGAGATGGGAGGTGAGGGAGGGAGAGGGAAGGCAGCTAATCGTGTGTGCTAGGGAGAAGGTTACTACTTTGGGCAACTTGGGTGCAATCCTGCCCAGGGGGCTTGAGGGGCAGTGGGAAAATGCCTCAGAGTTTACAGAAGTTTCCTAATGTTCAAGGAAACTAAAATCTATTTATCTTCCAATTCCCAAGCAACGTGAGCTGATGGCTTTTCCTGGAGGATCAACTTGCCAATACCGCCGGCTAGTCCCACACTTGGCTTGAGAGCAAGCAGAAGAGATGTAGGTCCTTGCAACAGGATGCATTCCACACATGTCCCCTGGTGAGGTCCCGGGGGACGTGGGCAGAGCACAGCAGTGTCCACTGCAGCCCATGTATCCCGACTGCACCTGGGCTTTGGTACATGATTACACAAGCTTGACATTGTCCAACCGGAACCAAAGACAAAGCGTTCGGATATGAGGGCCCTGGAGCCCTGTATCCAGCAGAGACGAGCTCCAGAACTTGAACCTCAGGCTGGTACCCATCCGCACTCAGCTTCAGCCCCTGGAAAGCAGAATTAAATCTATTCCACACAATTTTGCACAAATGGAGATGTTACTTTGTGATGTTAATCACATATGTATAAAGTTAATATTTTTGTGTTTAAGAAAAAGCTTTATTTCCAAGGCTATTCCAAGTTTTTATCAAGTCTCTCTTTCTCCGTTACCCTCCATGAATGTAAATACAGGATCAAGGAATGCCACAGGACAGAGATATTAATATTTGTTCCTCTGCTAAAGCATAACACAGTCGAAAGAGCATGGACTTTGGAACGAACCAAGCTAGTTTTATTTCTGCTTTTGTGTCTTAAAAAATCCTTCTCAACCCTGAAGTCAGGAAAATGTATTTTCTAAAGGCTTTATAGCCTTTCACATTTAAATATTTAATCCAGTTAGAATTGATTTTTCTATCTGAGCTTTTTTCCGGTTTAGATTACCCAGTTGTCAAAGAAACATCTAGTGAAAAGACCACCCTTTCTCCAGAGTATCGCCTTGTCATATATCAAGCGTCCATACAAATGTGAGTTTGTTTTAGACTCGACTCTGCTCCAGTGGTCTATTTACCCATCCCTGAAACAAAACCGCAATGTGTTAATCAGTATGGCTTACAAGTCTTTTCATCCAGTAGGACAGGTTCTCCTACTTTACTTTTCTTGTGGACTTCCTCACCAATTCTTGCCCCTTTGTATTTCAGTATAAACAATAGAATCAGCTCATCAAAGTAATTGGAATTTTGGTTGGGATTGCTGAATCAATAAATCATTTGGGGGAGAATTGACATACATACAGTACACTTCCTTCCATTTATAAGCTCAAAAAACTACAGTGCTTAGAGATTGATAAATTTAAAATACAGCAAAGAATCAATTACCATCATAGTAAATGGAGTGATTACATCTGAGAGGGAAGTAAGAGGCTTTGATTTCGAAGGGATACACAAGAAGCCTTTGTTTTATTTTTTGACCTGATGGTAGTTATATGAGGGTCTGACTTGTAATTATTTATTAAAATGTGTATCTATGATTTGCTTAATTTTTATAGTATTGTTCATGATAAAATATTTTTAAAATTCTAACTCTGCCTCTTGCTAGTTATCACATTAATTTTTGTTACATTAAAAATGTAACAATGTTTCTTTCTAAGCCCTTGTTTTCTCATTTGTAAACTGGAGTTCATACCTACATGACAGATTTATCTTTTCTTACAACATTGCAAACAACACATACTACTATGCTTAACACATGCTAGATCATCAAGAAATGCTGATTTACTTCCCGCTCCCAGGCAATCTCTAGTAGAATCAACCAGAAGTGAAATGACAACATCTAGGAAGATTTTGTATTCAGGAGTCCCCTGCATGCAGCTTTGGACTTGAACTCTGTCCTGTACAAAACAAATGTTGACTGGACAGTGAGGTTATCTCTTGCTCTTTCTGGAAACCATGACATCTGTCAGTTTTATCACCTTAGGTGTAGGGCAAAGTGAAATCCGTTCAATAATGCTTATCTCTAAACCAGCCTTCTGCTGAGTAACCAATTGGCAATGGGCTTCCTCCCCACCCCTTTCACTCTGTCCTTGGCTTTAGAGAAATGAACCTGTAGCCTTTGACCCCCTACAGGTAGGCACTGCCAGACTGCAAATGGTAGGGAATGGGGGTAGAGGTTTTTAAATATTCATTCTGAATTGTGATCCCTTTAAAATAATGCCTGGGCCAGGGCGGTGGGTGGGAGAAGGGGAGGGGAATGGGTATTTTGTGATACACACACACACACACACACACACACATACATACATGTATCTTCTTTGCAGCTATTACAAGCCAGGCACCAAAGTTAGTCTTTTAATAGTAAAAATTAAAACAATAATGGCTAAAATATGAGTGATTGCTAAATACGCCAATCATTTTGTTTTGTACTTCAGGTGTATTATTTTATTTAATCCTCTCATGATAACGTGTTCTTTTTATCCCTCATTTTGCAGTGAGGGATACTAGCTTTACTAGCTTCGCTTGCTAGCTTTACCTTGTAAGCTGGGTCTGAATAGCTCTGAGGATCTGCCAGGCCTCCCACAGAGCCTCCAGGCATCCCTAAGTGCTACAGTGGCCCTTCACGCTCCACCCACAGCTTCCGTTTCGAGCTCTACACCCATGCAGTGTATGCTGGGAACTTTAATCACCCCTTTCTCGATTCATTCCTCACATGAACCCAAGCACTGGGCTCGTTCATCACTACTGTTCATCTGATTAAATCAAGATTCACCCAGAAACATCCCAGAAGATTTCTTTGGGTATACCTTGTTACCATGGTGGGGGTGAGCTACCCATCAACATGTCCTTCGAAACTTATCTTGCACCCAGCTGATGAGACTGCTGGACCTCTTCCTAATTTACAGGAATCCCTAGATTTCTTGGCTACGACGGTACCTGACAACCGATGGACCCTTGTTCATCTATCGGCAGGACAAGGAGAGGTCTGTGCAACTGCAACACTTTCTGTTGCGCATACACCAAAACCTCTTTCCAGGCAAAAATCCACACTGAGGAAATCTGACAACAAGCTACTTGGCTTCATTAGGCAATTAACCACCAACACTTGATATTTAATATGGGCAGGGAAATTAAAAACTGGTTATCTTGTTTGTTTGCTTGGATGCCACAAGGTTTAAAAAACTTTCTGGCAGGAGGTTTTCATTTTGTATAACTTTTCTTTTCAGTCATGCTGATTTATGCCATATTTTGCCTAGTGCTCTACCATCTTCCCTCCTGTTGTAAACCTGTGACTAAGATTTTTCAGTCCAAGAAGGAGACCTAAGATCTCCAGGTCCAGACCTTCTATTCTGAAAATAGATAAACATGTTAGACTTGAGCCCTGAGATTAACAAAAATATATATCCAAGCAGAATGGCTCCTTGGCAGGGGTAACATCACCCCTCCTGCCTGGTCAACATTTAAGGAAACCCTCCTAAAGTTAACCTGGTTCCTTCCTTTCCTAGGTCCTTTAATAGGCATTGCTGTTCACCTCTTTAGTCCTTGTTTGTTTAACCTTTTGGTTACATTCATGTCTTTTAGGCTCCAAAAGTTTGAGGTAAGACTCATGGTGGCTCAAGGAATCCAGCCCATTCCAGCAGAAGCAGGCTGAAGGTTCCTTAACAGCAGGTCTCACCTGCTCCATCTTGTGACCCTAATCAAGGACTTACCATATGAAGCCAATTTGTATAATAAACCTATTTTCACGATGAACAGGATAGACACCAGAATTTGCCCCTTTAATAAAAACAGCTAAGGGACTTCCTTGATGGTCCAGCGGTCAAAACTCCATGCTCCCACTGCAAAGGGTGCGGGTTTGATCCTTCGTTAGTGAACTAAGATCCTGCATGCTCCATGGTACAGACAAAAAAAAAAAAGTAAATAAAATTTTAAAAATAGATAAAAACAACCAAAAAAGTAGAATCCTCTCAGTTGCTAGAGGTAGCGTGACATAGCCATGAGCTGCTGTCCAGAAAAGAACTAGAGATCTCAAGAGTCACTGGACACAAAGAAAGGACAGAGAATGAAGGAAATATAGACCAGATACACACTGGAATCCCCTGGGGAATTTAAAACCTCACAGTACGATCCCCAAGAGATTTTAATGCAATTGGTTTGGGGCCCTGGCATCAGGATTTTTAAAATTCCCCAGCATCCCAAGGGGTTCTAATGAGCCTTCAAAGCTGAGAACCACTGACATAGAGGAGAAACATAATTGATAGGAAGTTGGGCAATTTTAGGAAAAGACAAAGGTGATGAGAATTATGTTGATTAAACTTTTTTAAGTTTTTTTTTTTTTTTTTTTTTAGCTACACTGCATGACATATGTGATCTTAGCTCCCCCACTAGGGATCAAACCCATGCCCCCTCCAATGGAAGCAAACAGTCTTAACCACCAGACCACCAGGGAAGTCCCTTGACTAAACTTTCTATCCTTCATGGCAACTTCATGTTTTAAGTAACAACCGTCTATTCAGCACCTGCTGTGTGCAAGGAACTATACTTCACATTTGGACATTCCTCACAGTGACCCTGGAGTTTTCTAGCCAAGGAAGTTGAAAGTCAGGTGAGGAAATTCCTCTGAGGACAAATGACTCCTAAGTTGCAGAGTCTGTGTCTTTCCTTTACACCAGTTACTCCAACTTTAGTATGCATCAGAGCCACCAGGATGCTTGCTAGAAAAGCCCTATCACAGGCGTCCCCCAAATTTTTGGCACAGGTTTTATGGAAGACAATTTTCCCACAGCCAAGGGGTGAGGGGATGGTTTCAGAATGCTTCAAGCATAGAGATGGGGAACAGCTGTAAATACAGATGAAGCTTTTCTCACTTGCCGGATGCTCACCTCCTGCTGTGTGGCCACAGACCAATACCAGGGGTTAGGGCCCCCTGCTCCATCACACAGGGATGAAATTAAATAGGTTTCAACAGGCTTGAGTCTTTCTCCCCAGGTTAGTCTGATGCACGCGCTCCACAGAGAAGTTTTGAGAAAGAGTTTCCCATCTACACTGTTTCCTCTGGCACAGGGCTCCCAACATAGTAGCAGCTCAAGAAAAATTTGCCAGAGGTAGGAAGGGAGAGGGGCTTCCCCAGTGGCTCAGCAGTAAAGAACCCACTTGCATTGCAGGAGACATAGATTTGATCCCTAGGTCAGGAGGATTCCCCCGGAGGAGGGCATGGCAACCCACTCCGGAGAATCCCATGGACAGAGGAGCCTGGCGGGCTACAGTCCATGGGGTCGCAAAGCGTCAGACACGACTGAAGCGACTTAGCACTCACACATGCAGGCAGGAAGGGAGGAAAGAAGGAAAGGAGGCAGGAAGGATACACTTGGGACTATACTAATAGTTGAGTAATAATTATTAACTGATTCACTGGGTAATAACTAGGATGACTGTAAGATAGTAGTCAAAAATATTAAGGAATATATCTGTGGGGCTTGTTTGTCCATCTTTCTTCCTATTCGGTGTCCAAGAGCTACAACGAGAAACTCTGAAAATGGGGGTTTAGAGGCAGAACAGGGCCACCCCAAGGGTGGGAGGCAGGCAGGTGGGTGTATTCTTCCACAGGGCCACCAAGGTGACCCAAGAACGCCAGAGGCGTCCTGTTCCAAAGCCTGGTCTCTTGAGCACAAAGGTGCTTTCTTGTTCACACACCTATTCTATTTAACTTGGTTTTGACATCCATGAAGAAAAACATCCGTTAACACACATAAAATTGCAGAGGATCAAGCTTGCAGTTCCAGCTGGCATTTCAGCTCTATTTAATGAACAGTACCATCCAGCAAGAAGGATTCCATCCTTTTAAAGAAAAGGTTATAAGCAAAGTGACAAGAACAAAACAGATCTGAGGGTTAAATGACTCTGCCTGCACAAGCAGGAGAAAATCACTCTAAGTTATTTACCATTGCCCCCAAAATCTCTCTATCGAAAAAGTAATAATTACCAAGTTTCAGCAGCACATAATATTTTATCTAACCACATTTGTGGCCAATAAAGGAATTCGGACAGTCCCTCAGAGTCTGTTCACTGCCAAGGATAGAACTGCTGTAATATTGACAGAGAGCCAAGCCACATTTCTTCCTGCCTCGCCCTCCCCCCAGGTTCTCTGCAACCATCATTAATTGCCTGTCAAAGCCAGTGACAGGAGCTGAACAGTGACCCAGAGATAGAACTTCAGTGAATATTTCCTCTTTCAACTAAATGTATTTGTGGGTTTCTGATGGACTTTAGCATGTGTTTGTTGAATGCACGAATAAGTCGAAGAATTAATTAACCTAAAGATAGCCTGGGAGTCAATGTAAACAAGTCTACATTGGACTTCCCCAGTGGTCCAGTGGTGAAGACTGCATTTCCACTGCAGAGGACATGGGTTCAGTCCCTGGACAGGGAGGTTCCTCAAGGTGCAGCCAAAAAGAAAAAAAGGTTACATAACTGGAAAAAGAAAAGTTACTTGGAATGATTCAGAAATGCTGTAGTAGTTGCTCACTAAATGAGTGCTACATGGCAGGGAGGGAAAAAGTACTCTTTGAGACACGGAACCAGGTGAAGCACATTTATTGGAAACCCCAAGGCTGTTTCCAAAATGTACCTAATACTAAGTGTCTGGGTTTTTTTTTATTAAAAATGCAAATTCCCCACGCTCCTGCTATATATATTCGATTTCTGCAGATCTACTGCAAAGACTGGAAATCTGTATTTACAAAATTCCTAAATACCCAAGGGCCAAGCTGTTATGGTCATGTGCTATTTTTCTTCAGTTTAGTGGTGTTTGACCCATTCATTCATTCATCAAACTTTTATTGTCTACTGTATACTAGGCAGGAAGTTAGGTACCGGGAATCCAGCAAGACCAAGGAACACCAGGTCCTGTGCTTATGGGGCGTACCTTAAGGGAGATTAGAAACTTTCTCAACGAACTGAGATGACAACTCAAGAGCATTTTGAGACTAACACGCCTTTATTAAGTCCCTGGTCTGATGGACGAGAAAAGAGAGAGGACAGACAGAAAGAAATCTCTTATAAAAGGATTCAGACTGAAAGTTTAGGAAGATGCTAGAATGTGTGCAAATGCTTATTTTCTTATCCTCACCGGCGCCCAGGGGGGGGGGCCTGAGAAGAGAAGCATTCCTGTGGTTTCCTCGGGGTCGCTGCAGTGACCAGAAGTAGCCACAGGCCCAGAGGTAAGGCCTGACATCCACAACAGGAACATGTCCCTCCCTGGGGCCTCTGGGACTTGACATAGAACTGTTTCCAGAAAGTAAATGTTGTAATTACTGCAACAGATGAGTGAAGCTTTCTCTGGTTTCTGAAAAGCATTTGCTGTGAAGGTCTCCTCGGGGAGGCAATGGAGAGCTGGGGCCACGAGCGCTTCTCTTTATCAGCAGTAGACAGTAAATGGGTTCCAGGGCTGAAGCACCAAAAAGCACCAGAATCCTGGCTTCTCCGCTTATTCATTGTGTGTGTCAAGGTGACTCCTTGAGCCTTTTTTCTTGTTCCTCAGGACTGTCATGAGCATTATATGTCAAAAAACATATGAAGTGTTTGGCAGAATTGCTGGGCCATGGTAGGCAATTAACAAGTCACTGCAATTATTTTCATAGATGTGCATAAAAAGAATAATAAAGATATATGTGTTGATTGATAGCAGTTTTCCTGGCTGTCATCTTGACAAGTTTCCTACTTACGGAAACTTTATAGTTTCCACACCCATCTTCCAGATTTTCTATATAGAAGATATGCATTAAAAGCTTTTCTGCTCTTCCCTGGGGGTGCCACAGATAAGAAACCACTTGCCAATGCAGGGGACATGGGTTGTATCCCTGATTCAGGAGGATCCCACATGCGGATGGGCAACTAAGCCAGTTGTTGTTATTTTAGTTGCTAAGTTGTGTCTGACTCTTTCGTGGCCCCGTGGACTGTAGCCTGCCAGGCTCCCCTGTCCATGGGGTTTCCCAGGCAAGAATACCGGAGTCGATTGCCATTTCCTTCTCCAGGGGATCTTCCCGACCCAGAGATGGAATCTGTGTCTCCTGCGTTGGCAGGTGGATTCCTTACCAGTTGTGCCACCAGGGAAGCCCAGCTAAGCTTGTGCACCACAGCTACTGAGCCAGCTCCCTAGAGCCCGTGCTCGGCAACAAGAGAAGCCACTGGGATAGGTCTGCATACCGCAGCCAGAGAGTAGCCCCTGCTCCCTGCTGCTGGAGAGAGCTTGAGCAGGGCAATGAGCGTGACTGCACGTCACAGTCAAAAATAAATAAATTAATTAATTAAAAAGAAAAATCTTTTCTCATTCAAAGAGTGTAAGAGTAGGTCCTCGTGGATTTAACACCATTAGAGAAGGATCCCCAGCACAGACCTAGCTGAAGATGGGTTTCCAGGGTCTCCACTTTTATTCCTGTCAAGTAAGAATTGTTCCTGGTATGCAAATTTTAATGACAAATGTTAAGGACTAAAGCATGACCAGTATTGAGTTTTAGCTAATCAATTTAGAGATCAGAAAGAGAGTTCAGAGCATTGGTGGATTATAGAATTTAAACAGTGGGTGAAACAAACACCTAAGGAGCTAGGGACAGAATGAAAGCAACGAAGACTTGGAGTCCCATTGGAAGGGGAGTCTCAAAGGAAGACAAGGAAGGAAAAATTATCAAAAGGAGGGCAGGGTATCTTCATTAGAACCTTGGGTACTTTGAGTAGTGCCTGGGTCTCAGCCTGAACCCCATCAGGCCATTTATTCACTGGTCCATTCATGTGTTCATTCAACAGGTTTTTTATTATGGACCTAACATGCAACTGCTCATCACAGCAAGTACATAAAAAATTCCTGAACAGGATTATCAGAGTGCCCCATGTAATGACTGACTTTGGGCAGGTTAATTTACCTTTGTGCCTTAATTTATTAATTGATGAAATGAGCATAATAGCAGTACTTACCTCATAGATATGTGATACGGATTAAATTCTTATTCAAAGAATTTAAAGTCTAAAGTGCTAAGAAGAGTGCCTAGAAAATGGTAACTCCTCAATAAATATTAGCCACTGCTTATTATGAATAGAAAGTCATTTGGGTATCAAACTAGGAATGCTATTTTAGGAGATTATCAAATCTTTCCATCCCCTGATCATCCCCACCTCCCCAATATACACACATACTCCAGTTCAGGTCATAAGATTTATAGTCAGCTCCATCTTTCCCAGACTTGAAAATTTCAGAGGTCTTTCCTTTTCCTTCCTTTAGATACCTCACATAAGATTCTTCTGTTTCACTTAATTCACATTCCCTCCCCTGCTTTTTGCAACTCTAGAATTCCTGTTTCTGTTCAGAGCATTCATTTTATTCTCATGCTTACTGCTTTCTCTAATGAGTCTTTGCTTCTCCAACACCTATGACTGGAGACAGTTTAAAAGAACCAAATAGAAAGTGCTCAATAAATATTCTTTTCCTTCATTCTCATCATTTCTTCTAATGTGACTCTCCATCCTTGAGATCTATGATCCAAGTTAAAAATGACTTGTTCCTCTTAAGGTGATTAATAGACTTTAATTCATTCTTATGCCCTTAAACTGATGACTCTCACAGGACTCAGCCTAAGATTTACTTATATTTGAGCTATGTCTACAATTTTCTTCAAATCTCTCTGTCACCATTTGCCCACCATAGAGAATGGAAATCTCATCAAATTCCTGCCGACCCCACAAGGGTATTATAAAGGTTAATGAGGCAATTTCCCAGCAGTTTTTTGAGTGCTGAGAGTGTATGAATATTATTATGGCAAAAATATTGAGGACTTTCAGTGCTTATAAAATAGCAGACATTTCCCTTAGGCTGTGAGATAAGAATTTTTAATTTTAACTTTTCAGATATCAGTAAATTCAGTTTCTTTCACCTTTAGAGTTTTGTTTTGATGCTATGGAATTCTGGGTCTTTGGGAAATTAGACTGTATATGTATAAATACAAATACTTATATGTATTTATATATGTGCATAAATAATTTTATTTGTATTTAGTAAAACGTAAAGGATTTTATGTATAATACTATATATATTATATATAATTATATATAATATAATACCCCAGTGATTTTATGTATAATACTAAAAAAATCCTTCCAGAAATAAGTTTCTGAAAGAATAAATATTAAAGACTTGAGAAATGAATATTTACCCATCACTGCATCTTCAATCTGATACTTGAATTCCCCCTAGGATAACAGTGGTAAATGTTATCTATGTGTAAATCTCCGCCCTGACAACTTGTTTCATTCTAGAAACTTCCTAAAATGTAGAGAATTCCTCCTTTTGCTAGGGAAGGGCTATTTCATGTCTCCTCACCCCTGAAAGTTCCAACTCTTCTTCCATCCTCATGCAGTAGGCAATCTTGATTCTTGCTTTGCTGGGGAAATGAAAGCTATCAGAGAAGTACTTCCATAATCTCCCTTCACCACACATTCTGCCTTCTCTCCACCTCCTATGGATGGGTGAACTGTCTGTGCTTCGGGCTAAGACCATCCTCTCTTCTCGCCTTAGGACCCTGCACCACCGTTTTCCTTTCCATCATTCGTATCATCCACTTTCCTCTTCTTATTGAATTATTCCCATCAGCATACAAGTATATTGTGAATTTGCCCATCTTCAAATAACTTTTTAAACCCCATGTGTCGCTTCAGCTAATACTCATTTCTCTCCACCCTTTTTTATTTTTTCTTGTCTTTATTTCTTTTGTAAGTTTATATTTATTTTCTTTTTCAGCTGCACTCGGTCTTCATTGCTGCTTGTGGCCTTTTCATAGTTGCAGCGAGCAGGGTCTACTCCCTGATGATGCTTGGGCTCCTCATTGCTGGGGCTTCTCTTGTGGAGCAGGGGCTCTAAGTGTGTGGGCTTCAGTAGCTGGGCGCAGGAGCTTAGCTGCTCTGCAGCGTGGAGGGTCTTCCTGGATCAGGGATCAACCCACGTCCCCTGAACTGCAAGGCAGATTCTTAACCACTGGACCTCGAGGGAAGCCCCTCCATCCCTCTCTGGCGAAAGTCTTTGAAAGTATCGCACGTGCCTGCTAATCCGAGACCTCTCCTCCAGTTCATCACAAATGCCCAGCCATGCCATCCACCCTGCACTTCTCCAGGTCACCAGGGCGCTCCACGTTGCTAAATCTGTTGACCATTTCTCAGTCCTCATCTCCTGGGACCTAGTGGGGGCTGATGACCTAGCAGATCACTCTCTCCATTTTGAAATATTTCTCTCACTCAGCTTCAGGACACACCCCTTGCCTGCTTTTCCTCCCTCTTTTCTAGCTGCCCATTCTCAGTCCCACCCTCTGGTTCTGCCTTCAACATACTTCACTTCCAACCCCACCTTCAGACCCCAGCCTTGTCTGAGTTAACTATCATCTCTCACTTATGTTATTGCAGCTCATCTCACAACCAGTCTCCCTTCAACTCCCCTTGTGGGAGTTTCTCTCTGCAGCAGCCAAACTGATCCTGTTAAAATAGGTCAAGTGGGACTTCCCCGACGGTCCAGTGCTTAAGACTCTGAGCTTACACTGCAGAGAGCATGGGTTCTGTCCCTGGTCTGGAAACTAAGATCTCCCCAAAACAAAGATTTTAAAAAATAGAAAAGCATTGTTAAGGGTGTGATGAGGTCCCTTAGTCTCCCCAGTCCTGTGGTACTGCATCATACAGCATGCTGCGCACTTCAGTGATACACACAGATGTGGGATTTGCTGCCTAAGACCACATCCTGAACAACCTACTGTTCAGCTCCCTGTCGACTGTCACTTGCCAAAGTAAAATCACACAGCCACATTATCTTCCTGTTAGTACTCATCCTGACCCATCCCTTCAATCCAAGCAGAAGACTTGTGGTGGTCATCTCCTGATGACCTTCCCTTACCAACATTCTTTATTCTTTTAATTCTATAATAAATAAATAAGCATGCATCTTAAATAAAATAGGTCAAGTGGAGTCATTTTTCTGCTCAAAACACTGCAGCGGCCTCCCGTTCCATCTGAAGTAAAAGCGAAGTCTTTTCTGCCCACTGTGACGGGATCCTATGTTACCCTTCTAATCTCTTCTCCCCTGCCTGTGCTCTGTAGCTAAGTTGTGCCCGACTCTTTGTGACCCCATGGACTATAGCCTGCCAGCCTCCTCAGTCCACTGGAGTGGGTTGCCCTTTCCTTCTCCAGGGGATCTTTCTGACCCAGGGACCGAACCTTCGCCTCCTGTATTGGCATGCAGATTCTTTCCCACTGGGCACCTGGGAAGCCCCTTCTCTCCTGCCCCGTCCCCGCTTTGTCACTCCACTCCAGCCGTCTGGGCCTCCTTACTGAGCCCAGCCCTCGCTAGTCCTTTCTATCCACAGGGCCTTTCTCCTTGCTCTTTCTACTCTCCCCACAAACTTCCTCCTTCTTCTCCCCTCCCTCACTTCCTTCATGTCCTTACTCAAGAGTTGCCCTTCTCAGGAAGGCCTTCATTGACCATCCTATCAACAATTATAAGCACCAACCTCCCCCCCCCAATTCATATTCCCTTTTTCAGCTTTTATTCTGCCTCAACACTTTTCATATCTGCCTTTATCTCATTCATTTGTTTATTATCTGTCTTGCACACTAGAATGTAAGCTCCATGGGGATGGGAAATTTTTTTTTTTTTTTTTGGTCTATTTTGTTTACTGTTTTATCCAGTGCCTAGAACAATATCTGGAAATTAATAAACATTCACTATAAATATTTGCTGAATAAATTACGAATGAAAGAGATAAGTCAGTTTGTTATAAATGGCCAACTGTTAGGACAGGAGAATGCAAATATTAGCATCACAGCACCTCTTTGGTGAGGATTAGACATCTGTGTATGTCCCTGTACATTCTCAGGGCAATGAAGCTCCTTGGCTGGGTAACCTCACCCTAACCCCCAAACAGCCAGCGCTGACTAGTCTTCCCCACAGAGGTCAGCTTGCGCTCAGAGAGGACAGACTCTCCACCAGAAGGAATTTGTCAAGCTTATCGCCATGAAGTCATCAACAGAGGCAAATAAGATTGTGTCCTTCTTCAATATGCTGCTAGGTTATCAGGCTTCGATCTTCTTGGCTTTTGTCTCTCAGTTTTTTGTTCCCAACTCCAACTGGTGAAGATTTCTATTCAGATTTCATTAAACTTATAGTTCCCTGCTCTGAAGAGTTTGACTCTCACTGTCAGCCTGAGCATAAACATTTACGTATGGTATCATTCATCATTTATCCACCATTTATAGAGCTACAAAGTCCCAAGCACAGTGTAATGGAGGCAAGAATAAATAAGGCCCAGTCCTTGCCTTTGAGGAGATGGAAGTCTACAGTGGGAGGGAGACTTAGAGGGGAATTCAACGCAGTATTACAAGAGCAGAGACAGATGACGGGTTACGGGTATGCCGAACAGAGAAGGATGAAGCTTATGGGGAGCTATGAGCTTTGTAGGATGAGAAGGTGCTTGCTGAAAAGGGAAAGTACATCACAGTCGGAATTGCTGAGGGAGATTCCCTCAAAAACAATGATCTCCATCTCACCCAACACAACACAAAAGCCAACTCCTGCTTGCCTTTAGCCTGAACAGTGCTCCACCTAAAAATAATATTATCTTTTACAAAATATTATCTGTCATTTGATCCATCCCCAGGAATTGCCCCGTGTGGTGAATATCAGTCTGAGTAAATACCACAAGATAAAGTCATCAGAGGGGCCCACTTGGTAGGTTTCTCACCTTGGACTCAGACTAGTAGAGCTGTGGCTTGAGAGATTAACTTTGCCCAAACTGTATTCTTTCCGTTGCTGAGGAAGTCAGAGCCCGGGACCAGGCCTGCCCTTCCGGGTGTACTTGGTGAGTTATGTCACGTCGTCTCTCAGCAGGATCTAATCTGAACACATATGAAGTGACTGAATCAATTATCGCAACATAGTTCTTGCATTTCCCAAACCTGTCTTACTGCTCTCCAGAACTGAAGTGGGCCACACTGCTCTGAACTATTCCCCTTCCCACTTGTCATTTGGTGGCAAAGAGCCTGCACAGCCCAGAAAACCAGCGCTAGGAGGTCTGTTGGACCACTGCCCCACAACTTTAGCCATCCTTGAGTCACTCAAAGCTTCGACTTTAAAGAAGCCCCAAGACTTCCCTAGTGGCCCAGTGGTGAAGAATTCACCTACCAATACAGGGGACATGGGTTCAATTCCTAGTCTGGGAGGATTCCATATGCTGCAGAGCAACTAAACCCATGTACCACAACCACTGAGCCTAGGTCCTAGAGCCCAAGCTCCGCAACCAGCCACCGCAATGAGACACCCGTGCACCACAACGAGAGAGCTGCCCCTGCTCCCCACAACCAGAGAAAGCCCAAGCTCCGCAACCAGCCACCACAATGAGACGCCCGTGCACCACAACGAGAGAACCGCCCCTGCTCCCCAGAGAACCGCCCCTGCTCCCCGCAACCAGAGAAAGCCCAAGCTCCGCAACCAGCCACCGCAATGAGACGCCCGTGCACCACAGCTAGAGAACCGCCCCTGCTCCCCACAACCAGAGAAAGCCCAAGCCCTACAACCAGCCATCGCAATGAGATACCTGTGCACCACAATGAGAGAATCGTCCCTGCTCCCCACAACCAGAGAAAGGCCAAGCTCCGCAACCAGCCACCGCAATGAGACGCCCATGCACCACAACCAGGGAACCACCCCTGCTCTCCACACCCAGAGAAAGCCCAAGCTCCGCAGCGAAGATTCAGCATGGCCATAAACAAATCAAAGGTTTTAAATAGATGAGTCTCTGAACGGGTTTCCAGGACTATGAAAGTGAAAGTCGCTCAGTCACATCAGACTCTTTGTGACCCCATGGACTATACAGGAATTCTCCAGGCCAGAATAGTGGAGTGGGTAGCCATTCCCTTCTCCAGGGAATCTTCCCAACCCAGGGATGGAACCCAGGTCTCCCTCATTGCAGGTGGATTCTTTACCAGCAGAGAAGCCCGAGAATACTGGAGCGGATAGCCTGTACCCCTGGAGAAGGAAATGGTAACGCACTCCAGTATTCTTAGCTGGGAAATCCGATGGACAGAGGAGCCTGGCGGGCTACATACAGTCCATGGGGTCACAGAGAGTCAGACACAACTGAGCGACTAAACAACAGCAACGAAAGGGAGTTCTGTCCTCTGTCCTTTGTGCTTTAAGATAACTCCTATTAACTGAGCCAAATGTCACTAGATTTAAGCTGATCTACCCACGTTGTGCATATTTATTTGACAGAGCTAGGACCAGATAGGGAAGACAAAGTCCTGAGCAAAGAACATGTCATTTTTTCTGAACCAAACTCCAAATATAGGTCTTTGTTGGGGTATTAAAACCTATTACATCTTGGCATTGAAGTGTTTTTTTTTTTTTTCTTTAGATTCCTCAAGTATACCTCACTGAGCCAGATTCCCAGAGTTTGTCCTGATTTGGGACAACACAGGGAATGGAAAAAATGACATGTTCTTTGCTCAGGACTTTGTCCTCCCTACCTGGTCCAAGGTCTATCAAATAAATATTCACAGTCATGGGTAGGTCAGCTTAAATCTAGTGACACTGGGCTCTTTCAGCTTCAGTAAATAGGTTATCTTAAAGTACAAAGGACAGAGGACAGAAATCCCTTTTACTGTTTCTGTTGTTCAGTTGCCCAGTGTCTGACCCTTTGTGACCCCACGCACTGTATGTGGACTGCCAGCTCCTCTGTCCATCGGATTTCCCAGCGCATTGCCATTTCCTTCTCCAGGGGATTTTCCTGACTCAGGGATTGAAACTGCATCTCCTGCTTGGCAGATAGATTCTTAACCCCTGAGCCACCTGGGAAGCCTCCAGAGCACTTTCAGCAGTCGGGTAACAAGCCTTGTGCAATCAGGGTAAGCTGAGAGACTGGCAGTCCAGCAGTTCCTGAGTCTGGGCCATGGAGTCATGCCTACCCTGGCACCTCTACGCTCCCCTTCCCTCTGCCTGTCTACAGTTAGGCTTTAGCTGTCTATCCTGCTGCTGCCAACTCCCATTTTAAAACATCTGATTATGCCATTTCCCACGATCTAATGTAGTTTATTTCTGTTAGTGTTGGTATGGGCTACTGGTTAGTCTCTACACAGCTGCCCTTAGCTCTATGAGTTGAGATCAGGGCAGCTGAGCTACAGGGCTCCAGGCATGGAGGCCTGGGCATAACGAACTGCCTGTAACCACTTATCTCATGAGGGGGGCGGTGTCAGGGGCAGACCAAATGGCCTGTCCAGTACAGAGAGTTTCCAGCTCTCTGGTGTCTTTGAACCATTTCAAGAGGTACAGCACTTTTGAGACCTATCAGATGGAAGAAACTGCAAGGGCTTTGCACATGCATAAAGTAGGCAAAGACGTTTCTTCTCTTTTTCAGTTTTCTCTTCTTAATACGTGGGTTTAAAATATCCAACTTACAGAATTGTTTGAGGGATCTGAAAGTGCTGAACACAGGGCCAAGTACATAGTCACAATTTGACATGAATGACCGTTCCCTTCCTTTGAGGCGTACAGTCAGTCACACACGCAGAGTCTTTAAATAGGATTGGTTCCATCTTAGTGAAGCTGGGTCGGCCGTGCCTTTGGGCTTAGATGAGGGGAAACAGTAACACCTAGTGTTGGTTGAGAGTTTTTCCTGTATTAACACCTTTAATCTCCATATCCTCATTTTTCTTCATAACACTTGTCTATCTGACATTATATGTTGACTAGTTTGGATACGTCTCCCCTTCTAAGACATAATCTCCACGAGGATCTTATCCTCTGTATGTTATTTTCTTCTCTCACCAGCATCCTGAAGAATACTTGACAGTTCTTTAAATATTTGTTGAATAAATAAACTTAATCCCCTAGCAAACTTATGCTATAGGTAATAGGTAATATGATTACTTCTTATTTCAGATTAGAAAAAAACACAAACAGCTGAGGCACTGAGGAGTCACGTAAGCTGCATAAGGTCACAGAGTGGGTGGTGGAGGCCAGATTAAAACCCAGACTGACCCGAGTATCCCCACACTCTGCCGCTGCACTCTCCTGCCTCTGGGAAGAAAGACTGCCCTTCAGCCCCTGTCTCTATGAATTAGACTCACACTTGTGTGTTTTGTTTTGTTTAATGAAATAATTGTTCCCTTCGGACCTGATGCTATTTATCAGCAGCAGTGGCACCACTTTTACCTCCCCAGCCCCACTCTTGAAAGAGGAATAGCGTGACAATCACTGCAACGAGAAACTGTCTGCCCAAGGGCCATTGCCAGGTCCAAGGCGCCCGTGTAGCCCCGGGACCAAGGCCGAAAGGAAATACCAGCATCTCAGAAAGCTAAGACAGGCGGTCCTGCACAGTGGCTGCCCAATGGGGCTAAAATCTGAACTACCGTGCAAAGAGGACCTTCTGACAGCTGACTCACGTTTTTCCAAAAGATGAACTATCTTCATAAATGTAAGGAAAAACATGCCCCACATTTCTAGCCTGAGTGAGACGTGTCAGGAGCCCTTCAGTTGGAGCCTGTTGGAATTGTCACGGCAAGATTGTCTCACAGGACGAATCTTCAGGTCTGTCTCAATCAAAATGAAATCTTCAGAGAACACAAGTGGCTTGAGGCAAAAGTGCTACAGTTGGGCAGGAATACTTTTGTCACGAGTAAATACGTCAAGAGAAGAATACCCAGAGAATTTAAATAGGATCAGAATAATAGAATATGAACGAGACTCATAAAAGACTCCTCATAAAAATTTATGAAACGTGACTGAAATTTATGGAATCTCAAATGGATATTCTAGTTCTGGCCTAATAACTACATTCTAATACATTTATTCAGCATGATTTATTTGCTTACAGATAAATATATATCTCATTATCTGGGGTTAACTTCAAAATAGCCTGGTATGGGAGTGGAGGGATGGGGTGAATATCTCTGAAATAAAACTGTGCCTGAGTGTTTTGTTTTTCAGTGTCTAGTTTTATTTCTTTATTTGGCTGCGCCAGGTCTTGGTCGCAGCATGCGGGATCTTCAGTCTTCATTTCAAGGTATGGGATCTTTAGCTGAGGCATGTAGGATCTAGTTCCCTGACCAGGGATTGAACCCGGGTCCCCTTCGCTAGGGGTGTGGAGTCTTAGCCACTGGACTACCAGAGAAGTCCCAGCACTGAGACTGATTTGGTGAAGCTAAGAATGGGTAGGAGGAGAAGGGGATGAAAGAGGATGAGATGGTTGGATGGCATCACCCACTTGATGGACCTGTGTTTGAGCAAGCTCCGGGAGTTGGTGATGGACAGGGAAGCCTGGCATGCTGCAGTCCATGGGGTCGCAAAGATTCGGACACGACTCTGAGCGACTGAACTGAACTGAAGCAATGGGTAAGGGGAGATTTATTATACTATTCAGTCCTCTTTCACTTCTTTAGTGTTTAAAATTTCCATAATAAAAGTGAAAAGGTCAAGAAAACCTTTACACAAGAATTCTTGAATACTTCTGATTTGCATGAGCTTCCCTGGTAGCTCAGTTGGTGAAGAATCGGCCTGCCATGCAGGAGACCTGGGTTCAGTCTCTGGGTTGGGAAGGTCCCCTGGAGAAGGAAATGGCAACTCACTGCAGTACTCTTGCCTGGGAAATCCCACGGACAGAGGAGCCTGGCAGACTATAGTCTGATTTGCATAGCACCACTGTGCTTCATGTAGCGGAGTGTGTGCAATCCAGTTCTACCTTGAAGAGTCCAAAGTCCTAGTAAGGAGATGGAGCAGGCACTCAAAGATCCCAAATCCCCAGTGGGCTTTGGTACCCCAAGAGAGGCAGAGGGAAAGTCCAAGGAGGTTCACCTTTCAGGAGCCTGGTTAGTACTGTGTTCATTGAGACAGCCTCGTTGTGAAGATTTGAAATACTATTCCAACCTAACTTCCAGTGCCCCTGACACTCATCACAGAGAACAGACATCTGTTATCTTACGTGTCCTGGGATGTGGAGGGAAAGCAGAGAAGCTAATTTTCTTCCTGGACAGGACACAGCTGTGCTGGAGTATACTATTTGAAAAGAAAGGCAAAGATTTGGCTAGGAGATCAAGCTGGGGGTTGGAATGAGGGACAGAAGGGGTGCGGTCAGGAGTGTGTCAGATGGAGATGGTTTTGCAGTGATTAAGTGATCCTAAAAATGTCCCCCAAATGAGAGCTCAAGCACTTGTCTCCTTTATTGAAATCATCTTGCCAAACAGGTAAATATTCAAATCTACAGGACAAAGGCTTCTAATATCCTGGACAGTGCAGGAGAAATCTTGCTGACTGCTTTGGGGATGTTCTTTTTCACAGGCCAGGCCAACCCTGCCCCTTTTACCCTTTATCCACCTGCAGACCGACCTCGGTACAAGTGGACGAGTGTCCAGAGCTTGCACCTAGCCCACCGACTGGAGGTGATGCTCCCACACTTTCAGTTCTACATCTGCAGTTTCTTGACTTATAATCCAAGGTAACTAATTACCTCTACTATAGGATTTTCTACAACTTAAATAAGAGTGCTCTCATTTCCCTTTTTTAAAAGTTCTTAATAGGTCTCCTCATTGCTGAAGCCATGAGCTCCCGACATGAACAAATGCCTTGATTCATTTTGCTCTCATACTTGAATATAAAATGAAATGAAGATGCTACATTATAAAGAGGAAGTAAGGGGAATTCTCTGGCAGTCCAATGATTACGACTTGGAGCTTTCACTGTGGTGGACCGGGTTAAAAACCCAATCAGAAAACTAAGATCCTGCAAGCTTTGTGGCATGGCTATGAAAGAAAAAGGAAATAAGGTACATACATATAATCTAGTACATATAATTCATGTACAATTAAACTAACATGCTTTCAGATAAAAACTGCATAAAAACATACTTTTCTAAATTCCAGCTAAATGAATGCTGTGTGAAATATCTCTCATTAGTCATCAGTGGAGTAAGAGACATGTATTTTGTAAACTTTAAAATAGTCTCCAGAAGTTATTTCTACTGCAGTCCCCAAACATAAATTAAGTTCCTATTATATGCTGAGTATTGGGCACATTTCTCAGATGCAAATGATGAGGCTAAACTGATACAATATAAGAGATACAGCAGGTGACTATGAATATTATATACAGGGCTATGGCATGGAAAATTTTGTAAAAAAGTAAATAAGAAACAGGATCAGACCCTGAAGTAAAGTAATTTTCAGTCTAGTTGATTCTGTTTTATAAATATTTAAAAGTTTTCTATTCCTTTGAGGTCAAACAAGGACACATTCCTGGAATGTTCCATTGTGGTGAAGAGCAGAGGCTCTGGGTCCATCACCCACTGGGCAACCTTTAGCAAGTGACTTGACCTCTCTGAGTTTTCTCAGCTACAAAATGGGCCAAATAATACTACTCTTGTAGTGTTGTTGTGAGATTGCAGTGAGGTGATAAATGAAGAATGCTGGGAACAACGCCAGGCACACAGTACACCCTCAATAACTATTAGCAAATAGCTCATATTAAGCCTACCCAGGTGGCCCAGTGGTTAAGAATCTGCCTGCCGATGCAGGAGACACAGGCTTGATCCCTGGGTTGGAAAGATCCCCAAGGGTAGGAAAGATCCCCAGTGGGCAGGAAATGGCAACCCATTCCAGAATTCTTGCTTGGAAAGTTCCATGGACCGAGGAACCCGGCAGGCTACAGTCCAAGGGGCCACAAAGAGTCGGACGTGACTGAGCAACTGAGCATGCAAGAACTTGAACAACAGCTCTTTCCAAGGTAGAAGAAAGTCCTCTCAGGAAGAGTTAGGGATTTGACAGGTTAAAAGGCCTAGAGAATGGAGCACTGTATTAAGACTAGTGAATCAGCACTTTCCTATTTACTCCCCAGCTGCTCAGAAACACTGATTAACATGCTCAGAGGAAGAGCTCCAAGACAAATTCCAATGACAAGGAAAACAACCAACTTCCCTGGCAGACAGGCAGTTCCTTTATTCCAGTTCCATTCTAGTAACAAGCTGGTTATGCGACATTTTGGGTGTCAGAGTGGAAGCGGGAAGAAATAGCATATCTTCACGTGCTAGATAGACCCCAAAGACCCATTCAGCTTTTTCTGGTACATCTGTCTTTGCTTCTCAAAGTGCTGACCAGGCATGGCCCAGGGCAAAGAACATCCAGCCATGTGGACCCACATAGGACAAATCTGTGGCAAAGACCTGCATGGATTACTCAACCTCTGCATGCCTCAGAGAAGAGGCGCTTATACCAAGTGGGGGTGTGACCTCTCATGGCCAAGCTTAGGGAGTCGAAGAACTAGTAGTTTGTCCTGGCCTACCTTTGAGAGGTTATCTAAGTATTTGACAGATCTTCTATTTGATTGAAGAAGCAGAGTCTTTTTGGCTGCCCCCTGGTGGCTTATGGGATTTTAGTTCCCTGACCAGGTATTGAACCCAGGTCTTTGGCAGTGCAGAGTCTCTAACCACTGGACTGCCAGAGAATTCACTGTTGAAGAGTTTTATGTGGCATTTCCAGCTACAGTGCAGCTCCTATCTTCAGATCTCTCTTAGAAATGTTAAAGAACAATATAGTCACCACCCTAACATTGCTTCCCTGGTAGCTCAGCTGGTAAAGAATCCACCTGCAATGCAGGAGACCTTGGTTCAATTCCTGGGTTGGGAAGATCCCCTGGAGAAGGGAACAGCTACCAGAGTAGGACATGACTGAGTGACTTTCACTTTCTATAATTGACAGTGGCTCTGTATCAATTAATAACTGATATTGGAAAATCATAAGAGAGCTTGAGAAACAAAGAGAATACAAATTTTCAGCAGCATCTGGAATATTCTACTTCCCATTTTGAAGCATTATGTATTGAATAGCTGGTACCTGACCTGCCTCTTGAGAAATCTGTATGCAGTTCAGGAAGAAACAGTTAGAACTGGACATGGAACCACAGACTGGTTGCAAATAGGAAAAAGAGTACGTCAAGGCTGTATATTGTCACCCTGCTTATTTAACTTATATGCAGAGTACATCATGAGAAACACTGGACTGGAAGAAACACAAGCTGGAATCAAGATTGCCAGGAGAAATACCAATAATCTCAGATATGCAGTTGACACCATCCTTATGGCAGAAAGTGAAGAGGAACTCAAAAGCCTCTTGAGGAAAGTGAAAGAGGAGAGTGAAAAAGTTGGCTTAAAGCTCAACATTCAGAAAACGAAGATCATGGCATCCGGTCCCATCACTTCATGGGAAATAGATGGGGAAACAGTGGAAACAGTGGCAGACTTTATTTTGGGGGGCTCCAAAATCACTGCAGATGGTGACTGCAGCCATGAAATTAAAAGACGCTTACTCCTTAGAAGAAAAATTATGACCAACCTAGATAGCATATGGGAAACAGTGGAAACAGTGTCAGACTTTATTTTTTGGGGCTCCAAAATCACTGCTGATGGTGACTGCAGCCATGAAATTAGAAGACACTTACTCCTTGGAAGAAAAGTTACGACCAACCTAGATAGTATATTCAAAAGCAGAGACATTACTTTGCCAACTAAGGTCCGTCTAGTCAAGGCTATGGTTTTTCCTGTGGTCATGTATGGATGTGAGAGTTGGACTGTGAAGAAAGCTGAGCACCAAAGAACTGATGCTTTTGAACTGTGGTGTTGGAGAAGACTCTTGAGAGTCCCTTGGACTGCAAGGAGATCCAACCAGTCCATTCTGAAGGAGATCAGCCCTGGGATATCTTTGGAAGGAATGGTGCTAAAGCTGAAACTCCAGTACTTTGGCCACCTCATGCGAAGAGTTGACTCATTGGAAAAGACTCTGATGCTGGGAGGGATTGGGGGCAGGAGGAGAAGGGAACGACAGAGGATGAGATGGCTGGATGGCATCACGGACTCGATGGACGAGTCTGAGTGATCTCCGGGAGTTGGTGATGGACAGGGAGGCCTGGCGTGCTGCGATTCATGGGGTCGCAGAGTCGGACACGACTGAGTGACTGAACTGAACTGAACTGAACTGAACTGAATAGCTAGTTGAAATCATCACTCTCCATTCCCATAACATAATTTCTTCAGCATTTTTATGTATTTTTTCCCCAGAATCACTAAAGCAAAGCCCCAGAGTCATCCACAAAATAGTACAACTATGCTCAGCAAGCATATTCTTTCAATCTTTGTCTCACATTTGGTACTCAATGTAGAAAAGTTCAGCTGAATTTCCATATATATGATTTTTGTAAATCACTATATATCTCCCTGGGCTCCTCTTTCATTTTTTCATAATGAATATACACAGACTTCTATTTCCATTTTTGATATTTTGAGCACCAAAGCATAGTTACTATAAAAATAATAACAATAATTATAATGAAAAGAATCAGCTTGAGAAATAAACATCTGTGAGTATACATTATTCTGAAGTGAAATTTTATTTAGAGAATATATAAAGGTAGTGATCAAACAAGAAAGGAAAATGAGATGAACATAATTTTGATTTTTTAAGTGAGACCGATATTAATGTAGTTTAAGTCAATAAAATCTGAATACATCCTTCTTTCTATAGCTAAAAGCAGTAAAAAAAGAAAAAAAAATGCAAAATGTAAGTGATCCCCAAAATGTAGCAGCTTCACTCAGAGAAGGAAAAGCTAATCATCACAGGCAGTGATACATATTAACCTGGAAATATAATCCAACCTATATAATCACTATTAGTTGTAACACAAAGTAAACCAACAGAGACTGGGTCCAACAGTATAATTTCAAGAAGCTTGATTTAGAAAATGTTCTAAAACCAAAAAGTATTTATTCCAACTCAAACTGATTTTCTAAATGATATCTATTACCCACTAATAATTGTTTAATTGTATAAAATATATTCTTTTTTATTTTTTAATATAAATTTATTAATTTTAATTGGAGGTTAATTACTTTACAATATTGTATTGATTTTGCCATACATCAACATGAATCCGCCAGTCCAGGTTTGATGTATATTCTTTCTTAAGTAAAGTTAACAGATCAAATTGGTGTATTAGAGTAGCAAAAATTTAGTCAATAGAATTTAAAGTGAAACTAGATACTATACCATCCCACAGGGAAATGTCAGTTACAGAAAGTTAAGCAGATGCAATAGACTTATTCTTAAAACATCCTAGTAAGATACATTCTTATGAGTGAGTATGAAGTCACTCAGTCATGTCCAACTCTTTGTGACCCCATGGACTGTAGCCCACCAGGCTCCTCTGTCCATGGAATTTTTTAGGCAGTAGTACTAGAGTCGGCTGCCATATCCTTCTCCAAGGGAATCTTCCCAACCCAGGGGTTGAACCTGGGTCTCCCGCATTGCAGGCAGAGGCTTTACCATCTGAGCCACCATGAAAGCCCGTTTCACTGCAAAAACAGATCTGGACAGGAACTCCTATTATATTCCTTTCAGAAGAAGCAACCAAGGCCGATTGTCCAAATAATTATCAATGTATATTGAGATGCCGTAACCTTCACTGGCCTAAGTGTATAGTCATATTTTGTGTGTGGAAAAGAGAACTCAACTGTAACTCAGTTCAAGTCTAAAGGATATTATCAAGTCATTAGTAAGAAGGTAAAGTACAGCTAATAATGATCTTAAAAAGACATAAAAATATGTAGGTACCTAATAAAACTTTAAAGAAATACATGGCATTGGTGTTTAAAATGTTTTAGAATAGGTTAAAGTGTAAGTTTGGCAGTAAGACTTTCACTCATTTTTGGAACCATTCCATCTGCACCCTATGGTTGTGAAGCATTCAGAAGGATCTTCAACATTAATTTGAAATTATAGCATACATTTCTAAAGAAATTTTATTACACAAATCACAAATGAAGTATGAAGTATTAAAAGAAAGTAGTTTCTAAAATGTGTCTTTTAGTTTTGTGAGTTTTAATAAAGTTTCATAAATACAATTGTTTGTGAACATTTTTCTTCATGTAAAAATACTTGGATTTACATGGTTTTTAAAATTTTTATTTTTCTTTTATAATTAAAAAAATTAATTTTTAAAATTTATTTGTATTTACACACACAAAAAAACCTTTTTATGTTTTTTGAAAACATAGGATGAAGAGTAACCACTTCTAGACTTCTAGATAGCAGTACTTGTGGTAACCTCCAAATCATACTCTATGAGTTTTGAATTCATATTTTCTCATATCTACTTAAAAATTAAAAAAAAGAAAGAAAGAAAAAGGAAGTGAGTGACAGGATCTAAAATTTGCAAAACTATCTACCACAATACAATAAGTTCCACTCCTGTAATTACAAAGCAAACCTCTATCTCCATTCTTGCATGAGAATAGCCCATTCAATCTTTCTCAGCATCTCAGCTGAATAAGAGTTACCTTGCAAGTTGTCCATATTTTCTCAGTTTTCAAGATCTGAGTTTTCAGTCATCTTGGTTTTTGTTTTGTTTTGTTTGTTTGTTTGTTGGTAGTACCTTTTCTTTGAAAGAGAGGGCTACATTGATGCTAAGAAATATATTGCTAAATCCCCTTGGTTCAAAACATAATTCTTCTTGACCCATTTTGTATTTGCTAATTTCTCTGGTGACTGGATCAATTGCCTTTCCCAATAGAGACACCCAGTCAGATCAAGCATGAGGAGTCCACCATGGCCAAGGTGCAGACCCAAATTCCAATTCATCAGAACAATGAGGTGTTTCCCTGGGGAAGTGTTTTATCCTGGGCCATGTAGACTTCCAAATGAACTAAGTGCAGCATTATGAGTAGGGAAATTCAATTCAATTTGATTAGTTCATGTTGTAGGAGTAAATAAAATAGGCTATAAATGTGCAAAGATTTTATTAAGGGAAATACTCTGCTTGTATCAGAGAAAATGGAGAAGAAACCAGGATTATCTCCTGATACAAGGCTTATCACCATCTGATGCAAGTATGACCACAAGGAAAGAAGAAAAGGATGGAAAGATGGACAAAATCATCTGACAGCATTCTTTAGTCTATGATTAGGTCCTTGATCACTCCTTAGTGATAAAAAGAGTCTAGTATCTAAGAATGCATTGGTGTTCCTGTCTGGCTCAGTCATTAGCTCAGAGCACCTTGTGGGAGGCATGACCTCTGATACAGAAAGGGAAGTACAGTTCAGAGATCAGCAGCTAGTATCTTTGAACAATTACACCATCTGCATTTGGATTTTTGAAAGGCTTATTTTCCTGGCCACCACAGGGTCCACACCCACCTTATCTCTTTGGTTCATAAATAGGCACATTCTTGATAAAGGGAAGATGAAGTCATACAGTCACTGCTGTTTTAAAGCATGAATATGCCTCAACAACCGTCATTGAGTTTTCATATAAGCATGACATGAATTTCTCAGGCTAATTGCTTCTGAATAATGGTATAAATAATAAACTCAATTATTCCTGTGGATTGGAAGAGGTTGCCATGGAATGTACTTCTTAGTAGAGGAAATGTTTGATGCATACCAAGGTCATAAAAGTTTCCCTTGTGGCCCAGCTGGTAAAGAATCTGCCCACAATGAGGTAGACCTGGGTTCGATCCCTGGGTTGGAAAGATCCCCTGGAGAAGGGAAAGGTGAACCACTCCAGTATTCTGGCCTGGAGAATTCTGTGGTCTGTATAGTCCATGGGGTCACAAAGAGTCAGACACAACTGAGCAACTTTCACTTTCACTTGGAGAAGGAAATGGCAACCCACTCCAGTACACTCTTGTTTGGAAAATCCCATGAATGGAGGAGCCTGGTGGGCTATAGTCCACGGGGTTGCAAAGAGTGGGACACGACTTCACTCCCACTCTCTCATGGTCATAAAAAGGCAGTATTTTTGTCTACATCTGTAGGTGCTGACCAGAAAAAGCCAGTAAGAAATATGAAGCAAACAATCCCCCCAGTAACTGATAACTCGTGAGAGGAGAGTCGTTACCTGTGCAGCTCTCAGGAAGCCGCTGATCTAACCATCCTGTTACCCTGTGGTTTACCAGAAATGGTTTTTTTTTTGCCTTGTTGGCACCTCATGCATGCATGCTAACTCACCTCAGTCATGTCCGACTCTTGGCTCTATGGACCGTAGCCATCTGCCAGGCCCCTCTGTGCGTTTTGACAACTCACAATGATATTAACCAAATTAGCCTTAGTGAGAAGATGGTCATGTTGAACTCATTTCAACTGCTAAGGCCACTTTGTACAAGGGCCCTGTGAACATGAAGTCTGGTGTGGGGGGAAGGAGGCTGACTAATACTCAGGAGGAAGGTCACTCCATCCACCTCACTCGTGGAGCCTCCAGTTTATGTATGTGTGGCTAGAATTCTGTGCATATGTGTACGCATAAGGGGTTTAGGATATCTTCTGATTCAGTCAGTCACTCAATCATGTCCGACTCTTTGCCACCCCACGGACTGCAGCATGCCAGGCCTCCCTGTCCATCACCAACTCCCATAGTTTACTCAAACTCATGTCCATTGAGTCAGTGATGCCATCCAACCATCTTATCCTCTGCCGTCCCTTTCTCCTCCCACCTTCAATCTCTCCCAGCATCAGGGTCTTTTCGATTGAATCAGTTCTTAGCATCAGGTGGCCAAAGTATTGGAGCTTCAGTTTCTGATTAGTCTATGACTTTGAAGATTCAATGAAATGTGACAATCTCTCAGTCTCTCTGGCAAATTTAATGACCTCACAGTGCATTGGGTATTCCTCAAAGGCTACAACCACTGAATGCTAGTGTGATGCTGTTCAATTGTACTGTTTCAAAAGGTATATAAATCTATTTTTATTCCAAATGGACTTCCTCAATTTTACTTCTCAAAACAAATGTTATTAGTCATGCATCCTTACTTCAACTTCCCTACCTGTAAATGTTGTTCATTCCTGATCTCCACTTAGAAGATATTCTTTTCCCCTCAGACAGACAGAGGAATTAACGGTGATAAATTGGAATCTTCACCACTGCATCTTTCAAGTCTTTGTAAAAACACTAAACTTTGCAATTCTCAGGGATGCAATATGGCTTTTTGTTTGCTGTCTGAGCAGAGAATATATTGGGGGAATAACTTTACAGACATGCATTTGAAAATTCCAATAATTATAACACTGTGTCCAGAGATCAGGGACAGGAAACTAAAATTAGGAATCTATTTTATTCTGTATGTCTATACCTAGTATGATTTCTGAGTATGGATAAATAATGATCACCTGTATATCTTGTCTTAGACCCAATGAAAGAAGAAAGCAGATCAAAGCTACATTTAAATTATTTCATTAGACCCACTGGCAAGAGTGTACCTTGGGTGTTTTTCTGTCACTTAAGGTTAGTGTTAACTCAGAGTCAGAATCCAATAACCCACAGAAGAGCTGGGTAATCCTACCTTTGCCCAGGGTAGGATTATTCTCATAAGTGGTTTCTGGCCATCTGCAAGAAGGCTTGGAGGAATCTGTATAGAATATATGTTGGCTAAATGTCAAGATCTTTTATCAAAGGGCTCCATGCTTTTGCATAAGTCTAGGGTTTAAGTGGCTGTAAACTAGCTTAGGTCAGAGAATTACATAAAATGGTATTTGCCTACTGGAACATTTTGTGCTGATTTTATCCAAGTAAAAATGAAATACTGCTGTGGTTATTTTCCCATCTACTTCATTTCATTAGACTCCCCTGATCCATGAGACACTGCCATGAATGTGTGAACAACAGAATACTTATACTTGGTTAAGATCTAGAGTTTGTGACATATTGGAAAATTGCTTCCATCTTATCTCTCAGAGTTACACACTAAGATATGGCTTTTTGGCTTCTTGGGTTCCGTTTTTTTTCTTTTTGGTTGAACAGTCCAGGTTCAATTTTCAACAAATATCAACTTACCACACTACACAGAATTTCTATTGCATACCAAACAACTTTAATAACTTTAGAACTGATAACTTCTGAGAGCAATTATCTCCTCTATTCCTGAAGGAGCAAGACAAAGAACAGCTTATGAGTTTAAGGCAGTGCTGGGAAATGGGTCACCTGGCAGTTTTCATGGTCTAGCTCTAGGGATGAAGCCAGCTGTGGCATCTTTGCAAGAAATAGGAAAGAGAAAACCACTCTGACCTCACTTCCTGTTCTGCTATTTACAGCCACTGGCTAAACCCATTAAGTAAACAGCAAAGGAACCCATGGACACAGTTTATGGAGTTGAGCATCCTGGAAAGAAGATGAGCTTAAAAGTGTAGAGAATGTATTGGGAAGAACAAAGGAAAGGTATTCAACAGATAATAAAGATATCAGTATCATTGAACATATGTGTTTTAATATACACATATGAATATATAGTACACTTAATAAATGTCACACGTTTATTTTGGCTTCTACACAACTGGAGAGAATGAGAATGAAAATTCTGATTGATTACATTTCAGCTAAGAATTGTAGTCTTAAAAAAAAATCTTTATCACTGAATAATGCCCAATTCGTNCATATGAATATATAGTACACTTAATAAATGTCACACGTTTATTTTGGCTTCTACACAACTGGAGAGAATGAGAATGAAAATTCTGATTGATTACATTTCAGCTAAGAATTGTAGTCTTAAAAAAAAATCTTTATCACTGAATAATGCCCAATTCGTCAAAACACAATTTTATTTAATTGTCTTGTTAGTCATTTCCCATGACCATGAAACCCTGAGAGACAGCAGACTCTATCATCCTGGGGATTCAGAAACTAGTATAGAGGACTCTGGAACACTCAGTTTTGAACTCTGTTGAGGTGGTGGTGTGGCTGAGAATTTTAGGTAAGTTATCTAACTGAGATATTAGAATTAGATGGAAAATTTGACTTATTCCTCCAACCAATCCTCATCCTAAGATATATATGTGCTAGTAAGAGGGCCTCTTTTCAAATATCTCACCATCTTCCTATTGAAGTTTCTGAAACTGCTCAAGGTTCACAAGAGAAAGTAGCATTTCTCATTATTAGAGACAAAAAAGAGCAATCAGTATTACCAAAAACTGACAAGGAATGTGAAAAAAGCAATGTAAAATAAAATAATGATATATGCTACAATATGATGTATGGCAAAACCAATATAATATTGTAAAGCAATTAACCTCCAATTAAAATAAATAACTTTATATTTAAAAAGTACAATATGGATAATAAAGGAAAAATTATTTTAATACAGTCTCTTTGTATAGAATTCTTTTGATCTCAAATTCCAGTTTATAATAATGATCATAGGATTATTTCTTTTTTGTTGGGGTATTAGACTTCCCAGGTGGCATTAGTGGTGAAGAATCTGCCTGCCATTGCAGGAGATGCAAAAACAGCATTAAGGCTTTCTAGTATTCAAGTCACTTTGTTGAAATAAATGTTGAGGCTCGGAAAACTTCCCTCATCTTCCCAAATAAGCCAAGATTCCTGTTCAGCTCTTCCTTACTTTAATAACCATAGTCTTGACCATAGTTCATGGATTTGTATAAGACAATGCCCTCCTTTGGTATGGGTTGAGGTAACTAAACTCTTAATTCCTTCATTTGTAGGTGAGGTCTCTTTAAACCATGGAGAAGAACAATCATACGGTGACTGAGTTCATCCTTGTGGGATTCACAACAGACCCCAAGATGCAGCTGGTCCTGTCTGTGGTATTCCTTGGTGTGTACTCCATGACCCTGGTAGCAAATACCACCCTCATAGTGGTGATCTGTGATGACTCTCGACTGCACACACCCATGTATTTTTTCATTGGGAATCTGTCTTTTCTGGATCTCTGGTACTCCTCTGTGTACACCCCAAAGATCCTAGTGACCTGCATCTCTGAAGACAGAAGCATCTCCTTCACTGGCTGTGCAGTCCAGTTCTTCTTCTCTGCAGGGCTGGCCTACAGCGAGTGCTACCTGCTGGCTGCCATGGCTTATGACCGCTATGCGGCCATTTCCAGTCCCCTGCTCTATGCTCAGGTCATGTCGAGGAGACTGTGTATCTGTTTGGTTATATATTCCTATACTGGGGGTTTTGTCAATGCAATAATACTCACCAGCAACACATTCACATTGAATTTTTGTGGTGGTAATATTATTGATGACTTTTTCTGTGATGTTCCACCTCTCGTGAAATTGGCTTGTGATATGAAAGAGACGTACCAGGATGTGTTGTACTTTCTCCTGGCCTCCAACGTCGTCACTCCCACTGTGCTCATCTTAGCTTCCTATGCCTTCATCATTGCTGCCGTCTTGCGAATTCGCTCCACTCAGGGCCGCCTCAAAGCCTTCTCCACCTGCTCCTCCCACCTGATCTCTGTCACCTTGTACTATGGCTCCATTCTCTATATCTACTCCCGTCCAAGTTCCAGCTATTCCCTTGAGAGGGACAAGATGGTGTCTACATTTTACACCGTGGTGTTCCCCATGTTGAACCCCATGATCTACAGTCTGAGGAATACAGATGTTAAAGATGCTCTGAAAAAACTCTCCAGGTTCACATAATCTGAAGTCTAAACTGACATAAATTTCTTGAAACATTGCTCAGTGAAAACAGACTGCTTCAGGGGAAGTTTGGGAGGAATATTTTTTTAAAAAACACATGTTTCTTTACTCAAAGAAATTCAAAAGTCTTTTTCTTTGCTTTAGTTTGTTTTGTTTACTAATTCTGCTATAATGTATTCTACAACTTAATAAATTCAACTTAATATAACTTTTAAAAAGTGATATCAAAATTTAATGTAATACACGAGTATATAACACTTCTGAAATTCCAAATGATTAAATTTTACTATCTCCTTGGGATAGACCCATTTTCCACCTACTTGATGAGCATTAGGAGATTGTGAAGAAACCATTAAATGGATCCTTGACACTTGTGGAATATATCTGAAATTCTTCTTGTCTGATGCAATGCTTCTGTGGTAATGAAAGAGTAAGGACTGTGAAGATGGAAAGAGGAGGCAATGAGGTGTTAAATAATAAACACAGATAAAAAGAAAAATCAGAAATATCAGAGCTAGTACAAATAATGAATTGGCCTCAACTGTTGGTTCTGAAACTTTTATTTAACTGTATTTTATAAATGTGCCCATTATGACAATAGCTATACCTTTCAACAAAAAATTGCAACTTCTGATGTGCAAACTACTCATTTGTCAAGTGTAACCAACATTCTGTAATTTGCAGTGTTGTTGTAAAGAGCATTTTTTAAATTAGTCATTTCAGGTGGTCAAAAAGTAAAAAGAAAATAATTATTAAAATTATTAAAAATTAAGTAAAGTTGATCTGAAAATTTTAAATGTTGTTCTAAAATATCTTCTTTTCAATGTTTATCAATGAATGATTTTAACTTTTTTTTCCATAAGAAGTGAGTTCCTCTGCTTTCTTCTGGTTTTCTTCTTT
>SJYT01072334.1:0-16098 GCA_006410635.1 Cephalophus harveyi | reverse complement strand
CTTATTTTCCTAACTTTCAGTTTCATTTCACAAGATAAAATCCCAGGTGAGCCCTTTTTTCACTATTAATAATGAAACACTGTTGTTTCATATGAACGTACTTAAGTAGCCTTTTTCAGCACTCATTTTCCTCCAATAAGCAAGACCTCCTTTATATTAAAATATACATTGAAAAAAAAAGAGAGGGATATATGCCAGAGTGATAACTATGGCAAGTTGTTTCTGGGTAATGAGAGTATAAGTGACATCTTCTAAATTCTGTAGAATGAGCTCATATAACTTTAATAATCAGTAGAAAAAAGGTAAAAAAAAGTCCTTTAAATCCAGGCCTAGTGATGTTTTCTCAAAGAAACTTTGGGGCTGTAGTCTGTAAGAAGGGAGAAGATAAACACCTAGGAGGAGAGAAGGCAGGCAGCACAAAAATGATCAAATCACCTGGTGGTACTTGTGAAGCAAGAAAACTGGCCATTCTTAGGAAGGTGAAGGCTAGCTTACCTGAGACTGTTTGAAAACATCCTTCCCAACCACATCCAGGTTTGAGGGGTCTTTGATGGAACTAACATACTCAGAAACAGCTTTGATTACGACATCACAGGGAGGAAGAACCAGCTGATGAGCTCTGACCTAGAAGAAGTAAGATAAGCAAAGCACATTGATATCTAAGATGGATCATTAAGAAAAAGGGTGAGACAGGGGTGAGATACAGAATTCAAATTCATTAAATCCACTGAGAGATAGTTATCATCTTTTCTTTAATTTCCCCCTAATTTTCAGTACAGAACACTTGGAATCGATTGAAAAGGATAAAGAAAGAAAAAACCATATCAGCCATAATCCCACACCAAAGATTACCATTTTATGGCACTACCATAATTAAGCAGGATAAATTGTCATGATACATTTTAGCTGTTTCCAAACTTCTGCTATTAAAGGTAATGTTGCAATGTGTGAATAATGTTTGGATCCTGATTTGAAATAACCACAAAAAAGCTTTTGTAAGACAAGCAGGAAAATCTAAAAATGGATTAGATATTAAGATGATATCAAGAAATTATCATTAATTTTCTTAGGAATAATAATGGCATTGTGCCTATGTAAGAAAACGCTCATATGTTTTACAGATGCGTATCAAAGAACATGAGTGAAATAACTTGAGGAGTGGCATCTGTTTTAAAATATATGAGTAAGAGCAACAGCAACAACAAAAAAGCAAGTATGGCCACATGTTAACAACTACTGGCTATGGAAGATGTTACAGTGACAGCTAACTATATATGACTATATAACTAACTAACTATATATATATAACTATATATGAGTGAACTCCGGGAGTTGGTGATGGACAGGGAGGCCTGGCATGCTGCGACTCATGGGGTCGCAAAGAGTTGGATACGACTGAGCGACTGAACTGAACTGAACTATATATTACTTTTACTATTTTTGTGATGCTTGAAAATTTAAAATGTTATGGTGAAATGTAGGTATGACTTGTTGTCCACCTTCCAATTATCTAATTACATTTTTCCTAGAATGATAATTGCTGAGCAAAAGGCTATCAACTTCTTAAAAGCTTATCAGTTTAGTTTACTTCAGGAGCTCAGTCGTGTCCTTGCAAACCCATGTCGTGTTTTTGCGACCCCATGGACTGCAGCATGCCAGGCTTTCCTATCCATCACCAACTCCTGGAGCTTACTCAAATTCATGTCCGTCAAGTCAGTGATGCCATCCAACCATTTCATCCTCTGTTGTCCCCTTCTCTTCCTGCCTTCAATCTTTTCCAGCATCAGTGTCTTTTCAAATGAGACAGCTCTTCACATCAGGTGGCCAAAGTAGTGGAGCTTCAGGTTCACCATCAGTCCTTCCAATGAACATTCAGGACTGATTTCCTTTAGTTTGATCTTCTTGCTGTCCAAGGGACTCTCAAGAGTCTTCTCCAACACCACAGTTCAAAAGCATCAATTCTTCGGCACTCAGCTTTCTTTATGGTCCAACTCTCACATCCATATATGGCTACTGGAAAAACCATAGCTTTGACTAGATGGACCTTTGTCAGCAAAGTAATGTCTCTGCTTTCTAATATGCTGTCTAGGTTTGTCATAACTTTTCTTCCAAGGAGCAAGCATCTTTTCATTTCATTGCTGCAGTCACCATCTGCAGTGATTTCAGAGCCCAAGAAAACAGTCTGTCATGTTTCCATTGTTTCCCCATCTATTAGCCATGAAGTAATGGGACCAGATGCCATGATCTTAGTTTTTTTGAATGTTGAGTTTTAAGCCAGCTTTTTCACTCTCGTCTTTCACTTTCATCAAGAGGTTCTTTAGTGCCTCTTTGCTTTCTGCCATACAGGTGATGTCATCTGCATATCTGAGGTTATTGATATTTCTCCCAGCAATCTTGATTCCAGCTTCTGCTTCATTCAGCCCAGTGTTTCTCATGATGTACTCTGCAAATAAGTTAAATAAGCAGGGTGACAATATACAGCCTTGACGGACTCCTTTTCCTATTTGGAACCAGTCTGCTGTTCCATGTCCAGTTCTAACTGTTGCTTCCTGACCTGCATATAGGGTTCTCAAGAGGCAGGTCAGGTGGTCTGGTATTCCCATCTCTTTCAGAATTTTCCACAGTTTCTTGTGATCCACACAGTCAAAGGCTTTGGCATAGTCAGTAAAGCAGAACTAGTTGTTTTTCTGGAACTCTCTTGCTTTTTCAATGATCCAGCGGATGTTGGCAATTTGATCAGAGCTATACAAGAGGGCCAGACAGCATAGGGCTTTGTAGGCCATGGTAAAGATTAGGTGAGTGATATGAAGAACCATTAGAGAATTTAAAAAAGAGCAGTGACATGATTTGAGTCAGTTTTTAAAATGACTCTGGCTGTTGTACTGGGAATAGATTTGGGGCTGGGGATGAGAGGTATTGGGACATGAAATAGTGAAAGCAGAAGACCAATAATTAGTAAAGTAGTATAATAATCCAGGCAAGAATGATGGCTTGCCCAAGGTAGTAGCTGTGAAAATGGTGAGAATTGGATATATTTTGAAGGAAGAACTGATGGCATTTCCTGACCAGAAGAGAGGTGGAGCAGGAGTAAGAGAGAAGTCAAGGATGACTCCAAGCCTTTCAGGCTGAGCAACTGGAAGGATGAAGTTGCTGTTAATGAAAATTAGGGAAGGCTGTGGAAGGAACAGGTTTAGGGGAAAGATCAGGAGTTTCCATTTGGATGTGTTTCTTTGACAAGTTTAGTAGGCCATTAGATATTGGGAACTAGAGTTCAAATGGGAGGTCAAAGCTGGAGACATATTTAGGAGTCATTAATGGACATATGGTATTTAAAGTCATGACACCAGATGAGATCAATCGCCAAGGCAGTGTGTGTGGAAAGGAGAGAGAAAGGACTGAAGATAGAACTCTGGGACACTCCAAAGTTAAGTACATAAGACAAGGAAACAGCAAAGGAGACAGAAGCAGCAGCCAGTGAAGTAGGTAGGACTACAAGAGAATAGGGTCCTTAAAGCCAAGTGAATAACATGTTCTCAGAGAGTGAACAAGTGGGTCATATACTGCTGATAAGTCAAGCAAGATGAAAACCGAGAGCTAGCCATTAGATTTATTAACATCATAGTCACTGGTGACTGTTGAAAACAATTTCAGCACAGCAAATTGAAGAGAGAACAGGGAAAGGGGATAGTAAACAGCTAAAACATAGGCAACCCTCTAGAAGAGTTTGCTAAAAGGGAAGAAGAAATATGGAGCAGTAGCTTGGGTGGAGGGAGTGAAATCAAGAGCAGGTTTTATTTTTTCTGATGGATGCATGCTTATGCATCTGATGGCAAAGAGTCAATAAGAGAGGGAAAATGATGTGGGAGAAAGAGGGGAGAACTTCTGAAGTGATGTCCTTAAGTTAGTAAGGAGGCATGGATTCAGCATAAGAGCAGAAGGGTTGGCCTAAGACAGGAACAGTGACAGGTCATCCAAGGCAGGCACAGCATGCAGGTGAGAAGTTGAAAGGGTGGGATCTGGTGGAAGTTTTGCTCCCATTGCTTCAATTTTCTGAGTGAAATATGAAGCCAGATCATGAGCTGAGAATGAGCAAGGAAGGAGAATTAGAGGCTTGAGGGGAGAAGGAAAGATGTGAAATAGACATCTAGGAGAGTGAAAGGATTAGAGAAATATAATACCACCACCAACTTACACTACCACAAGAAGTATATGACAGCACCAGTCTCAACACAGCCTTGACAGGAGTGGGTAGACTAATCTTTCAATATTTGCTAAACTATTAGGTTAAAAAAAAATCACACTGCTCATTTAATTTGCATCTCTGATCACTAGTGAAGTTTAACACCTAGTCATATTATTGGCCACTCTAGTTCCTCTTTTGTGAATTGTCTGCTTCTTTCCTTTGCTCATTTTTTCATTTACTAGGGTATTAGTATTAATATTTTTCTTCATAGGTTTGTATGAATCCTTAAGATAATAAGGGTGTGAGATAATAGAAAACATATATTGTTCTCTGACCGCAGTTCCTGGCATAGAGCACCTAAAATCTTTGTAATTTCCTAGGTGGTAAGAGCACTCCTGTGCTCAGGATCCTCACAGACCTCATACTATGTATCTCTTCATCTGGCTGTTCATCTGCATCCTTTATTATACCCTTTGATAAACTGATACATGTAAGTACGTATTTCCCTGAGTTCTATGAGGTGCTTTAACAAATTTATTGAACCTGAGAAGGGAGTCGTTGGAACCTCAAAACTATAGCTAGTTGGTTAGTAAGAAGCACAGGTGATAATGTGGGCTTGCAACTGCTATCTGAAAGTGTGTGGGGGGTGGGGTGGTCCTTGGAATTGAGTCCTGAACCTGTGCAATCTGACACTATCTTCAGGTAGTAGTGTTAGAATTGAGTTAAATTGTAGGATACCCAGCTGGTATCACAGAAAATTGTTTGGTCTGGGGAAAACTCCCCTCATGTTTAGTGACTAGAAGTGTCAAAAGTGAAGTACTCTGTGTGACAGTGGAAGTAGTGTGAGAGAGAGGAACACACAGGGAAGAAAGACACAGGGGGGGATAACTAGATTTTCCCCTATACATTAAGTAGAAAACTGAGTTTCTCCTTTTCAAGAGTATTGACCATAATTATAAATTTTTTCTAAGTATCTGAAGTAATTTAAGCCTAATGAAAGATTTACTCTATCAAAATTCCAATCAAAATGCTATGTCCTCTAGGCATGGATGCACAGGCAGGAAATGGGGCACATTACCTTAAGTGATGCAAGGGGATGTTCTGGTCCCAAGAGGCTCCAGTGAAAAGCAGCCAGGTCCTCATCTGGGAGAATGTGGTTACCTATAAAGTATATCTGTCATTTATTGACTGTACAAATGTTTTCTTAGAATCTCTAGGCCATGAAGGGACTTGGGGAAAAAAAACAACCAAATAATTCACACATATCTATGTTCTTAATTTAACAACTACAGTAACTATGTTTGATTATCTACTATGAATCACATACATTATATATATCATCTTTATAATAACTGTGTATGGTAATACTGTCTCTTTTTATAGATAGAAAAACAGGTTTGAGCAAGTCTCTTGACTTTACCCCAGGTGCCACATCTAATAAGTGCCCACTCCAGGCTAAGAATCTAGGACTGTCTGGCTCCAAAGTACATGCTATTTTCTGTCACCTGGTTATGCTGCCTTTTATAATAATAGCCACCATCTGCTGACTGTGTACTAAGTGCTGGGCATTTTATAAACCTTATTTCATTTAATCTTATCAATAACACTGTGAGGTATTATTATTCCATTTCACAGATGAGGAAACTGAAACCAGGAGGTGTAACTTCAGTGATATGTCCAAGGCCTAATTCCAAAACTTGTGCTGACTCCACTAGATTATGCAAGCTCAAATTCGTTGGGATTATAAACAGAGGTCACACCTGAGACAAGATATTAACTTTCATGCTGTCAGTACTTGGAAAACCAACTCAAACATAATCAACAGTCTGCAGTAACTTTGAAATACATTTTTTAAGGAAAAATTGATAGATGGATATAAAGACAGATATACGATAAAGCAGTTTAGTAAAATGTTATTGGCAGAATACAGGTGGCAGAAACAGGATTTTCAGAGCAAATTCTTGCAGTACTTTTGCTGTACTTTGAGGAATTTTCATAATAAAATGTTAGCACAAGAGAAACAAAAAGAAAAATATGCAGAATGATTTGTGTTCTTGATCTAAACAGTGGGGAAGAAATGCTAATGCTCTGAGTGGGAAACCAAAGTTGCCTAGGGTTAATAAGATATTTGGCCTAAGACTGTACTCTGCATAAAATACTTACAGAATGTAATGAAAGAAAAAGTTTTACAAGAATCAAAATAATATTCTGGAATATCCTGAATTAATTCATAATAAAACATGCTGAGTTTCCAGTAAGAAGCCCCAAAGCACAGTGTTTGGCGTGCACATTTTCAGAAGATGAATCCAACAGTGATAACCATTGCTCTGCTTTTCATCTCTTAACACTGAAAGAGGAAACTTATATGATCATTAGTCTGTTCTTTAGACCACCTACCCAGCAGTGCAGCAAATATGGGAAAATTCATCCGCTTCAGGCCTAGCTGCTTGGCCACCTCCTGCATCAGAAACTGGTTGGTGGTGAGGTTCTTTCCATTCCAGCTCAGCTTCAGAGCATGGGAACTATAGTAAGAAGGAATATTGTAGAGCGCATACTCGGAGTCATGGGCAAGAAGACCATGGAAGCCATTTTCCCTGAAAAAAGCCACCACTTCCAAATGGTGGTCTTCAAGGCTCTGAAAGACCTAGGAGGGAAAAAGAGAACACGTCATGCAACAAAAGCTGATCTATATATTTGGTTAAGTCAGAAAGGCTAGAAACTGAATTTTATAGTTTGTTGAAATTTAAGATTATATAAGACTGAACAGGGCTTCCCTGGTAACTCAGCTGGTAAAGAATCTGCCTGCAATGCAGGAGACACCAGTTTGATTCCTAGATTGGAAGTTCCCCTGGAGAAGGGATAGGCTACCCACTTCTGTATTCTTGGGCTTCCCCAGTGGCTCAGATGGTAAAGAATCTACCTGCAATGCAGGGTAGATTGGGTTGGATTCCTGGGTTGGGGAGATCCCCTGGAGCAGGGCATGGCAACCCACTCCAGTATTCTTGCCTGGAGAATCCCCATGGACAGAGGAGCCTGGAGGGCTACAGTCCATGGTGTCACAAAGAGTCAGACACAACTAAGCACAGCACAACACAAGGCTGAACAAAATACTCTTAAAATAAAGAAAGCCTCTCCTAGCCTAAACTGGATTATTCCTATAAACACAGGCAGCATTATCCATTTGTCCATTCAAATGACCAGTTTTTTGACTCCCTGCATGGAACTATGGCCTGAAGCTCTTTAAAAGAAAAATTAACATGGTTTATAGTATTTAAGTTTTTACTTTAAATAATAATAGATGAAAGCTTTGTTAGAAAGATAATAAAGCTATTACATATTGCTTAGTGAAGTCGCTCAGTCGTGTCCGACTCTTTGCGACCCCATGGACTGTAGCGTACCAGGCTCCTCCCTCCATGGGATTTTCCAGGCAAGAGTACTAGAGTGGGTTGCCACTTCCTTCTCCAGGGGATCTTCCCGACCCAGGGATTGAACCTGGGTCTCCCGCATCCCAGGCAGACGCTTTAACCTCTGAGCCACCTATTGCTTAGTACCTTCTATATACTGTGTGTGCTTTATATACATTATCTCATCAACAGAACAACTCAGGACAAGGCAGATATAGATGAAAAAACATACAAGTGGAAATAGACATAGAAAGGTTAAATAACATATAACTAGAGCCTGAATCTAAGTTCATCTAACTCTTTTTAAAAAATCCCTGCTCTCTTTCTTAGGAGCACCTTGGCCCACAGGGCACCTAAATAGGGCACTTCCAACAGTTAGAAGTCAGAAACTTCACTCTATTTTAGAAATAGAAAAACTAAAGCTGCGAGAGGTTGGCTGCCCCCAAAGTTGCATAATGAGGGTGTATACACAGGATTCAAACCCAAGCTGATCTGACTCCAGAATGCACACTTCCCATTGTACCAGGCTTCTTCCTGGAGAGCACTATTTTTAATGTAATAGAGGCAGACTGTTAAGTGCCTTTCTTGTGCACACATCTATTGCTCTACATAAAGGATACTAAAATGATCTGCATATTGGTTCTGCCACACTAAGTTCCTTGACTGCAGAAACTTTATAATCTCTGTATTCCTGGCTCCCACATAAGATCTGATGCATTGCAGTATGAATAATAGTTACTAACAGATACTGAACATATACTATGTGCTAAGTAATGTTCCAATTACATTACATGTATTAATTCATTTTATACTCAAAACAATCCAATGAGGCCATAACTATTATCTCCATTTTACATCTCTAAGGTCACACAGCTGGAAGGAATAAAGCCTGGAGTTTGTCTCCAGAGCCTATAGACCTTGATGATTTTGTTGAACTCAACTGACTTAATTTTTAATTTAAGTTTTAGAGGAATGGTAGTTCTTCTGGCGGAGAAGGCAATGGCAACCCACTCCAGTGTTCCTGCCTGGAGAATCCCAGGGACGGGGGAGCCTGGTGGGCTGTGTGTTTATGGGGTTGCACAGAGTCAGACGCGACTGAAGCAACTTAAGAGCAGCTGCAGCAGCAGTTCTTCTGGAGTCTGACAGGAGTTTCAATGCATTAAGCTTTCTCTAAGCTATGGAAAGAGGCTCTAGTTGCAGTAGAGAGCCATGTCACATATTAGTCACAGCAGACGGAGGGACACTGGTAAGCAAATAACAAAGCAAGGTCTGTATTTATTTGATATCCAGGCAAAGGAAGCAAAAAACCTTACTTTGTGCCACAACATATTTATGTCTAGAGTTACAATTAACTCCAGATGGGTCTGGGTAGGAGTACAGTTTTGGGCTGTCCCCTGGTGACAGTTTCTTCCAGCATATACCTCTCATACCAGTCACTGACTGAGCATCCATCTACATTATACCAGGCATAGTGCTGACTGTGATAGGTTTTGTCTCATCATCAAAACCTGACTATGTCGGCATTATAAGTCCTGTGGTTATGGTAAGGAAACTGAGGCTCAGAGATGTGATGTGGCATGTTCAGGGCTACAGAGCTGGGAAACAGGAACCCAGATCAGACTGACACCAAAGCCCATGCTCTTTCTACAACACATTACCTTTAGCTGGTGTGCAGTTGATTATGCCACCATCCAAGTGATTTCAACTCTAGAAAGTCAAGGACTAGTGATCTTTAACAAATCTGATGGCTCTCATAAGGAATATAAATCACAATCACCTGGAAAGCATTTTCAAAATATACAAACCTGTGCCTCACCTCAGATCTGCTGAAACAATCTCCTGAGTGTGACTGGAATGCCTATATTCCAAGACTAGCTTCCAGTAGGTTCTGATGCACACTCCTAATTAAGAACCATTGAGCTAATCTACTCATTTTTAAAAAAGTTTTATTGAGGTATAACTGACATACAGAATTATTACATATTTAAAGTGAAAGCGAAAGTCAGTCATATCTGACTCTTTGTGACCCCATGGACCAACAGTCCATGGAATTCTCTAGGCCAGAATACTGGAGTGGGTAGCCCTTCCCTTCTCCAGGGGATCTTCCTAACCCAGGGATTGAACCCAGGTTTCCCAAGTGAGAGTCATTTCCTAGGCAGGTTGATAAGAAATCTAGGGGTCCCCAAGGAGAGAGGGGTCTTGAATTCTTGAGGAGGAAGAAAGGACAAACTTTTTTTCCTCTACATTCCGTAGGATTATATAACAATAATGTATCCTGCCTGAGGACAGTCTCTGGATTAAACCTTCTGGCTAAACCTGTTATCTTAAAATGTAAATTATGGGAGTAGGTCTGGTGAGGTCTTTACAACCTCCAGACATTCTTTTGATTCACTGCTGCTGCTAAGTCGCTTCAGTGTGTCTGACTCTGTGCAACCCCATAGACGGCAGCCCACCAGGCTTCCCCGTCCCTGGGATTCTCCAGGCAAGAACACTGGAGTGGGTTGCCATTTCCTTCTCCAATGCATGAAAGTGAAAAGTGAAAGTGAAGTCGCTCAGTCGTGTTGACTCTAGTGACCTCATGGACTGCAGCCTTCCAGGCTCCTCCGTCCATGGGATTTTCTAGGCAAAAGTACTGGAGTGGGGTGCCATTGCCTTCACTGGAGAGTATATAACTCCACTGCTAACACTAGCAAGTGGGTACTCTTTCTGCCCCCTTCTGATGCCTATGTCAGAAGCTTTCCCTATCTCCTTTATACTTTAATAAAACTTGATTACACAAAAGCTCTGAGCGATCAAGCCTCATCTCTGGCCCTGGATTGAATTCCTCTCCTCTGGAGGCCAAGAATCCTGGCATCTTTTCGTGGTTCAGCGACAGCCTTTCATCTTGGGGGCTCGTCTGGGATTCTTCAGGACAAGGTAAGGATGCTTGGAGCTCTAGTTCTTTGTTCTCCTAGCGAACACGTTTTCTGGTGTACTTTACTAACTCTATGGTGTGCTTGCGTGAATGAATGAAACACCCTGCGCAAAGCAAGTGAGGAGCTCTGCTCTGCGGTTCCGCAGTGACCTCATATGGCTTATGGCAGAAACCTGTCGGGGGTTTATACCAACCTGTCAATGCCAAAAGGCACCCAACGTCTCTCCTTGGAAATCTGTTGGATCATCGACTTTCAAGGGACTTGTGATCTATGCTGTTTTTGTTTACTATGACTAGGTCCCAAATTTGGATTGGTAGTCAGGAAGCGCCTAGCCTCACTAGTAATCAAAGGTTGGAAATTAGATGGAGCTCTAGCTCCAAGAGCATCTCTGAGGTTAAAGGTTACTCAGATTTTTTTTTTTTTTTCCTTTGGTAACACTGGCTCTTAGTGGACCAGAGAAGGCTCTTATACTGGTGTGGTGACGCTTGGAAGAAACATCTCAGTTTTATGTTCATATTGGTCTTATTGTGGTCAAGAGTATACTCAGGGTCGAGCACAGGTACTCAGGTGATGAAAGGTGCTCCCAGCGGTCTTAGCCTGGGAGGCATTCTGGAAGGTTACTCTGATTGCATCCTGGGTGGCATCAGAGGCAAGCAAGGTTTTAATGGTGAGGAGCTGGACGACAGCCAGGGACGCCATCAGGTCTACACCTGGTGCATCTCCACCCCGTCTCGGTGGTAGAACCGGGAGGGATGAGTAGGTCACCTGCATCGGTAAGGGAGAGACTAAGTCCGACCAGATAAGGAAAGCTTTGGTGTAAAGTCTGTCTACACCCCCATCTAGAGCAGGGAGGGACGCCTCCAGTAGAAAGATGGTGCTGGTCCCTTTTTTTCTCTCTTACAGAAGGGAGCTAACAATTCCAACCTCACTCCTTTGAACTGTATCCTGAAAAACTGGGATAGATTTGATCCCCAGGGCTTTAAGAAGACACACCTGGTCTTCCTATGTGATACTGTACGGCCACGGTACCCACTGGAGGACGGCGAATGGTGGCCAGTTGGAGGGTCTCTTAACTGTAATACTGTTTTACAATTAGATCGGTTCTGTAGAAAACAAGGGAAGTGGGTAGAAGTAGCATATGTGTTGCCCTTTTTCTCTCTGTGAAATATGCCAGACTTATGTACTAAGGGTATAGATTTGAGTGTGACTCCTTCAGCTCCCTGCTGTCCTCCTACTTTGCTAGATGAGATGGAGGACAGGAGACAAAGAAATAAAGAAAAGCAGATTTCTCCAATCTATCCCTGGGATCATAAGTGCAGAGCAGCCAGAGAGACTGAGGAACAACCACGCAAGATGTTTGCCTCTCCATGAAGCACCCACCAGGAGAAGTAATCAGTCTATGAGAGTTAATAAGCCTTTTTCTTATCAAGAAATACAAAGTATCAAGGAGGATCTGGGAGACTATTTAGAAGACCCAGAAAAATATATTAGAGCTTCTAAAGAAAGGTGTTACTTTGCTTTATAACCTTACTTGGAAGGATGTGATGTATATTTTGGGACAAATGCTGACTCCTGACTCGAGTTTTGGGAAAAGCGGTTGCCTATGGAGATGAATGGCTTGGTAATGAATCAGTAGGGAAGAGGGAGGATGAGATAGCGGCCCTCCCTACTGGGAATCAGGTGGTCCCAATTACAGAACCAAACTGGGACTACAACACAGCTAAAGGAAGATGGGATCAGAGTCATTTTGTCAGATGTGTTCTTGAAGGACTCAGGCAGGTGTGTGCTAAGCCTTTAAACTATGGCAAATTGGGAGACATAGAACAGAAGGAGAAGAAAGCTCCTGGTAAATTCCTAGATAGACTGAGAGAAGACCTTTGCAGATTCACGGAGATTGATCCCAAAAGTGAAGAGGGAAAAGTGATCTTAAAAGATAAATTTCTCACTCAGTCGGCTCCAGGTATCTGCCGTAAGCTATTAAAACAGGCATATGGACCAAATCAGTCTTAATCTGTTACAACTGGCTCAGATAAGTCTATTATGGTAGGGAATATGAGGAAAAGAAAGAAAGGCAGAAAAAGACAAAGGAACAGGTGGAAGCCCTTGTAATGGCTGTCAGAACCGTTCTTAAACAGCCTGAGAAAAGTGCCCAGAGGGACCCAGGTGAAAAGGGATGGGCTTGCTATTACTGTGGAAAGGAGAGGCACCTCAAGCAGAATTGTCCTCAGGCACCTAAGCCGCCCCTAACTCCATGTCTGGTCTGTAAAGGATCACACTGGAAGAGAGACTGCCCCCAGAGGCGGTAGGTTTCAGGGGTCAGAATCTCAAGACAATCAGGACTGAAGGTGCCCGGGGGTACCCACACAAGCTCCCTGCTAATTACACCTGAGGAACCCTGGGTATTAATAACTGGGGGGTGGGGGAGCAATCCATTGATTTCCTTTCAGATACTGGGGCAACTTACTCCATGCTTACTGAAGCCCCTGACCCACTTTCTTCCTGATCCACTTCCGTAATGGAACTATCTGGTTGAGCCAAAAGGTATTACTTCAATTCTTCTGTAAGCTGACTTTGTGCTATTTTCGCACGAGTTTCTGATCATGCCAGAGTTTCACTCACCCCTTTTGGGGAGGGATATACTGAGCAAGGTCCATGCCTGTTTTCATGAATATGGAGCCCTCCCTTTCTCTCCCTTTAACTGAACAAACTGTAAATCCTAGAGTATGGGCTGATGGAAAATCTGTGGGTCGAGCATAAAATGCTATTCCTGTAGTTGTCAAGCTCAAAGACCCACACTTATAAGAAGGAGTATCCACTGAAACCTGAGGTTACTGCTACTGCTGCTGCTAAGTCACTTTAGTAGTGTCCGACTCTGTGCAACCCCATAGACGGCAGCCTGCCAGGCTCCCCCGTCCCTGGGATTCTTCAGGCAAGAACACTGGAGGGGTTGCCATTTCCTTCTCCAATGCATCAAAGTGAAAAGTGAAAGTGAACTCGCTCAGTCGTGTCCGACTCTTAGCGACCCCATGGACTGCAGCCTACCAGGCTCCTCCATCCCTGTGATTTGCCAGGCAAGAGTTCTGGAGTGGGGTGCCACTGCCTTTGGGTTAGAACCCATCATTGAAAATTTAAAGGAGCAGGGACTATTAATTCCCTGTAACAGTCCATGCAACACTATTTTGGGTATAAAAAAATCAAATGGTAAATGGAGACTAGTTCAAGATTTATGAATAATAAATGAGGCTGTAGTTGCTTTACACCCCGTGGTGCCTAATCCTTATACTCTATTGTCTGAAATTCCTGAACGAGACAAATATTTTTCAGTAATTGATTTAAAAGATGTCTTCTATTCAGTGCCTTTGGCAGAGTAAAGTCAATTTCTATTTGCCCTACGAAACCAGCTTCTCAGTTAACCTGGACAGTTTAGCCCCAGGGATTTCTTGACAGTCCTCACTTATTTGGAAAAAGTTTGTCACAGGATCTACAAAATTCTGTAGCTCCGAAGTGGTGGTGTTACAATATGTAGATGACATTTTGCTCTGTGCTGAGACATAGGAAGCTTGCTCACAAGCCTCAGATTTCTTAAACTTTCTGGCAGGCTGCGGTTACAAGGCATCAAGAGAAAAGGCCCAGCTTTGTCAACAATCTGTTGGATATTTGGGCTTAATCATATCAGAAGGGACTAGGGCGATAGTCCCCGAGAGAATTAAACCTATACTAAATCATCCTCTACCTATGACTTTAAGACAATTGAGAGGATTTTGGGGAATCACAGGTTACTGTTGCATTTGGAATCCGGGTTATGGGGAAGTTGCCCGGCCTTTATATAAACTTATAGCTGAAACTCAGCAGGCCCAAACCGACAAACTGGTTTGGTCTCCAGAAACTCCAAAGGCTTTTAAGGTTCTTCAGACTGCTCTCCTGGACGCTCCCACTCTGAGCTTGCCCACAGGGTCAGAATTTAATTTGTTTGTCAGTGAAAGAAAAGGTAATGGCCTTGGGAGTTTGACACAACCCTAAGGGCCTCACCAGCAACCTATTGCTTATATAAGCAGAGAATTAGATGTAATTTCACGTGGGTGGCCCCACTGCCTAAGAGTAATTGGGACAGCAGCTTTATTAGCTCCTGAAGCTTTAAAAATAATTAACGGACGAAACCTTACTGTACTGACTTCTCATGATGTGAGTGGAATCTTAAATAAGGTTAATATTTGCATGACAGACAATAGGCTTCTTAAATATCAGTTATTGTTATTAGAAGGACCAGTAACTAAGCTTAAAGTTTGTGGAAATTTAAATCCTGCCACTTTCCTTCCTGAGAAGGAAAATGAAACACCTGATCACGATTGTTCCCAATTCCTAACCTTAAACTATGCAGCTCGGCAAGATCTAATGGATACCCCATTAGACAATCCTGACATGGAAATATTTAGATGGCAGTTCTTTTGTTTGGGATGGAAAGCGTAAAGCAGGTTACACTGTGGTAACGGCTGAATAGGTTTTAGAAGCAAAATCTCTCCCCTAGGGAACCAGTGCTCAGTTAGCGGAACTTGTGGCTCTGATCCGAGCGCGCTCTAGAGTTAAGCAAAGGGCAGCAGGTAAATATCTACACTGATTCTAAGTATGCTTATTTGACTTTACATGCTCATGCTGCAATATGGGAAGAAACACAGTTTTAAAACAGCAATAGGAGAACCTATTAAACATTTCAGAGAGATCGAGAGACTTTTAACTGCTATATATTGTCCTAAAGAAGTATGTTATGCATTGTATTGGACACAACAGGGATGGGAGTAAAGCAGCTGAAGGTAATCAGCTGGCTGATTGTCAAGCCAGAAAAGTGGCACTTTAGGAAACCCCTTCACTACAGACGCCTTTGATCTGGATAGGTCCTGTGGAATAGGAAAAACCACAATATACTGAGAGAAATTTAGAAAGATATGAGAAAAGAGGAGCAAAGATTACTGATAAAGGATGGTTACAGTCTGAGCATGGACGATTAATAATTCCTGTAAATGCTCAATGGAAAATTCTTAAGGGTTTGCACCCGAGTTTTCATTTGGGTGCAGAGAGTACTTACCAGATCGCTTCTCATTTGTTTGAAGGTAAAAATGTAATGAAAATGTTAAAGAATATGATCAAAAGGTGTGAGGCTTGTCAGAAAAATAACCCAAAGACTGAAAAGCTAGCAAAATCTGGATTACAACGAAGTGGAAAATATCCTGGAGAGGACTGGGAAATTGATTTACTCATATGCCAAAAGCTAATGGGTATTCTTGCTTACATGTTGGGTGGATACTTTTACTGGAAGGATTGAGGCTTTTCCCTGTCATAGTGAACAGGCTAGTTCAGTTCAGTTCAGTCGCTCAGTCGTGTCCGACTCTTTGCGACCCCATGAATCGCAGCACGCCAGGCCTCCCTGTTCATTACCATCTCTCGGAGTTCACTCAGACTCACATCCATCGAGTCAGTGATGCCATCCAGCCATCTCATCCTCGGTCGTCCCCTTCTCCTCCTGCCCCCAATCCCTCCCAGCATCAGAGTCTTTTCCAATGAGTCAACTCTTCGCATGAGGTGGCCAAAGTACTGGAGTTTC
>SJYT01072329.1:0-49616 GCA_006410635.1 Cephalophus harveyi | reverse complement strand
CATCTATGGGGTTGCACAGAGTCGGACACGACTTAAGCGACTTAGCAGCAGCAGCAGCAGCAGTGCCTTATCCAGCGACTGCCATGTGCTTAGTGTAAGGTTCCTTGTTTCCAAGGGCTGCTGAAGCAGGATAAGCAGATGGGTGATAATGACAAACTATACAGATATCACATCAGGAAGACTGAACACAGAACAGTGAGTGTGGAAATGGTGTAGGAATTCAGAGAAAGAAGAGGGGAATGAATAAGGAGTCAGATTGGATGGGCAAGGAGGAACACTCGAAGAATGGGGGATAAAATAAACAGAGGTGGTGAGGTGAGAAATCATGAGGAGACCAGCCTTGCAGGACTGAAATGTATTAAGCCTCAGCAGGTGGACAGATAATCAGAAAGGGAAGAGGGCTTTAGAAGCAGCCTAGGAGTTAACAGCAGTGTTACATATAGGGAGTATGGAGCCCCACTTTTGAAAGCTTACCCAACTCTTGATCTCTGTCTTCTCTCCTGTTACATAGCTCTGTTTAGAGCTCTTGTTATACTATTAACTGGCTTACTCCTTTTCCTATTTGGAACCAGTCTGTTGTTCCATGTCCAGTCCTAACTGTTGCTTCCTGACCTGCATACAGATTTCTCAAGAGGCAGGTTAGGTGGTCTGGTATTCCCATCTCTTTCAGAATTTTCCACAGTTTATTGTGATCCACACAGTCAAAGGCTTTGGCATAGTCGATAAAGCAGAAGTAGATGTTTTTCTGGAACTCTCTTGCTTTTTCCATGATCCAGCGGATGTTGGCAATTTGATCTCTGGTTCCTCTGCCTTTTCTAAAGCCAGCTTGAACATCAGGGAGTTCACGGTTCACGTATTGCTGAAGCCTGGCTTGGAGGATTTTGAGCATTACTTTACTAGCATGTGAGATGAGTGCAATTGTGCGGTAGTTGGAGCATTCTTTGGCATTGCCTTTCTTTGGAATTGGAATGAAAACTGACCTTTTTCAGTCCTGTGGCCACTGCTGAGTTTTCCAAATTTGCTGGCAGATTGAGTGCAGCACTTTCACAGCATCATCTTTCAGGATTTGAAACAGATCAACTGGAATTCCATCATCTCCACTAGCTTTGTTCATAGTGATGCTTTCTAAGGCCCACTTGACTTCGCATTCCAAGATGTCTGGCTCTAGATTAGTGATCACATCATCACGAGTATCTGGGTCATAAAGATCTTCATGACTCACTTCATGTCTTTTATACAATTTGGTAATTCTCATGGCATTTCAAACTTTTTCCTTGTTATTAGACTTGCCATGGTGACCTGCCATTAGTGATCTTTGATGTTACTACCGTAACTGTTTTGGCATTTTAAATGTTTTTCTATTTTTAATTTTTTTGGTTTGGTGGGGCCATGCAGCAGGCAGGGGTTTAGTTCCCAACCAGAGGTCGATCCCGCACCCTCTACGGTGAAAGCTAGGAGTCCCGACCACTATACCACCAGGGAAGTCCCTTGGCATTTTTTCGTTTTAAGGTATGTTTTAAATTAACACATGTCATAGCCATTTGAAAATACCCTGATGTTGGGAAAGATTGAAGGCAGGAGGAGAAGGGGATGACAAAGGATGAGATGGTTGGATGGCATCACCAACTCAATGAACATTAGTTTGGGTAAACTCCAGGAGTTGGTGATATACAGGGAGGCCTGGTATGCTGCAGTTCATGGGGTCACAAAGAGTCAGACACGACTGAGCAACCGAACTGAACATATGTACATTGATTTGTTAGACATAATGCTATTGCACTAGCCTACAGTTTAGCATTAATGTTTACATGCACTTGGAAACCAAAATCTTCTGTGACTCACTCCATTTTAATACTTGCTTTATCGCAGTTGTCTGGACCTGAAACTGCAGTGTCTCAGAGGTCTGCCTATAAATAACTCCTGGGTGAGTCTAGCGCCATCGGATGGCTTCATTCCTCCCCATCTCAAATGCCACCCCCTCTCATACTTGAATGTGAGTATAGGCGTAAAACTTGAAACAACCAATATAAATTGCAGGATTTGCTGGTCTAGATTTGTTAGCAAGTCCATCTTCAGCAACACTGCGTTAGAACCCAGAGCTTCAGAGTCACTCACTTCTTCTCTCTTGTACTCCATCCCTTGAAGTTTTTGGAAGAGCTGACAATAAGAAGTAAAATGAAATGCTCTGGTATGGAAGTAGGGGTGGCTTCTCAAATATTGCTGAGTTACAACTGCACCCCTGAGATTTGCGGTGCACAGGGCAGCAGAGCCAAGTGATGAGGTCACGATTTGGACTCCTGGCAACTTCTCTGCAGCTGGGGCAGGAAGCAACCATGGACAATTTGTAGACCAATGGGGTGGCTGTGTTCCCATACAACTTTATTTATAGACACTGAAATTTGAGTTTCAGGTAACTCTTACATGCCACAAAATGTCATTCTTCTCTTGATTTTTTCCCAACCATCTAAAAACAGTGGCAGAGAAGGCAATGGCACCCCACTCCAGTACTCTTGCCTGGAAAATCCCATGGACAGAGGAACCTGGTGGGCTGCAGTCCATGGGGTCACTAAGAGTCGGACACGACTGAGCGACTTCACTTTCACTTCTCACTTTCATGCATTGGAGAAGGAAATGGCAACCCACTCCAGTGTTCTTGCCTGGAGAATCTCCCCCTGGGACGGGGGAGCCTGGTGGGCTGCCATCTATGGGGTGGCACAGAGTCAGACATGATTGAAACAACTTAGCAGCAGCAGCAGCAAAAACAGTGGAAAAAACTAGTCTTAGTTCCAAAACCCTACAAAGATAACAAGATGAATTCAGCTTTGAGGTCATAGTTTACCCACTCCTATTTTGAGGGATGGGCCTCCCTGGTAACTCAGTGGTAAAGCATCTGCCTGCCAGTGCAAGAGATGTGGGTTCAATCCCAGGGTCAGGAAGATCCCCTGGAGGAGGAAATGGCAATCCACTCAAGCATTCTTGCCTGAAAAATCTCATGGACAGGGGAACCTGGCGGGCTACAATCCAGGGATTGCAAAAGAGTCAGACGTGACTAAGCGACTGAGCAAGCATGAGCGTGAAGTATAAAGAATGGTTTTAAATAAAGCCTTAATTCTATCAAGTCATCAGCAAACTACGGACCTAAAGCCTCTTCTCTATATCTTCTGGGGCAAATGGTAACAACATCTCTGCAGAGAGGGTTTTCCGCATCAGAGAGGCAGTTCACCTTACTCTGTTCATCCATCTTCCTTGTTTGCAGCATCTCACCCCTCCTTCCCATAAGCAGTTGCTGTCTCAGATGGTAGGAGAAGGAAACTCAGAGAAATCCTTATCACTCTCAACTGGGTGATTCTGGGCTCCTGCCACCATTACGAAAAAGCTTCTTTTAGCCTCATAACTGTTGCCAGAACTGAATGAGTTCAATTAAGTTACTATAACTCACTTCTATGGCACCTCCCAGGCAGGCAAGGTGTTACACTAGACGGAAGCTCTTAGCTCCCAGCCTCCCGGGAAGGGTAAGCTTAGGGTGTGCTTGAGAAAATGACATGTAAACAACAAGGATATGGTTCAATCTAGTTGTGATGCCTCCACAATTAAAATAGTCTTTGGTTTTGTAATCAAGTGGCCTGCATGCTGAAACCGGAAATTTGAAATAGTAACAATAACCGTAGGTGCTGACATTCACACACAGATGCAGAGTGGCAAACAGGTGCTAGATGAACAGGAGTAAACAAAGAAAAGGAGAAAGGAAACCAGAGCTCCTAATCAGTCCTGAGATTGCACATCTGGACCATTTTTCAGAGAAGGAGACGAGGCCACAGAGGTCATGGTTCGTCCAAGCTCGCCGGCCATGTAGCTGGTACAGTGAAGGCTGGACCTCAGTGTCCCCGGCTGGGATGTTCATGTCAGGCATAGACTTCTACTAACAGATTGGCTGAAATCACAGGATTTATATCTGTTGATACTGACAGTCTCATGTTCCTCGACTTAAGGAAGAGGGCATTAGTGTGAGTGTCCAGGACAGCCTTGTGTATATTTCCATCCTGTAAGTAACAGTACCCTTTTCACTCTCAACAGTGTCTGGCTGAACAACAAATAACATGATCACTCTAGTATTTGGCTGGACAGATGGCCAATGTCTGCCAGACTTCAGAGACTAATCAGAGGGGAAATGTTCCCTGATTCAGCTTTAGGGTGGCAGGCTCCCCTGGGATGGCCAGAAGCCTATGTTCAGAGTGCTCTGATTCTCCTCACCCAGTTCTTTAGCCGAGGCATCAAGTTCAAAGAGTCTTTTGTCCTGCGCACTCTTCAGGCATCTTTTTCGTGCTCTGGAGCCTGATCCTTTCAGGAACAGGAGCCGCTCAGTGCAGACACGGCCTTTCAGCACATCTGTCCCAGCCCCTCCCCTCTGAACACCCCCGGCCCCTCCCGACCATCCCGGGACAGCGGCCTCAGTAAACTCCAGAAAACCCTTTTACCCGGAAGGTATGGCTTTCAAGTTGGATGCCCCCTGGGAAACAGAAAGATTAGAAACTTACTTGGTGTTGAAAAACAAGTACCTAACCATCTGGGAGGGCTTCCCATGGGGAAGTCCATGGGGTCACAAAGAGTTGGACATTACTGAGCGGCGGACCTGAACTGAACTGAGGGCCTCCCAGGTGGCGCTAGTGGTAAAGAATCCACCTGCCAGTGCAGAAGACTTAAGAGACTCGGGTTCGATCCCTGGGTTGGAAAGATCCCCTGGAGGAGGGCATGACAGCCCACTCCAGTATTCTTGTCTGGAGAACCCTCATGGACAGAGGAGCCTAGCGGGCTATAGTCTATGGGGTCGCAAAGAGCCAGACACGACTGAAGTGACTTAGCACTCACACAACCTTCTGGACAAGAGAGAGTGAGAGGTAAACACCACATGGGCTGAAGAAACACAGTGTGACCCTAACCATCCTGATGTTCAGTTAACAAAGGAAGAAAGGAGGGGAGAGACACTGTTTTGAGCAGTTGTCCCCCAAAGTGACCCGAGGACCCCCCTGAAGGGTGTGGTAGAAGGCGGATTCCTGACCTCCCTCCCACAGAGAAGCTGAGGACAAGGTCGTGTGTGCTAAGTTGCTTCAGTGAAGTCTGACCCCACGTACTGTAACCCACCAGGCTCCCCTGTCCATGGGATTCTGCAGACAAGAATCCTGGAGGTGGGTTGCCATGCCCTCCTCCAGGGGATCTGCCTGACCCAGGGACAAACCAGTGTCTTTTATATCTCCTGCATTGGCAGGCAGGTTTTTTACCAAGGAAATGGCAACCCACTCCAGTGTTCTTGCTTGGAGAATCTCAGGGACGGGGGAGCCTGGTGGGCTGCCGTCTATGGGGTCACACAGAGTCGGACACGACTGAAGTGAATTAGCAGCAGTAGCTTAGCAGCAGCGCCACATAGGAAGCCCGAGGATGAGGTCAGAGACTGCATCTACCCAGATTCCAGATGATTCCAATGGGCACCACATGCTGGGGAGAAACTGCATTAGAAACATGTTTCGGTAAATGCACTCTGAACAATCTTCTCTCTCTGTAGTGTTTTTACTGTCTTGTGGTGGCTTAACAGGCCTTTTTCCTAGAACTGAAAGGGTGAGATGCCCAAAAGACAGATTCTGATGAGAAAAGAACCAGGCAATCAATCAAAGAGGGGCAAAGGGAGCAAGAAGAGAGGAACAGTCATGTGAGCATGGTCTCGGGAAGCTTTTCCAGCTGGCCTGTGCTGAACACCCTCTCCCCTCGCCTCCCCAGGTAATACAATGTGACTGGGCTTACTAACTCAGAATGTTCCTCTAGTGTTGTGGGCTGGGTCACTGCTCTGATTCTTCAGAGGCCAGTTTGTCCGTTTACTCTGCTTTGCCATCAAATATCTCTCTATGCATCTTGTGAGGTGAAAACAATTGGGAAGCACCATAATTATTCCACTGCAAGCATATTTGTCAGCCTCCTGATGATTGTGCACTCAGGTCTAATGTGTGTGTAGGTGTGTATGTGGCATGGATTCCCCACCACCAACAGATTCTCCCACACCAGCGGGGTGTTACACAATTCTGACCCTACCTACCAGGAGATAGCATCAGATCTCACAGATTAAAGAGCTCAGTCCTTTAAGAATGCCCCCAACCTACTTCAAACGCTAATCACAAGCCTAGGTCATCACCCGTGCTTCTGACTGACCAGCTATAGACCAGAAGTTCCCATGACCCCCTCCTCGGGTTTGATTCATTTGCTTAAGTGGCTCACCGAACTCAGAGAAGCATCTTACTTCCTAGATAATGGGTTTATTATAAAAGGATATAACTCAGGAACAACCAAATGAAAGAGATGCACAGGGCAAGACATGGGCAAGGGGCGCAGAGTTCCATGCCTCTCCAGGTGCCCTCCCCTCCCCACACCTCCCCATGTTTACCCACCCGGAAGCTCTCTGAACCCGTTCTTCTGCGTCTCTCTGGAGGCTTCATTATATAGGCATGATCAATTAAATCATCGGCCACTGTTGATGGAGGATTCAACCCCCAGCCTCCCCCTGTCCTCTCAAATTCGGGATTGGGACTAAAAGTTCCAGCCATCTATTCACCCACTTGGTTCCCCAGGCAACCAGTCCCCATCCTTAGGTGACCCAGGGGCTTTCAAAAGTCACTTCGTTAACATAACAAAAGACACCTTTATCATTCTCATCCGTTTTTTTTCTAACTTTATACTTAATCATCACTTTTGAAAAATCCCAAGGGTTTTAGCAGCTCTGTGCCAGAAACTGGGATGCAGACCAAATACATATCTTATTTTAATTATAAACCGCATTATCACCCCGTCTTTTCACAGGTTAACTTGGGAAAGGGGGTGGGGAGCAGTGATTTCAGCTTGCTTGCTATTGAACGAATGGGTTGCAAATGCAACGTTGTCATATCCACGTGTCTCTATCAAAGTCCCACAGTCAGTACAGGGCTGGTTTATCCAGGAACAGCTGGAAGACTGTGTATCCCTTCAGAAAAGGCTGAAGCTCTCAGTGCTAATCTGATCAGAAAACCTCCCATCCAGGCCTTCTCCCCTCCCCTGGCTGGCTTTCTCTCTTTTCCGGTTTACTCCTTCCTCCCAGAGCTGGTGGTGTTTCTGGATGCTTCTGAAGCATAGCAATAAAAAGGAAAAGCCAGATGCAGAATCCCGGTGGGGAGAAGGAAAGTGCTGAGGTGACTGCTGCCCCATAGCTGGGTCATTTTACATCAAGACATTCTCATCGAAAGACCGAGAAGGCCACTCACGTCCTTGCAACACGAATGGACACACGTGGTCTTTCCCCTGAGAGAATCACATTAAGACTGATTTGCCCTTTTAAGCTACCCAAATGCAACTCTAGAAGGTGTGGTGAGGCTATATTTAACCTCAAACCCAAATTTGAACGTCAGCCTCCAGTGAGGGATTGTTGTTCCCCTAGGAACCGGCCAGACTGGACTTTGCTCTCACCCAGCCTTCACTCATGGGGCCAGGCCTCCCGAGGGGGGCCCTCTGGGGATGACGAACTGGCAGCCACACCACAGACATTCCTTTCCCGGAGAAAGGACCATTGCAGGCTAGACGGACACACCCCAGCCTGTCCTGCTTCACAGCAGACAGGGAAGGAAAGCCATCTGCCAACTTCTCATGGGCTCAAGTAGCAGAGTCAGAACACACGTCCAGGGACTTGCGGAGATGCTGCCATTTAGGAGACTTTGGTCCACACACTTTCTAGAACAAAAGCCCTTGTTAGTTCATGCATCCCTCATATCTTCTTCCCACTCCCCGGACATCTGTCAGACTCCTGACGATTCTACCAAGCAGGTTTTCTGTCTTCCGAAGGAGTCGGTGGGCCTTTCTTCACATCTTCCAGAGAGTGGGAACCAAATGTTAATCTATCACCGTAGACCTGAGAAAATGGGCTATAACCACATCAGTTTTTTAAATTAACTATTAAAAAAAAAGAATTTTGCACATACTGCTATATTTAAGATGGATAACCAACAAGGACCTACTGTATAGCACATGGAACTCTGCGCACTGTTTTGTGGGAGTTTGAGGGAAAATGGATACATGTGTACATATGGCTGAGTACATTTGCTGTTCACCTGAAACCAACACAACATTGTTAATTGGCTATACTACAGTACGAAATAAATAGAAAGTTTCTTTTTTAAAGAGTTTTCTGAGAGAGTGGTGAATATTGAAATGAAAAGTGGTGGTGTCTTCTTGATTATATTCCTTCAAGAGGAGAGAGCTCCAGCTACGTGATGAAGCCCTCACTCCACTGTTTGCAGATATGCATAGACTAACCTATTTTCTTGGATTCCTTTTAAAATCCTGTGACCTGTGGAAAAAAAGAAAAAAGAAAAGTGCCAAAATGTGTGGCAAACAGTGTGTGGTACAATTATAGATTCGTTTTCCCTTTCTTCCTATTGGATGTATTTTGCAATGTTCTAGAACAAGCGTATATTACCTTTATCATCAGAAAGAAGGGGAGACACTGTCCTGGTGCTGGGACAGTCATAGGTCCTACTGTGCAAATGAATTAACTTAGTGGCAGATACTTCAGGAGGGATGGGGAAGGGCTGGCACAGTGGCATCATTTCCATGAGTCATGCAACTGGAATCCAGAGTCAAATCTTCCACGTGTGCAGAGCTGGCCTCTCTCAGGAATATGCCCAAATCCACCTGCGCCTGCGGTTAGATTTGGAAGCAGAGATGACTGAGGTATTTCCCACCCACCTTTATGCATGCTTGTGTGCTAAGTCACTTCAGTCATGTCCAGCTCTTTGCAACGCTATGGACTGCAGCCCTCCAGGCTCCTCTGTCCATGGAATTCTCCAAGAATACTGGAGTGGGTTGCCATGCCCTCCTCCAGGGGATCTTCCCAACCCAGGGATCAAATCCAAGCCTCTCATGTCTCCAAAATTGGCAGGCGGGTTCTTTACCAATAACACCACCTAGGAAGGCCAGCAACATTTAGAAAACCAGTTAAATGCAGGCTTCCAGAAACCTCTTTACGAATTTGAGAACAGCAGCTAGGAGAGCTGCCTCCAGTCATCCAGTCTCGGCTGAGTGGCCCAGGAGCGATGGAAAGAGAAGGAAATGGAAGGACTGCTTCTGACCCACCTGACTCTGTGTCTTTGGCCCATAAAAGTGACCATTGTCAGCACTTCTCTTGGAGCTTGCCCTAGCCTGGTTTAGCAAATCATGTCTCCAGACTTCGGTTAGCTTGAGCACAAATTGGGGGCAAGAAAGAGGTAAGTGTTTGGACTTTCCTAGGTAAATATATTAAAAATAGGAAGCAAATGAGAATTTCCCCTCTTGCCAGTTCCCAGCATTGATCTTCTTTTTAATGGTATTTTTTTTAATTTTTTTTTTTTGGAGTATAGTTGATTTACAATGTTGTGTTAGTTTTTGCCATAAAGCAAACTGAATCAGTTATACATGGACGTATATCCATTCTCTTTTAGATTCTATTCCCATATTGGTCATTACTAAGTATTGAATAGAGTTCCCTGTGCTATACAGTAGCTCCCAGCATTGCTCTTTAATAGCATGTGCTGGACAAAGGAATATTGATATACTTTCTCAGTGAGGTGGAGATGGTAGCTTGGAAGCTCTTTATCTATTCCAACCCAAGGGCTATCATATGCTGCAATCACTTTGAAGGCTTAAAAGTGGAATTTTCCAGACCTTTTATGGGTCAATCCTTAAATCATGTTCTCCTGAAAATCTTTTCTGGGGACCCAGCCTAAAATCCCACATCTTTAGACTTCCCAACAATTTTGTAACCAGCTAATGCTCTGTGTTAAATCCCTTTGTGCTTAAACTATAATGAAAACTGTTATCTGCAACTGAACCCTGACTTTCAGCAAAGATGTGCTGACTGCCCCATAAGACAAGCCCTGTGCTACTTGGTGAACGCATGGACAGTAATTCATCTGTATTGAGTACCTCTTATGTGCCACAGATCACTCCAAATTTCTTTTCCTCCAAAACCTTATTGATGATAGTTACAACTGGATAAACAAGTATAATTACAAGTGTACATTATGATACAGCCAGTTAATAGTATAACAAGAGCTCTAAACAGAGCTATGTAACAGGAGAGAAGACAGAGATCAAGAGTTGGGTAAGCTTTCAAAAGTGGGGCTCCATACTCCCTATATGTAACACTGCTGTTAACTCCTAGGCTGCTTCTAAAGCCCTCTTCCCTTTCTGATTATCTGTCCACCTGCTGAGGCTTAATACATTTCAGTCCTGCAAGGCTGGTCTCCTCATGATTTCTCACCTCACCACCTCTGTTTATTTTATCCCCCATTCTTCGAGTGTTCCTCCTTGCCCATCCAATCTGACTCCTTATTCATTCCCCTCTTCTTTCTCTGAATTCCTACACCATTTCCACACTCACTGTTCTGTGTTCAGTCTTCCTGATGTGATATCTGTATAGTTTGTCATTATCACCCATCTGCTTATCCTGCTTCAGCAGCCCTTGGAAACAAGGAACCTTACACTAAGCACATGGCAGTCGCTGGATAAGGCACTGCTGCTGCTGCTGCTGCTAAGTCGCTTAAGTCGTGTCCGACTCTGTGCAACCCCATAGATGGGGGCCCACTGTCTCTAGGATTCTCCAGGCAAGAACACTTGAGTGGGTTGCCATTTCCTTCTCCAATGCATGAAAGTGAAAAGCGAAAGTGAAGTCACTCAGTTGTGCCCGACTCTTAGTGACCCCATGGACTGCAGCCTACCAGTCTCCTCCGTCCATGGGATTTTCTAGGCAAGGGTACTGGATACATTTGATTTTTTAACAACCTCTGCTGCCTGATTCACTTGTTTATCCACATAGCCTTCACCCTTACTGTCCTAAATGAGCTCAACACAAATCGGAATTCAAGGGAGAAGAGGAAGTGGGGTACTCAGTTTAAGAATGAAAAGAGGACAAGAAAGGCAGAAAATGGGGAAGGTAATACACCAGAAATCAAATGAAAAAAGGAAGGGAAAAAATACTTTGTCCTAAGGCTAGACAACACATTTCTATCTTCCTCCTAGTATCATCTCTTTCTTGATGATACTGTTTGACTTTCTAAGTGCCTGTTCAGATGATATGAACCATGTTAGAGTCTTCTAATGCTCATGCGAGTGTGGCCATAGAGGTCAAGTTCCCAATCATGACCCCAGTCTGCCATTCACAAGCCCCATCAGTTGCAATGGTACAGACCAAGCATTTGCTTTATTTCCATCATCCAGGTACCAAACACAAAATCCTCTCCATCCTTTCTTGTCTACCATACTGCTGGGGAAACTAATTTGCTTCTCTTCTTCTAATGAACTAAAAAAAAAAAAGCAAAATGCTTCTCCTGAGAGTAAACTAGGATTTGGAAGTTTTTGCAGTTTGTTTCCATTTATTTATCTTCCACTTGAGAGTAGATGGATTCATTCATCTGTATTGAGTATCTCCTATATGCCACAGATCACTCTGACATCCTTTCCCTTCAAAACCCTATTGATAATTACATTTGAGTAAACAAACAAACCAAAAATTACAACCAGCTAGTGCTATAGCAAGAATTTACTTGGGAGCAAATCAGGTTTGGGAGGCTTTACAGTGTTTATTTAATCTCTCCACCCTCCACATCTCCCCATACAGAGCAGTACATTTGACCGATGAAAAGGCTGGTCAGCAGCTGAGCTGAATATGCTATGAGCACAGATAAATACCAAACCAGCATGTGAAGATCCATGGCCCTTAAATGGATCCAAGGTTTTTGTTTTGTTTTGTTTTTAACTTATAACTCAATGGCCTTTGCTATTAACACAGAGACTCTCACTCATGCTATTGCGGTTCTTCCCTAAGGACTCTTCTAGACACCATTTATTCACCTAGATGCTCCCAAGACAGAAATTACTCGCTTCGTGTCAAGCACTGAGGGCATGGTAACTCTCTGCGGCCCCGGGAGACTCGTTCATCACAGGCTGCTGATCATCCGCTTCCCAGAGCAGAGGGATGTCGTGCAGGTGCCTCCAGAAGCCAAGGGTGAGATGGGAGCCACATGCACAGGAGCGCTGGGCCCTGCCCTCTTCAGACTCCCAGCAGGACTCCCCCCACCCAACACTGATACTTCCCATAGCAGGCTCACAACCTCTCTAGGCAGAAGTTCCTCTTATCTGCTAATCATGCAAAAGGAAAAAGAAAGTGAAGTCGCTCAGTCATGTCTGACACTTTGCCACCCCACGGACTGTAGCCTACCAGGCTCCTCAGTCCATGGGACTTTCCAGGCAAGGGTACTGGAGTGGGTTGCCATTTCCTTCTCTGGGGATCTTCCCGATCCAGGGATCGAACCCAGGTCTCCCATATTGCAGGCTGACAGTTTACCGTCTGAGCCATCAGGGAAGCCCAGTCATGCAAAGGAACAGACAAAACAAGTAACAACAAAACCTAGGCCCAGGTGGAGTTAATTCTTTAGCCAAGGTCACACTGCAAGATGGATTCTCAATCCTCAGGCGCTACAGTGGATCCCTGTGTGGATAAAGTACAAGCTGCTTAACACATGTGTGAAGCCCCTTTTGACCTGGCTGTCAGCTCCACCCCTCCCGGGCTCAAGCTGTGGCCTCCAGCCCTGATCAAATCATTCGTGTCCAGATGCTTGAACCGTGCCATTACTGCTGCTAGAACTTCCTTCTCCAGCTGCCAACCCATCACCTCCGATGCCTCTCCTACTCATCTTTACTCATCCTTAGGGTCCCAACACCCCATTCACCCTCTCATTCAATCGATCCACAGGCATTCTGCTAGTCCTTTCCCTACGCGGTGTCGTTGGACTCTGAGGATATGACAAGGAATAAGGGGAACTGGCCTGGCCACCCAGAGTTCACAGCCCAGTGAAGAGGCATAAGTAAACAGGCAGTGATAAGATGCTGGGGTAGGTGGTGTGAAAGGATAAGAACCGGGTGTGTATTCAAGGTTGTCCAGAGAAACAGAGCCAATAGACTCTAGAGGGGATGAGTGTGTGTGCAGATCGAAATAAAGATAAAGAGATGCGTTATAAACACTTGGCCCATGTGATCACAGGTAGGCAAGTCTCCAGTCCTGCAGGGTGGGAGTCATCAAACAGAGACCCATAAGAGCCCATTGGCTCTAGTTCCAGTCCATCTCTGAAAGCTTGAGAACCAGGACAGCCAGTGGTGGAGTTCCAGTCCAAAGGCCAGCTGGCTAAAGATCCAGGAAAAAACCGATGTTTCAATTCTAGTCCAAAAGCAGAAAAAGATCCGATGTCCCAGCTCACAGGCAGGCAGGCAGGAGGAGCGCCCCCCTCAACTCAGGGCAGGGTCAGCTCTTTGTTCTATCCCAGCCTTCAGCTGATTGTGTGAGGTCCACCCACACTAGGCAGGGCCCTCTGCTTTATTTGGTCCATACATTTAAATGTTAATCTCATCGAAAACACCTTCAGAGAAACACTCAGGATGATGCCTGCCCTAATTATCCTGTGACCCAGCCAACCTGACACAGAAATAACCATCACAAGGTGCTGTGTGGACACAGAGCCAGGCCCTTGACTCTGGAAGTGCTTTCGTGACCACCCCCTAAGACTCCACCCAGGGTCCTTTCTCTCTGTTCCAACGGCCCTCACTACACTCCTTACCGTAGTTCTTGTGGGCTAGTATTCTCTCTCTCCTGACCATAAATTCCCTGGCGTTGTTAAAATGCTATTGAGACCTTGCTCTGAAGTCAGACCTACTAGGCTAAAGTCCCAACTCTTCTACTTTTAGCTGTATAGCTGGGCAAGCTTTCTAACCACCTGGGCCTCAGTTTTCTTATCTGTAAAATGGGATAGCATTAGTGCCTACCAGCCTCACAGGAATATTGAGAATTAAAGGAAGCAATACACAGAATGTGCTGAGGGTCTGCTGGCACATGGTAGGTCTCCAGAAAACAGTAGCTGTAACAATCATTCTCTGTGTACTCCAGCACCCAGCAGGCTTCCGGCACGTGACCAGTTCTTCTGGAGACCTGCACATTGCCACCTGACTCCCTCTCCTATCCTGCCAGCAGCTGCATCTGTGCCCACAAGCATCTCAGGGCCTTGTTCTTGCAGAACCCTGCTAGCATGCCCCCAGACAGGAGCGGTGGAGAGGGAAGCGTCTTTTCATGCCGGAAAGAAGGTGATGACAAGATAGATGTCTGTGAAAGGCTGTAAGTGCCTGGGGCAGCTGCCCTGAGAACTATTCCCAACAGGTGACAAACGGTGGTCTTTAGTGACTGGCTTGACCTTCAGTTAATAGTAAGAATGACTTCAGCAGGGAAATTGATTTTTGGCCAATCACCTTCAAAAGATGGAGACCTCAGGACAACTCATTATCCAGGATTTGATTTCCACTTGGAGGAGAAACAGGACCCAGGGGAATGAACTGACATTGTGCAGTTTCATTTTTCCCACCATTAAGGCCTCTCCTGTCTTTCTGGAAGCTTTTAACAAGTCCTTAGTTAATTTTTTTTAATTGAAGTATAGTTGATTTACAATATTGTGTTAGTTTCTGCTGTACAGCAAAGTGATTCAGTTATACATACATATGCATTCTTTTTATATATTCTTTTCCTTTATAGTTTTGCATAGTATACACAATACTGTGCTATACAGTAGGACTTTGTTGTTTACCTGTTCCATATATAATAGCTTACATCTGCTAACCCCAGTCTCCCACTCCAGCCCTCCTTCAACTCCCTTCCCCTTGGAAGCCATAAATCTGTTCTCCATGTCCCTGAGTCTATTTCTGTCTCATAGATAGGCTCATTTGTGTCATATTTTAGATTCCACGTGTAAATGATATCATATGGTGCTTTCTCTTTCTGACTTACCTCACTTAGTATGGTAATCTCTAGTGGCATTCATGTTGTTGCAAATGGAAATATTTCATTCTTTTTTAATGGCTGAGTAATATTCCAATGTATACAAGTACCACATCTCTTTATCCGCTCCTCTGTTGATGAACATTTAGCTGGTTTCCAAGTCTTGGCTATTGTGTATAGTGCTACTATGAACATAGGGTGCATGTATCTTTCAGGATTAGAGTTTGGTCTGAACCAGTCCTTTGTGTAGTGTGAACTCAGTGGTGTACAGACATGAAAGGATTTTTTAACTTAATTTATTTTTATTGAAAGATAATTGCTTTACAGAATTTTGCTGTTTTCTGTCAAACCTCAACATAAATCAGCCTTAGGTAAGCAAAAGGAAGGGTATAAATCCCCTCCCTTTTGAATCTCCCTCTCATCTATCTCCTCAGACTCCCCTAGGTTGATACACAGCCCCTGTTTGAGTTTCCTGAGCCATACAGCAAACTCCTGTTGGCTGTCTATTGACATGAAAGGATTTTGCTGTCCTTCTACCAAGGTCTTCCATCTGCGGTCATGGAATCAGCCCTGGAACAGTACCTCTATCCTGGCCCTGCCTCTCACTCTCTGTGCATCTCAGTGACCACACCTGTAAAGTAGGGAGCATCACCTTCCCCACAGACCTCAGAGGGACATCTGAGATAGGACAGATAGAGTATCTATATCAGCTGGGCAGTACTTGTGAAAAAGCCTGGGAGAGTTTGCAGTGTTACGCACATACAGGGCAGGAGCTTACATGGGAGGAACTCAGCCTGAAGGTCTTCCATAACCCAAACTAATTTTTCATTTCAGTTCAGTCGTTCAGTCACGTCTGACTCTTTGTGACCCCATGGACTGCAGCACGCCAGGCCTCCTTATCTATCACCAACTCCTGGAGCTTGCTCAAACTCATGTCCATCGAGTTGGTGATGCCATCCAACCATCTCATCCTCTCTCATCCCCTTTTCCTCCTGCCTTCAATCTTTCCCAGCATCAGGGTCTTTTCCAACGACTCAGTTCTTCACATCAGGTAGCCAAAGTATTGAAGCTTCAGCTTCAGCATCAGTCTTTCCAATGAATATTCAGAACTGATTTCCTTTAGGATTGACTGCTTTGATTTCCTTGCAGTCCAAGGGACTCTAAACACTAGAATAAATGTAAAATGGGAGAAATCTTTTCTCACAGCATGTAAGTCAAAAACCATGGAGTCATGCTTTTTAAAAATAATATAGCTTTTTCTCTAAAACGTCAGTGAGCTCTCTGTCTTTTGAATCAGGTAACATAGTGTGTCAAGGTGTTTGGACTTCGTCCTAGCTTTTTATTTCCAAATCGTTCCAACCCATCTTTCAGCATGAACACCACCAACTAAGCGAGTGCTTATGAGATACAAAAAAAGATGTTAAAACGACAGGGAATATTAACAACAGCATGATGGCCCCCGTCACTCTGGGTGAGGTTCCTCAGCACATACCACTGTGTGGCTTGAAATTGGGTATTTACTCATCAGCTAGTGACTTCACTTTCACTTTTCACTTTCATGCATTGGAGAAGGAAATGGCAAACTACTCCAGTATTCCTGCCTGGAGAATACCAGGGACAGAGGAGCCTAGTGGGCTCTATGGGGTCTCACAGAGTCGGACACGACTGAAGCGACTTAGCAGCAGCAGCAGCAACAGAGGGCACTGCCCAGGCCAGAGCATAAGCTGATTACAATTCACTAGACCCAATACGAAAGCTGAGTGTCATGAGTTTGTGTCCCCCCAAAAGATATTGAAATCCTAACCCCAGTACCTGTGAATATGGTCTTACACAGTCTTTGCAGATGATCGAGTTAAGATGAAGTCATTAAGGCAGGCCCTAACCCTACATAGCTGTGTCCTTACAAGAAGTGGAAGTGGACGCAGAGACAGACATGCATAGAAAGAAGATAACAATCATGTAAAGACACAAGGAGGAGCCAAGGAAGAGCGGAGGCTAAGCTTCCGAACCTAGGAAAGAAGCAAGGAACAGATTGTTTCCCCAGCCGTCAGAAGAAACCAATCCTGCCAACACCTGAACTTAAACTTCTGATCTAATGAACAATGAAAATATGAATTTCTGTTTAAGCCACCTGGTTTGTGGCTCTTTGTCTTAGCAGGTATATTGCTAGTATATTAGCAAACTAATATACTAAGCTACCCTCGGGTTTTTTAATTTAGAGGGACTCTCTTCCATAAGGTAATATCTTCTCAATTATTTAACTAGCACATAGCTTCCAGTGTGCAGTTAGCAGTGGTAACCTAGGAAATGTTTGAGAAAGAAGAACTTGTAGAACTCTGGCCTTCATATAAGAATGTGGAGCTCAAAGCAAAAGAATCTAGGAAGATGCACAAATAATAAAGGAAATTATGCTAACATTTACTGGCTATTTCTATGTGCCAGGCACTGAGTTCAGCCCTTCACATGCATTAACTCATTTAATTTGCACAGCAACCTTATGTAGTAGACACAGTCTGCTAAGTCGCTTCAGTCGTGTCCGACTCTGTGCAACCCCATAGACGGCAGCCCATCAGGCTCCCCCATCCCTGGGATTCTCCAGGCAAGAACACTGGAGTGGGTTGCCATTTCCTTCTCCAATGCATGAAAGTGAAAAGTGAAAGTGAAGTCGCTCAGTCATGTCTGACTCTTCGCGATCCCATGGACTGCAGCCCACCGGGCTCCTCCATCCATGGGATTTTCTAGGCAAGAGTACTGGAGTGGGGTGCCATTGCCTTCATCACCCCCATTTTTCAAATGAGGAAGTCAGTGAGAAAGGTTTAGGTACTTGCCTAAGGTGCCACAGCTAGTAGGTGGGAATTCTGTGAACTTCAGTCCTTGACAGTCAGGCTCCAGAGCACACTCTAATGCCTAGAAAGAGCTGGAAGCCACCAGTTTTATAAGATATGGCTAACCCAGGGCCTTCCCTGGTGGCCCAGTGGTTAAGAATCTGTGCTTCCGGTGCAGGGGGCGTGGGTTTGATCCCTGGTCTGGAAAGTAAGATACCACATGCCCTGCAGTGCGAAAAAAAAAAAAAAAAAAAAAAATTGCTAATTCCATCATCGGCACCTCTGAGATAATGAGGACGTTTTATGTACACCGCTTGAGTCCATATTCACTGATGGCCTCTCATGGCTACCCATCATTCCAGGCACTGGGAAAGCAGAGCTGAGCCTGGTGCAGACCCTGCCTGCAGGGAGTGCAGGCCACAGAACACAGGCTAGGGCACAAATCTTCAGTCTTATTTGCATTTCTCTGCTAACTCTTGGTTCTGCCCACCACAGAATTGAGACTTATCCTAGGAAAGATTTTTATCATATAGCTGTGATGTTTAATTTTATGTTGCAGCTTGGCTAGGCTATGGTGTGAAGTGAAGTGAAGTGAAAGTCGCTCAGTCGTGTCCAACTCTTTGCGACCCCATGGACTATACAGTCCATGGAATTCTCCAGGCCAGAATATTGGAGTGGGTAGCCTTTCCCTTCTCCAGGGAATCTTCCCAACCTAGGGATCAAACCCAGGTCTCCCACATTGCAGGCAGATTCTTTACCAGCTGAGCTATCAGCGAAGCCCCAGACTATGGTACTCAGTCATTTTATCAAACAGTAATCTAAGTGCTGCTGAGAAGGTATTTTGTAGATGTGCATAATTTTTTCAAGTGGTCAATAGTAAATAAGGAAATTAAGCTTGATAATGTAGGTGGGCCTCATTTACTCAGCTCAAGGCTTCAAGAACAAAAACTCAAGTTTCCCAGAGAAGAGAAATTCTACCTCAAAACTGTACCATCAACTCTTATCTGAGTTCTGAACTTCCAGTCTGCTCAACAGATTTTTGAACCTACTAGTTTCTATAATCATGTAAGATAATCCTTAAGATAATAAAATGATAATATTAATAAATAATAATATCATAATTCTGAAATTATGATTCACAATATTAGCAGAACGGGTTGGTTCTGTTGGATTTGAGATGAAAACACTTTGTTCTCAGAAATAATTTGTTGACCTGGATAAAACCCCAAAGACCAGGGAAATAGTGGCCCTGGGGCTCTACAGGTGTGGGGTCATTTGGCTTTCGGGGTCATTGACCCCAAAACCTAATTCTGAAACCTAATATTTTTACAATGTACAATTATATTAAAAATAGTGTACACACATAAATATACACACACACATTTGTATGGGTATATGCAAATGTGTATTTGTATGTGTGTATTCTATTGAAACTGTTTCTCTGGAGAACTGTGAGGAAATAATATTCTCATTAAAAATTACGAGATTAAGGTTGAAGATTTGTGTCTGAGTCCCAGATCCATCACATACCAGCTCTGGAAACTTCAGAAATTTCTGGAAGGCCTAAAAATTATCTCCAGAAATTCTCTTCAAGCTTTAAATTCCTTACTTATAAAATGAAAAAAATTTAAATGTTTGAATAAAATTTGCTTCACCTGCTTCCTAGAGATGTGTCGAATGACACAGATTAAAAACAGTTTTGAAACAAAATGCCAAACCAGTGTCAGTTATTACATTCCAAGGGCATAATTCTTACAAGTGTAGGTGATTATTTCTTTTTCTTTCCAACTTTGCACAACTGGCCTCAAAGTGGGACAGTAAAAAGACATGCTGGGTATCAGAGGGAATGAATGGAGACAGAGCTGACTGGAGGTCATGGTGAGTCGGTGCCAGAAGGTTATCAACACACACCGTGGGGCATCCTTGCCAGGGGCGCAGGGAGGACAGAGGCAGGCAGGACCTGCGCGTACTGTTGGCATGGAGACAGAGGAAGAAGGTATTTTCCATCAGCCCTGCAATCTTCTTAGGAGACGCAAGACCAGGAAAATCAGCAGGCAGAGTGGCTGCTCAGAGTTGTGCAATGAAACTGCCCTCTGAAGCTTCAGCATCTTGGGTCCAGAGGTCCCTGAGTTCTAGCTGAGCAGCCCCTTGTGATATGAGAGGTGGAGAGGAAGCCCCCCTGACCCTACACAGGGCCTGGAATAAGCCTTCAGAAGCATAGAGCATTTGGCTGGGTTAGGAGTGATATCCCTCGGAAGAGGAGCCTTCTGGTGGGTTAGACATGGGGAAGGCAGGAGAGATGGGGTGCAAGGTGCCAGGGAACCCAGCAAGGGTATCATGAGAGGAGCACTCTATTTGCTGTATTCAGAAAGGTGTAGACAAGCTAGCCACCCAACAGCACCCTCCTCGCAGTGCCCGGGATGCCCTGCAGTTACTTCTCTGTCTACACAGCAAGGCTGCCAGGCTGCTGGTTTGGCTGAGTTCTCCCGGAAGCCCCCAGTGACTCCACCTGCTTCAGCCCCATGTATTACAGAGTGCTCAGCAGTCACCTCTCCAGTGTTTGGGGGGCAGTCTCCATCCACCCCTTCTCTCTACTCCTCTTTAAGCCAATGACCCCGAAAGCCAAATGACCCCACACCTGTAGGGCCCCAGGGCCACTATTTCCCTGGTCTTTGGGGTTTTATCCAGGCCAACAAATTATTTCTGAGAACAAAATGTTTTCATCTCAAATCCAACAGAACCAACCCATTCTGCTAATATTGTAGCTCTAACTTAAAATGTGTCAGGTGTGATTGGTGTGAGCTTGTTTGATGCCCCGCAGCCCGTGGTCTGGAATTTCTCCATTTTCTCAAAGCTCTTTACCATACACTTTTCATGACAAATTTTGATTTTGTATTCAGCCCTCAGGATGTGTCATATTTTTCTTTTGTATTTTCAAGACTGTTCTCTGTTAGTGTTTTCTTTGTCTTCCAGAACATTATCGCCATTCCCCATATATTTTCTCCCCTAGATAATCATAAAAATTAAAAGCCTTCATTAGCATGCACCATTGATGATGCCAAGTTTTCTAAGCACGTTTATGGTTTTGCGTCCAATGAACACTGTCTTCTACCCTTGTCCCCACGCGGCACCTGTTCTCAGGCTGTAGTTCTAGAGGCGGAAAGCATTTCCACTGTTCCCACAGTTTACCACCTGCCCCGGCCACACACCGGTTTTCAGAAGTGGGATAAACCTCAGTCTGTAAGAATTTTATAGAGGAAGAGTGACTGGCACTCTGCTCCTCCAAAGTAAACCTCTGAGTTCAAGCAAGAAGTTTCCACAGAAATGATAAATCGTGCAACACATAACCATACCGGAAGGAAGGAAGGAGGAAGAAAGTCATGGACTATCAGGGAGACAGGGGAGGTGACAGATTTTATGGCATTCCAAAGTCATCTCAGAGCATTTAACAGTATCTAATAGGTTTCCGGACATAGGTAGCCTCATCTCAGTGGTACTCAGAGCAGGGTCAGGCACAGGCTAGTGGACCAAATCTGCCAGCATACTGTAGACAGCCCTCAAATTAAGAATGGTTTTTATATTTTTTTGAGGATTGTGAAGAAGGTGGGCTGGAGGGAATTGACAGGGCCTGTCAAGAGCTTTGTTACCACAAAGCTGAAACTATTTATGAGCTGGCCTTTTACAGGAAACGTTTGCTCTAGAGTTTCCCAGACTTGCCTGATCACCTTGATTCACTTGTGAAGACTGTCACGCACACAGACTCCCTGTGATGATGAGTCCACCACAGCATTGTTCATAATTGCTGAAAGTCAGGGCCTAAACATCCATCCAGGAGAGAAAGGGCACACCTCTTTTAGAGTAGATGAAGAAGCCAAATTATTAATATTTACACAGGAAATTCTCACACGTGAAATACACGCGACAGATACTTAGAATATGATGTTATTTACACAAAGTTTTTAATGTAGTATTATTTATGGATCCTTCATAAGTAGTGAAAGTATGAAGACATACATGGCAAGGATATACGCCAAAGTCAGGTTCATAGTTGCCACTGTAGAGAGAGGGATCAGCAGAGGGGCATATAGAGGGCTTCGATTTATCTATGTTTCACATCTTAAGCTTAATGGCTTGTAGATATCACAGGTGATAAATATATACAGATATTTACACAGACATAGATAGATACAAGTATAAAACATATTTGAATATTCTTCCTTGGATTTTTTTGTACACTATAAATATTTTGTTATAATGATTTCTTTTTAAAATTACTGCTCAGTAATTTATAGTTCTTAATAAATATTCAATACAGTGCAGAAGAAGACTCTTGAGAACCCTTTGGACTACAAGGAGATTCAACCTGTCAATCCTAAAGGAAATCAATCCTGAATATTCATTGGAAGGACAGACGCTGAAACTGAAGCTCCAATCCATTGGCCACCTGATGCCAAGAGCCAACTCAATGGGAAAGACCCTGATGCTGGGAAAGACAGAAGGCAAAAGAAGAGGGCGGCAGAGGATGAGATGGTTAGATAGCATCACTGACTCAATGGACATGAACCTGAGCAAACTCCGGGAGATAGTGAAGGACAGGGAAGCCTGGTGTGCTGCAGCCTGGCATGCTGCAGGTCACAAAGAGTCAGACATGATTTAGTGACTCAACAACAACAACAATAGATATTCCAGGAAGCTGAAGTATTTAAGGGTCAATATGTGGATCACATGAAAGAAAGTGCACATTTTCTGTTCCCTTTTTTTTTTAGATTAATTAATTGAATGATGATTTAAAATATCAACTGAGTTTTTCTAATCATTTTAGGGTGCAATGTCAGCTGGGGTGGATGCTCGAGTAAGAAGGCTCCTCCACTTTGGTTTTTCTGGCTGAAGGAGGGAGCATTGCTTCCATAAGTTTCTTTCTGAAAGTAGTAAGGAATGCTGATCAATATCTTGATTAAATACATGGACAGGTGGAGACTAATTCTAGGAAGGGCCGGGAATAAAAGTCAGTAGGGTAGCAATAGGCAGGGGGTGGTGGTTTAAGAGACAAAGCTGGCTGCGGCCTTAGCTGGGCTCACAACAAAGACACACTGGGAGAGAAAAAGAATGCAGCCTGAGGCAGCCGGGGAAGAAATCCTACAAATGCTGCTTCCAGACACAATGAAACAGATTGGAGCTGTCAGAGCACCGTAAGACCTGCAAATAAAACCTCGAGGCTGGGAGGAAGGATTCTGCTAATTGGAGTGGATAATTTAAGAGGTGAACACAGCACAAAGCCCTAGAGGGACTGATGCAGGTTTAATTAAAGATGATTTTCCATAACCTTGTCCTTGATTTAAAAAACACCGGCCCCTAGAAACACTGGGGATAAAAAAAAAAGTGTATGCCTTGTTAGATGGATTTCACCTTCTTTGAGCCTTAGCTATGGAGGGCCATTTTCCAATCCATAATTTTGCCCCACTGGGATGACTGCTGGATTTAGGGTACTGACCCAAAGGCCATCTCCACTCCCAGCCAGGTATGACCCCAAGAAGGAGAAGTGATACAAACATGTTTCAGTACTAATGAGGACAAAATGTAATACACAGACAGCAAGAATCAACCCGAAGTTCTTTCAGTGCCTCCAAGCTTCTAACTACGGAACTGGAAAACCTGGAGAACCCTGGGGTTCAGATCCTTGTCCCCCATGGGCAGGTACTCCAGTCTTGCCCCTGGAGACTCTTGATGGTGGCCTCACAGACTTAAGCTGTGTTGTCAACTCCACTGACTTCCCCTAGTTTCACCCTGTGGTTGAACCGAATCAAATCAATAATGGTAACAGATGGAGAAGGAAGAGAGAGGAGAAAAAGCAAGGGCCCTAAGGGGAGTGATCATCATTTTTGAAACTGAGAATGAGCAAGAAAGATATTCTAAGTAATGACATGCATGTAATGGTAATAAGGTGCTGGGTGGGATGTAAGATGTGAGAGCTGGACCATAAAAAGGCTGTGCACTGAAGAATTGATGCTTTTGAATTGTGGTGCTGGAGAAGACTCTTAAGGGTCCCCTGGACCGCAAGGAGATCAAACCAGTCAAGCTTCCAGTAGACGTTAATGCTGTGGCCAGCCTTTAACGTTTATTGCTCATTTCTACTCCACAAGATAGTTAGGCCAAATATTCTTAATTTTAAGAGGAGATGGAAGCCCAGACAGAATCACTTGCCCAAAGACACTAGGCTGAGTTCTGACAGATCCAAGAGCTTTTTTCACTCTACCAACCTCCTAGGGCCCACGTGGAGCCCTCAGTGGACTTTATCATGGTGAAGGCCATACCTGCCCCGTCCACCCCTTTGCAAACTTATCCAAGGCCCCTCTGGTAATTTTCTGAGCTTTACCTTTCTCTACAATATTGGCATCACATGAAACATTCTGTGGATGAAATATTCAGACCCACGCACCAGAATCACAGACTGCTTCATCTAGTGCCAAGGCAGGGCCTGCCTTGACACATATTTAGTTTTGCTATTTTAGCATTTTAATTATGAGAGATGCCCTTACTTTGTTTGGTGGTGATTTAGTCCCTCGGTGGTGTCCGACTCTTTGCAACCCATGGACTGTAGCCTGCCAGGCTCCTCTGTCCATGGGATTTTCCAGGCAAGAGTGCTGCAGTGGGTTGCCATTTCCTCCTCCAAAGGATCTTCTCCACTCAGGGGTTGAACCCAGGTCTTCTGCAATGAAGGCAGATTCTCTACTGATTGAGCCACCAGGGAAGTACTTTGGGGAGCCCTATATCACAGTGGGGGTCAAAAGACACAATGGTCCACACTTGAGAAAAGCAAAGATGATTAAAACCTAAGATCCCAGGAGTATGTGCCGGTTAACTTGAAGGAGAATGCCTGACTGTGGGGCCTCTGATAAATTGGTCAGGGGGCCACTGTGTGGAGGAGGACAGGGGCCCAAGGGCCTTGCTGTGGCTGCTGAAGTCTCTTCTAGAAGGTGTGTGCTAACCGCACCCCTCTTAGTACCCCAAGCTTGTTTCCTATAAGATTCTTATAAAATCAGCAGCACAGCACTAAGGGAGCTATATTCAATATCTTGCGAATAACCATAATAGAAAAGAATTTTAAAAAGAATACATATGTATATACATATATATGAATTCAGTTCAGTTCAGTCATTCATTCGTGTCCAACTATTTGCGACCCCATGAATCACAGCATGCCAGGCCTCCCTGTCCATCACTATTTCCTGGAGTTCACTCAGACTCACATCGATCGAGTCCGTGATGCCATCCAGCCATCTCATCCTCGGTCATCCCCTTCTCCTCCTGGCCCCAATCCCTCCCAGCATCAGAGTCTTTTCCAATGAGTCAACTCTTCTCATGAGGTGGCCAAAGTACTGGAGTTTCAGCTTTAGCATCATTCCTTCCAAAGAACACCCAGGAGTGCTCTCCTTCAGAATGGATTGGTTGGATCTCCTTGCAGTTCAAGGGACTCTCAAGAGTCTTCTCCAACACCACAGTTCAAAAGCATCCAGAGGTCAGTGAGCCTCTAGGCATGGGGGGAGAGCTGCACGGGTTTGAGCGGCGCCTTCTGGAGCCAGTCAGCATTTCACAGGGCCCAGGCTCCGAGGAAGGAGCTTCAGACGGACAGGAATTGGGGTTCGTGGAGAAACCCAACCCAGGTGGTAACACATGCAGACTGCGGCCACACAGAGACGAGGGCTGCCGGGCGGGGGCGAGGCCACGTGTGGTCAGTGCCCAGCACCCGCCCAGGTCACCACGAACCAGAGACCCCGAGAAAGTGGGGAAGCTGGAGCGGGCAGCCCCGGTGGCTGCCTTTGCACTTGGCTCTGTGCTCGGCACTGGATGCTCACCGCCCACAAACAGGGAGGCGGGCACCCCCTGCACCCACCATATAAACAAGGGCGTTTGTACCGGGCCGTGCAGCTGACGGCTGAGCCTGACCCTGCCCCAGCCCCCCAGCCCGCTGCACACTCACCACCTCCTCCACGGCCGCGCGGTCCCCCAGCAGCGGCTCCTCGGCCAGCAGCGACAGCACCAGGCCCTTGACGCTGTGCGTGTAGAGGTTCATCCGCACGAGCCCCTCGCGGGAGGCCGGGCTCACCCTGGCCGCAGTTCTGTCTGCAGAGGAGCCTTCGTCTGAGGGGTCTGCGGAGTCCGGGCCGGGGGTCAAGCAGCCCTCAGGAGTCCCACTGCAGCGCTGCTCCCCACCGTGTTCCTCCAGGGGCAGCTCAGTGTCCCTCTGCCTCAAATCCAAGCAAGGTGCCCGCCCAGGCCCGCTCATCCTGCCGGGGGCGTGGTCTTCCCTGGGGACGGGGGCTTGGCCACCATCGCCAGGTAGGTCTGCAGGCTGCTCGAGGGCTCCGTTCTGGGGGACCACCTCAGGAGCGGAGGCAGGGAGGTGGCCCAGGGGCAGGGCCCCGTGCGGCTTGGCTCCGGGACTGCCGAGGTTGTGGACAGATTCCTCGCAACCAGGACCCCCGCCATCTGCAGCAGGATGGCCCGGGGAGGGTTCCGTTTTCTGAGCCTCTGGGATGTGGATTTCAGACAAGTCCAGGTCCCCGTTGCCCCTGAACAAACCCGAACCCTTGCCCACAGCAGTGCGGTGCGGCATCGCGGGCAGCGTGCTCTTCAGTTCAGGGCCGGGCCAGTGTCCGTTCTCCCTGCTGCCATCTGCCCAGGCGGCACCAGGAGACGGGGGTTCAGGTGTGGTCGTCGAGGTCTGAGCCTTGGAGCCCACGTGTCCGGGGGCGTTTTCTTTCGGGGCGGCTGAGGGCTCCTGGAGTCTGGCTGGAGGCGCCGGAGCGCTGGTGAGGAAGGGCAGACGACTGAGTGTGGGCGAGGCCCTGCCCAGGGACTAAAGCGGCTTCCTTACAAATAACAGGCACTGGCGACACGTGCTGCCACGCGGTGACACCAGGGTCACTGCTGGAAGTGGCAGAGCCCCCTGGATCAGAGGCACCCAGATCTGGGGCTTAACTGCGAGTCAGGTCCTATACGGGCGCTGCACGAATGCTGTTTCCACCTTTCACGATGAACCCAAGACATAGACAGTACTGGATCCATTTTACAGATGGAAAAACTGAGGCTCGGGCAGGGAATGGACTTGCCCACGGTCACATAGCAGGTAAGCCACGGATCTCAGATCTGAAACCTACGCTCGTCTCACTCTGCCAGATGCCCCTCATCTCTGCTGAAGGTTCAATTGTCCATCCCCCACCCCCACCCACTGCCAGGGCAGAGTGTGGAGAAGAGGGAATCATGGGAGGATGGGGTGCACGGGGCTTCTGGATGAGCCCGTGGGAGGGAGTGGCCGACATGTGGGTTCAGAGCAGCCTCTTTGAGCCCCCTTACCTGGCCGGGGGCTCCCGGGAGAACTCGCGGAGACTGGCGGCTTCCTCTTCAGTCAGGAAAACAGGCGTGATCTGAACGTTGGGAGGGAGCGCCGCTCCTAGAAGTGCAGAGCAATGCGGTCAGGGCCCTCTCTGGGCCAGAGAAGATGAGGGGCAGGAAGTGTTTTTGGGATGATGCCTCCAGCCCGCAGGCCAGCCCAGCAAGCAGCTCTGGGCTCCGAGGCCCAGAACAGAAGCCACAGAGCTGCAGCTAGTTTCTGCCGTCAGCAAGGAAAAGCCCGTGCGGGCCGCTCTGCTCCCAGAGTGACGTCTGGTGGAAGAAAACTGACCTGCACTTAAGACAGAACCTGTCTCTTATACACATCTGAACCAGTCTGTTGTTCCATGTCCAGTTCTAACTGTTGCTTCCTGACCTGCATACAGATTTCTCAAGAGGCAGGTCAGGTGGTCTGGTATTCCCATCTCTCTCAGAATTTTCCACAGTTTATTGTGATCCACACAGTCAAAGGCTTAGGCATAGTCAATAAAGCAGAGATATATGTTTTTCTGGAACTCTCTTGCTTTTTCGATGATGCAGCTGATGTTGGCAATGTGATCTCTGGTTCCTCTGCCTTTTCTAAAACCAGCTTGAACATCAGTGAGTTCACGTTTCACGTATTGCTGAAGCCTGGCTTGGAGAATTTTGAGCATTACTTTACTAGCCTGTGAGATGAGTGCAATTATGTGGTAGTTTGAGCATTCTTTGGCATTGCCTTTCTTTCGAATTGGAATGAAAACTGACCTTTTCCGGTCCTGTGGCCACTGCTGAGTTTTCCAAATTTGCTGGCATATTGAGTGCAGCACTTTCATGGCATCATCTTTCAGGATTTGAAACAGTTCAACTGGAATTCCATCACCCCCACTAGCTTTGTTCGCAGTGATGCTTATATATGACTGAATCACTTTGCTGTATAGCAGAAATTAACTCAATATTGTAAATCAACTATGTGTGTGTGCTTGGCTGCTCAGTCATGCCCAACTCTTTGCAACCCCATAAACTATAGCCCCCCAGGCTCTTTTCTCCATGGAATTCTCCAGGCAAGAATACCTGAGTGGGTTGCCATTCCCTTCTCTAGGGAATCTTCCCCACTCAGGGATCAAACCCAGGTCTCCTGCACTGCAGGCAGATTCTTTATTATCTGAGCCACCAGCAAAGCCCCAAATCAGCAGCACTATAGCTTCACTTCAGAACCACCATTTAAAGTGAAAGGGGAGACCAGAGGCCACAGCAGCATTACTGTAAAAACCTGAACCCCATGGGGTGATGGGCAAGCTCCACCCACTTTCCTAAGGAGATGATCCCTTCTGACAGCTACAGGTCATTTAAAAGCTCTTCTGAAGCCTTGGGTGGAAAACCAACACAACTTCCAGACTCAGCCAATCCCAGACAAGCATTTGAAGGGTCAGTCCTAACGCATCCAAGGCAGACATTAACACTTACTTTCCCAGTGACCCATCAATAGCCACCAAGGACTTTTCAAGAAAACCCTGACAACACAAACATGATGACCCTTTAGTAATGAAGCTAGTATCTGAGGGAGTTGACTGGATTGATGATTGGTTATAATCTTAAGTGCTCTGGCTGCTGCTGCTAAGTCACTTCAGTCGTGTCCGCTCCTGCTTGTTTTCCTCTGGGCGATCATCACTGAATGCACATTCTGTCTAATATTTGTTGTTGGCAATAAAATGGGAATTTCAATTCTTAAAGGGTTTCTGCCTTCAGGGTCTGGAGCACATTAGAATTGTTGCTTTGTCTGGGTTCATTCTGTACACGAATGAGTCATTCTTGATCTCAGGAGGTGGAAGGGTAAGCAACTACTGAAGCAGAGGGCAAATTCTGTTCTGAAATGTGCATCCTGCTTGCAGAGTGGCTTTACAAAGCATCTTTCATGTTTCCTCCACAGAAAGATTGTAAATTAGGAAGCAATACTTTGGTTTAAATGAAACTCATGATAAAACATGAGCAAGAACAATTAAGGGTTGACTTCCTCCTAGAAATTAAAAAATATTTTATGGAATTTAAATTCCCAGCCCAAATATAATACAATATACTTGTATGCTTCTGGAACAACAGAAGCATATACAGAGAAGTGGTTTGTCGAAGGCCAAGGCATTATTCCTACCCTTTCTTTCCTTGCTTTTTTCCCAGGGACAGGATGACAAAGTGTGGATTTTCTTCCACTCCTTCCAGTGCATGGTATACCAATATTCACATGCTTGTTTTCATGCATTTTCTTGTTTGATGATCTAAACAAGATTCCAGAAGGGACAGGAGGGGGAGAAAAGATATTCCTCCAGGTGTTCTGGCAGCTCAGGGTATGCACTACTGAGGCAAAGGGCACTGGTTACCGAAGCAGACCTGTGAAGCTGAGCCTGTTGGAGGTGAATCTACATCAAAAACGTGTGATCCTCGGAGCCTATGAGTGGAATTCATCCCACAAAAGCAGAAGAAGAAAGGGACATGGAGCTCACTCCTGAATAAGTCAGCGTATGTGCGTGGCGGGGCGCGGGACCATCCCCAGTGGCTTCCCTGCTGGGCAGGTTGCTGTTTGCTCTGGGAGCAGCATCTCAGGGAGAAGCTAATATTCATAGAAGCAATTTAGCAAGTGGAACCTCTGAGGATGAGGTGGGAAAGATGGAAACCAGGGAATCAGGGAGGGCTGGGGCCCAGGACGGGAGGCTGGGCTTGCCCAGCTCTTCTGGAACACCCAGCAACCCTGGCTTCCTGTGGGCCTATGGCCTCCAGAGCTTGGTTCTTCACCTGTTCTAGGGATGGACACTGTGGGAACCTGAAGAGAGCCTAGACCCTCTCCTGCCCGAAATGTTCCCACCTCTCTGCTCTTCCCTCTCTGAAGCAATTTATGTCTCTCCTCTAGAGCACTCTCTCTCTCTGTTGCCCTGTGTGTGTCTCTATCTCTGTCTGATCTCTTACTCTCTCTCTTACAAAGTTTCAGAGGTTTTGAAGACTCCCCTTAAGGCCACATGAGCTGTAGCTTTAAGAAATCCTAGCTTAAAGATGTGACTTTCCTGGTGGCTCAAAGGTAAAGAACCTGCCTGCCAATGCAGGAGACATAAGACACGTGGGTTCGATCCCTGGGTCAGGAAGATCCCCTGGAGGAGGATCCAGTATTCTGGCAACCCACTCCAGTATTCTTGCCTGAAGCACCCCACGGACAGAGGAGCCTGGCGGGCTACGGTGCATGGGGCCACAAAGAGTCCTGACACGATGGAAGGGACTTAGCACAAGCAAGAGCTTAAAGAGATAGGCAGGGCGCTCTCAGCTCTGAAAGGAGCACGTGGGATTTCCCTGGTGGTCCGGTGGTTAAGCCTCCACACTTCCAATGCAGGGGGTGCGGATTTGGTCCCTGGTCAGGGAACTAAATTCCCACATGCTGCGCAGCATAGCCAAAAAGTAAAAATTTTTTTAAATGAACAAAGGAGCACATGTTTAAAACAGAATAAAAGATTAAAAAACTATACTTTTTTTTTTTAAGCAGTTTGGGAGGTTTTATTCAACTCTTCACCCATCATTAATTTCAGAAAGAGATGATTCTCTAAGCCTACACTATAGATTATGCATTTTGGTGCTTCATGTTGGTGTTACAGCCAAAAAGAGTGAGGTGCTAAATGCTAGAAAAATATTTTTTTTAATTAAGATACTTTGCCTTATTTGTCTCCTAATCCATAGCTATCAGAAAGGGGGTTTGAGTCACTAACGGCCCCCTTTACAAATCTAATCCACATCAGGAGTAATTTCCTACTACTAATAAGAGGAAAACCAACCTGCAAAATGACTTACGCTCAACCACTTGTGACCCCAAGGGGTATGATGCATTACACTTTATATGGATCACTTTGCGATCTGGGAGCACCAGGAATTCATTCCATGAGCTCACTTTCCTATTTTCATGTTCACGGACCACTGGATTGGCTGTGATACTGCAAATAAAGTTTACAGTCACTAAACTGCTTTTGGAGTTTAATTTGAGGATGTCAAGGTAGCATGTGATAAACTGCCACTCATATTACTTAAGTACCTATTTTAAAGAGAAAGATTCAAGACAAGAACTGCCATCGGCCTGTCTTCTCAGCTTCACTCGAGTGTCATTTTTCTGTAAATTTGTTATATCTCTCTTCCATCGGCCCATTTCCCCTTATCTCTACCACACAGCATTCTCCTTTTGTTGCTAACAAGGAGAGAGGAAAAAAATAGCTTTTGGGAAAGTAAAAGTAAATTCTGCCAACAGAAAATCATTTCCAGACATGAAATCTCTCTAAAGAAAATTTCTGACTCTCTATAATTGAAAACGATGATCAAATTAGGGTCTAAACAAAAGAAAGTATCTACTAGTTACATGAATGATGCAAATCATACTCAAAGAGACCAGGAAGACTGATCATCGCCAAGACTTGGGTGGCGTATGAGATTTGACCATTTCCAAGTTGAAAAGTTAGCCTGTCTGAGAGCCAGGAATATATCAAAGACCCAATACTCCTGGGTCAGAGAGAGAGGACAGCTTATTATTCACAAGAACAGTAGCTAGAGCAGCAGCATTTTGGAATGATGATTTTGCAAGTCCCAATTCGCAGAGGGGTTGCAAAGAAGGCTGAGTGACAACTGCACTGGCAAAGGGTTGCACAGAAAGAACTTGGAACTTAGGGAACCCGTATCTTTTATAACAGGCAGTAAGCGTACCTATTTTTTTGCTCTAGAGGGAGAAGCAATCTCTGTCCTCCAACACAGTTTGCTGCACACACAATCATACTTGAAAACACTTGTCTACCCCTAAGGCAGTGTCTGGCCACAAACATGCAGAAACACTAGAGACCCGTATATAACTGTCTCCCAACAAGGATAACACTGAATTTGTGTGCATATGTGTGTCTGTCCAGGTGTAAATGAAAATCAAACATCTGTGTGTAACAAGAGCTGGAAACCACATCACCCTGGGCTGCTCTTTCTCCTAAATTTGCCTTCTCAGGAAACTGAAGAAAAGATGCTCTGTACTTTGCTCCCAAGGCCAAACCCAGGAGCTTTTTGTTAGGGGAGAAAACAAGAGCCCGGAATAGGCTGTGCCACAATTCCAGAGCAGGTGGGGCCCCAGGTTCTCCAGTAGAAAATAAAATGAGAAATACTGTGCTCACATCATGGCTTCCACCTGTCGTAACAACACAAGTTGATGACCTGCCGTCAGACGTGGAGATTGGGTTATACAAGAATGGCCAGTGGCCCATGCACTCAATCTGGGGAGTGCATTTTTAAGAAATGCACTAAAGCTTAAAATGCCTAAAGCTCTGCTTCTATCTACAGATGGAGAGGACTGTCAGGAGGCCGAGGACCCCTCCAACCACAGAGCCTCCCCACCCCACCCGCCAGCTCAGGGGCCCGGCTCACTGTAGATGCAGTGAGATGCTCTGATGGATGCAGATGCAGGGGCCCTACTCCTGTGTGTGGGACTGAATATCCCCCTGTAAGAGGCAGGTAAGCCTAATGGTCAAGGGCTTGAATCTCAGCTCTTTAACTGTGTGATCTCAGGTAAGCTGCTTACCTTTTCTGAGTTGATTTTTTCTCACCTGTAAAATGAGAACAGCAATCCACCCCATGAGATTAATGTCAGATAAAGTGAGATAAGGCAGGTAAACACTTAACACGGTGATCAAGAAGTGGGAGCCACTATTACGATTGCTGTAAACGGATACCACTCCATTTAAACGTGGATTTCCCAGTTCAAGCAATCACTGAGCCAGAAATTGGTTCCTCTGAAGTCATTCCCTAAGTGCTGACCCTTAATTGCTCACAAGTAGAAAATAAAATGAGAAATAGCATGCTCACGTCATGGCGGCCGCCTGTCGTAACAGCACAAGCTGATGCCCTGCCGTCAAACGTGGGCATTGGGCTACACAAGAATGACCAGTGGCCCGGGGTATTCAACTTGGGGAACCTTAAAAATGCCTAACCTCTGCTCCTACCTACAGATTCTGATTAAGTGGGTCAGGACTAGGATCTAGGCATCAGCAGCTTTTAAAGCTTCGTGGGTGGTTCAAACATATACTCGGGTCTAATATGCAGTCTCCAAGGGAAGGAGTCAGTTGAGTTTTCTCGAAGAATCATTTATCATATTTATTCAGTTGGCAAACACATATTGATCCCTCTGATGGGTCAAGCACACAGAACCAGGGGCATGATTTTATAAGACCCAGTTCCAACCTCAAGAATCCTAGAGTCTAACAGATGAGACAACAGGTAAATAGCCAGTAGTAACAGTGGAGACATGCCACTAGGCTGTACCCACACTTAGGAAGGGTCCAACCCAGCTCTCCAGATATAGCCTGTTGGTGGACAGGGTGTACCAGACCCAGGCAATAGTTTCTGCAAAACTTCTGAGGAAAAAATACAGAGAACATTTCAGACACCCCAAGGAATTCAATAGGATCAGACATCAGTCTGAAAGGCCAAAAGAGAAGGCTGGAGAGGTAGGGACCAATTCCTTGAAGAGAAGTCAGAGGGGTTTGGGTTTTAGGTAGGGGAGTGGAGTGATCAGAGCTGTTTTGGGGAAAGATTATTCTGATTACTAGGTGGAAAACAGATCGGAGGGACATAAGACAGAACACAGGGAAGTCAAATCCAAGATAGTTGTAGCAATCACAGCAAGAATTCACCGGGACAGATTTAAGCAGTATTAGCAGAGGAAAAGCTTGGTGACTATGGATGCGTTGGGACCTGGATGGGGAGGCGAGGAGGAGGTCCCAGCTTGAGGCTTGCGTGCTCCAGGGAGTCAGGTGATGCCAGGCCGTGGGGGGTGGGAGGGGGGCAGGAAGTGTGTGATGTGGTAGGCCTCAGAGGCCTTCAAAGGAAAAGTTCAAAGGAAAAGACTATAATTTGGGCTGGTCAAACCTAACAGAAATCCTGCAAATTCTGATTTTTGTGTACTCTTAGAGTGTAAGGCATTCTAACAATAACTGGAATATCTGATTAATCTGAAATCTTGAGAATATACACCAGATGGGCAAAAGGGAGTTTGAATGAAGTGAAAGACGCATGGCCTGGGGGAGTGCTGGCGTAGAAGGCAGGCAGGGCCAAGCACAGAGTTATTTTCTGTTTCCTGCTCAAGCGGGGAGTCTGTCCCAGCTACCCTCCTTTTACCCCCTGATCTGAAGATGACTCAGGTGAGATCCAGGATCAAATGAACAAAAGACCTGAAAAGGAAAAGCCAGGGGTGCTTGGTACCCTTGTCTGTGGCTTCTCAGTTGTAAAGAACCCACCTGGCAATGCAGGAGGCGTGGGTTCGTCCCTGGGTCTGATCCTTGGGTCAGGAAGATCCCCTGGAGGAGGGCAAGGCAGCCCACTCCAGTATTCTTGCCTGGGGAATCCCATGGACAGAGGAGCCTGGCGGGCTTCAGCCTATGGCGTCACACAGAGTCGGACACAACTGAGCATATGCACACACACCCTCGTCTTCAGAGCATCTGACAAAGTAAAATCATCACACCCATGTTGTTTTGCAAGGCAAACGTGTAAGCAGAGTTGTAAGCAGCTTTGTTTATTCGAGTACATAGCTTGTAAATAAATCATTGGTAAACATTACAAAATTAAATACATTTTCAAAAGCTTGCCAGTGTACATAAAATTCACAAACATAGTTCTTTTAAAAAATAAAATATGTTCAGAGCACCCTTGATATAAAATGCCTGACCCCTGTCCTCTGACAGGGCCACCTAGAGACACCTTACAGTATGGAGGGGGGTTTCTATGGGAGGCAGTGGGGGCTTCCTGGAGGACACCAGGAGTTTCTACTCTGACCTTTGACCCCACCCACGTCCAGCTGCATTTTGATCCTTCTCCAAGGAGCTGGTATAGAACTGAGAGGGGCTCAGCAGGTGCCACAGGCTCAGCTCCAAGCAAAGGGATCAGATCAGGGTGCTCAGTTAGGGCCAGAGTCCTCACCATAAGCCACTGAGAGAAGCCAGAAAGGAAATCTCTACCATGCTTCCAAACCAGCCAATGCTCCTGCATCGACTTTCTCCAGAGGAGCTGAGGTTTTCTCAGTTGTACACCCACTCATCGCTCAGCTCACCCACTCTGGTCTGATGCCCCCAGGCACAGAAGTGCCCAGATCTACTTCTAAGGAGGAAGATATTGAATCTGCTCACTTCCTTATGACCTGCTTTCATGGAGAGAGAATAATATATGGTATTTGGTAGAAAGCACAGGATGAATTGCTACACGGCGCTTTCTGGTTCCACCGCCAAACACCCCTCAGATAGTGTGAACATTTCTCGAGAAATTCGAATAGTCATTCAAAGAAAGGGTTCAGAAAACTTTAAAATACCACAAATGAGGCAATAAGTACATGACCTGGCAAAGCATCCCGATTAACAGAATAATACAAAGTCCATAAATTAAGCCCTTGACCAACTCCACATTGTCGTAGTGTAGCTCATTAAAATAACGGATACGCTGAGTTCTTTTCACTTTGGTGCAGAAAGTGAACATTGGTGGTCTCCAGCACTCACATGAGAAGACCTAGAGGCCTCTTCAAAACACACATGCCATGACCTCCAATTAAAGGATGACCACAAGTTTATTCCATCCATGTGAAATAAAACTCACATCCACATTTTAACTTAGTTGCCTGTAGATATATACAAGTACAAGAAATCTGACCTTTGTGTCAAATGTACAACTCAAGAAAAAAGTATTATCAAACTAGCTGTAAGAAAACCATCATCCCTGTAACATTAGGTCCTTAAGAACTGGTTTCTCCAAGAAGATGCTGCCTGGTCCAGCCCCTCCTTGCATGTCTGCCTGATTTGATGCTCTCTGGTTCAGCTGAAGCCAGAGTCTGTGATATCTTTGCTATTAAAATATTACACCAACCAAACCTTTAAAAATCAAAAAAGGAACACTCTTGAATAAATGTCTAATAGATACCACCCCTCCCCACCCCCAAAAAAAGTTGCTCATAAGGACAGCAGTTCTTTAAGAAAAGTCTTCGTGAAGTCCAAATTCCTTCCTGGGTCGCCAGCAGAGTTCCACCTGGGCTGGAATTATACAGCCTTCTTCTGTGGGGGGCTCAACTTCCTCATGCCTCTTATCCGAGAGAGTAGCTCCTTAATGAACTCCTAAAAGAGATCAGAAGAAGTTATTATGAGAGAGACACTGTTCAAATAAGGGTTTAAAATCTGCCTGAAGTCACTGAGGTCAACGGCAGCTAACCTTAATTGATGAGCTTGGTTGGGTGTGTTAACCCAACTGGCACAGTATAGGACATTTTTAAACAAATGAAGATACTTAAACTTCTCACCATCCTGCCTTCTCACTGCTGTACTCTCTTTAAAGAGAAAACCAAGCTGCCTTCACCCATTGACGTTATCTACTTGGCCCCTGAAGGCCTATGTGGTTGAGATCAATGCTTTGCAAACTTCACTAAATCTTTAACACTTGCTTACAACTCACCAGGGAAATGTGTGGATTCTGAATGAATAAGTCTGGTTGGGGCTGAATATTTTGCATTTACAACTGGCCACCAAATGATGCCAGCATTAGTCTCTGAACCTCACTTGAAATAGCTAAACTAGACCTGTGGTTTTCAAACTTGCTGCTGCTGCTGCTAAGTCACTTCAGTCGTGTCCGACTCTGTGCGACCCCATAGACGGCAGCCCACCAGGCTCCCCAGTCTCTGGGATTCTCCAGGCAAGAGCACTGGAGTGGGTTGCCATTTCCTTCTCCAATGCATGAAAGTGAAAAGTGAAAGTAAAGTTGCTCAATCATGTCTGACTCTTTATACATATATAATTTTAAATTTATAAAAATTTTTTGGGCCCTACAAGTATCTTTGTGAATTGTTTGTCGAACTCCCTTGCCAATGTCACTTTTTCCACATGGCACGATTTGAGGGGTATAGAAAAGTGTCTGTCTTATATACTTGTTAATGGCATAGAGAAATAAACTATTATATCCAGAGAAATAGAGTATTATATCCATAAATGCCTCTGAAACAAAGTCATCCCTGAAGGACCATGTACTAAGTTACAGTGTTATAACAGCCAAACAAGTTGCTTCAATTTGCAGAGGGTGAGGCAGGACCCTTGGTAAAAGAGGTCTGAGACAGGTAAATTCATCCCAGGGCAGAGCACTCTACTTAAGACATGTATGTGGATCAGAGAGCATGGCAGGTCTGAGTGTCTTGAAGAAAGTGGGTTGCAGAGGAGCAAGGGATGCCGAGAGAAGAAGAGGAAGTTGAGAAGGCGAAAGAAGTTACATCTTTATGTGGACTTGTGGGCACATCCCCACGCTCCACTCAGTTCTTTTTTGATAAACTTTCACCCCTCCCCCCGTCTCCCCGCCAACATCCCAGCCCAAGTGATAGTGGGAATAGCCAAGTTTACACCACGTGTCTTTGCTTTCACAGCTGACTGGGCAAATGTGGGCCAACATGTTCCTTCGCAAATCTCTGAGCCCAAGAGATTCTAGACAGTTGGTTGTTCTCCCAAACAGAGGAGATATAAATCAGGACTTCACTGAAGAGGAAAAATGACGGAGACCCTAGAGATGGAATTCTTGGTTCTCTCCAGTGCTCTAGTTGCAATTTGGTCTAATCCATTTCATAGGACCATTTGTAACTCGGCCCTTGTCATTGGTCCTCTGCTTTTTTGCTTAATTGATTGAACTTCTTATCATTTATAACTGGTCACTTTTTTTTTTTATAAATCTATATAGTTTTATTAAGACAAAAAAACTGACAGTGTTGATATGAAGTTTACATTTAAACAAAAGTTTTCACAAAAACCTAACACACGCCTAAAAATTACAATGGAGCTCTAGATGCAGATCAAGACGATGTCAACAACTGATGGATCTCGTGACTCAAGACAGCGTTTTGGATTTTAGTTAATTCTTAGGATTAAAAAATTTGTTTTGTTTTAAAGTGAACCACTGCCCCGGTATGAAAATTTATCTTCTCCTGAGACCAGGGCTTTTGAAATCATTCAACTCTTGAACTTGTGCTGTCAGTGACTGAACCCTGCCACCAATGGTTTCAAAGTTCAAAAAACAGAGGCTCCAAGAGTTTTCCACCCTATGAGCACCGGCCCTTGTCTTTCCCTCCACACTTACGTCCTATACCACTCTCTGCCCTTCCCTAAATACTTCACCAGTGGCTTGGATGGAGAAGCTGATATTTGTAACTTCACAATAGGAAAAGAAAGGGTCTTCTTGTCAGTTTCATGAGTAGCACCTCTAAGACAGAAGGATCTGCCTGTGTATACACTCCAATAAGACTTTTCCTCCTCAACCAGTTTCCATCCCCCAAATGGCAGCTTTGGTAGCTTCTTATTCCTTTGTTGGGAACAGCATTAAGCTCAGGCAGGGAATACTTTGGCTTCTAAGTTTCAGGCATTCACAGCTTTTAAACAGTCTCTCACAGTCCTCATTTAGGTTGCCAATGACATTTTTTGAAAGGATACAATATTCTGGACACCAAACCCAATCATCATTAGTTGTTCTTTCCTTTGTTTCACTGTTTCCCCAAATTTTAACAAAAATGATCCTAACCCATCTCCCTTCTTTCCCACCCCACCCCACCCACCCCAAATAATACACCAGTAATAGCCAAAAACTACACACATGCTATCCACCAGGCTCCTCTGTCCATGGGATTTTCTAGGCAAGAATACTGGACTGGGTTGCCATTTCCTCCTCCAGGGAATCTTCCTGACCCAGGGATCGAACCCACAGCCCTGGTGTCTCATACACTGAGCAGGCGGATTCTTTACCAACTGCGCCATCAGAGAAGCACCAGTTTCTGGGAGAATTGGTGTTAAAAGTGGGAAAACAGTAGTCACCGTGAGGCTTGAGGGGGTGGAAAGAGGAGAAATGGTGGGGAGTAGCCCTAGCTAGGACTGCCACATATTGGGGTGTGATGGTGACCGTGAAGGTGTGGGTGGCATGATAACTGATTCCTTCTTCAGCGGGGCATAATACACCTTGTTCACCAGCTCAGCCTTATTCGTTTAAGAGTAATCAGTTGGTTGACTGATCATGACAGTGTAATGACATCCAAATTCAGAAGAGTCCTACAACTTTTTAACATGAGGAAAACACTAATTAGAACAGGATACTATATTTTGGCTGACTAATTAACTAGTAGAAAGTTAAAACAGGCATTCTCATACAGCACTGGTGGTACAGGCTCCTGAAAATTTTGACAAGGTGGATCCATCACGTATTCATTTGCTAGGGCTGTCATAACAAGCTACCACAGACTGGAGAGCTTAAACAACAGAAATTTATTTTCTCACAGTGCTGGAGGCTATAGCAGTCCAAGTTCAAGGTGTGGGCAGGAGTGGTTTCTTCTGAGGCCTCTCTTCTTGGCTTGTAAATCTTTTTTTTTCTGTGTCTTCATGTCTTCCTTTTGTACATATCTGTATCCAGATTTCCTCTTCTTATAAGGACACAGGCCATATTGGGTTAGGGACTATTTTAAGGACCTTGTTGAAACTTAAATTTACGTCTTTAAAACCCTTCAAGTACAGTAATATTCTAAGATTACTGGGGCTTAGGACTTAAACAAGTAAACTTTTATAAAGGACACTTACTGAGCTTAAAAAGGATACTTTACTGAGTTTTAAGACGTTCTACTAAAGAAGTAAATATACTTCTTCAAATTATAGGATAATACATTGCCTTTTTACAACCTGCTTTTCTTACCCATTATGTGTTTTGAACGTATAAATACATGTGCACCATCACTTGTAATCACTATATAATATTCTGTCATATTGACATATCATAATTTATTTTACAGTTCTCCTATTTTTAACCTAATTTTTGAAGAAGAAATACATTCATATTATTGAAAAATCAAAACAATATTAAAAGTAAACACCAAGAAGTATTAATCTCATCCTACCCACCTTTCTTCATAGCTAACTCTTTTTATTAGTTCCTTATGTAGCCCTTCAGTATTTTCTTATGCAAATAAAAAAATGCAAATATGCATTCTTATTTCCCCTGCTTTTTAATACGAAATGGAACACACTATTTACCTGCTCTTCATCTTAGCTCTGCATCTTACTTTTTTTTTTTTTTACTTAATATATTTCTAGAGCTTTTCCATTATCAGTACCACAAAAACATCCTCATTTTCTCCTACAGCCACAAAATATACAATTGTGTGGATGAACCATAGTTTATTTAACCAGTGTCCTTTATAGAAGGCTGCTTCTCATTTTTATAAGTACAAAGAGAAGGGCAAAGAATAAACTTAAACATATGTTACTTCCAACAAGTACAGGTGTATTGCTAAGATAAATTCCTAGGAGTGGGATTTCTGAGTTAAACTGCATTTGTAATTTTGACAGACACTACCAAGTTGCCCTGCATAGGTGCTGCACCATTTTGCAGTCCCATCAACAGTGGGCAGTGACTAATTCTACACAGCCTCCCGTAGGATAAGTTGCCAACTTTCGAATGTTTATCACTATCAAATGCCTCATTTTTGACCATTTAAGTTGTTTCCACTTTTGCTACACTTGACAGTACTAAAATTAATATTCTTATAGCTATCTGGCACATAATGCTCATTTGTGTCCAACTCTTTGTGATCACATGGACTGTAGCCCACCAGACTCCTCTGTCCATGGGATTCTCCAGGCAAGAATACTGGAGTGGATTGCCATTCCCTTCTCCAGAGGATCTTCCCAGCCCAGAGACAGAACCTGGGTCTTCCGCATTGCAGGCAGATTTTTCACCCTTTGAGCTAAAGGGAAGTCTTTCTGATAGCTATACCTTTGTCCATATTTTAATTATTTCCTTAAAATAAATTCCTCAAAGTTGATTATTTTTTTCCAGGACTATCTGCATTTTTAGGGCTTTGTATGTATAAACTATTTTGGGGATTCTTAAAGTCTCATGACAGAGAAGGCAATGGCACCCTACTCCAGTACTTTTGCCTGGAAAAATCCCATGGACGGAGGAGTCTGGTAGGCTGCCGTCCATGGGGTCGCAAAGAGGCGGACACGACTGAGGGACTTCACTTTCACTTTTCACTTTCATGCATTGGAGAAGGAAATGGCAACCCACTCCAGTGTTCTTGCCTGGAGAATCCCAGGGACGGGGGAGCCTGGTGGGCTGCCGTCTATGGGGTTGTGCAGAGTCGGACACGACTGAAGCGACTTAGCAGCAGCAGCAGCAGCAGCAGCAAAGTCTCATGAATGTTTAAGCATGGACAGGAACATTCTCCACTCCTGTAACATAGTTAATGCTCTAAGCTTATATACCTAATAAATAAAACTTAGAAAATCAGTTTTTTAAGCATTTAAAATTGATTCTAAACAACTAAAATGTCTCCAATAATTTATATTTTAATCACAAATGTAATATAATATGAAGGATTCAGTTCAGTTCAGTCGCTCAGTCGTGTCCGACTCTTTGAGACCCCATGAATCGCAGCACGCCAGGCCTCCCTGTTCATTACCATCTCTCGGAGTTCACTCAGACTCACGTTCATCGAGTCCGTGATGCCATCCAGCCATCTGATCCTCGGTCGTCCCCTTCTCCTCCTGCCCCCAATCCCTCCCAGCATCAGAGTCTTTTCCAATGAGTCAACTCTTCGCATGAGGTGGCCGAAGTACTGGAGTTCCAGCTTTAGCATCATTCCTTCCAAAGAAATCCCGGGGTTGATCTCCTTCAGAATGGACTGGTTGGATCTCCTTGCAGTCCGAGGGCCTCTCAAGAGTCTTCTCCAACACCACAGTTCAAAAGTTCTTCAGTGTTGAGCCTTCTTTCTGGTCAACTCTCAGATCCGTACATTTCTACTGAAAAAAACAAAGCTTTGACTAGATGGACCTTTGTTGGCAAAGTAAAGTCTCTGCTTTTTAATATGCTGTCTAGGTCTGTCTGTCATTTAGTTCTCCTTTCTTCCATGGAGCAAGTGTCTTAATTTTTTGGCTTCAGTCACCATCTGCAGTGATTCTGGAGACCAAGAAAATAAAATCTGTCACTGTTTCCACTTTTTCCCCATCTATTGGCCATCAAGTGATGGAGCTAGTTGCCACAATCCTAGTTTCTTGAATGTTGAGTCTTAAGCCTGCTTTTTCACTCTCCTCTTTCACCCTCATCAAGAGGCTCTTTAGTTCCACTTCATTCTGCTACTAGAGTTGTATCATCGGCATATATGAGGTTGTTGATATTTCTCAGCAATACTGATTCCAGCTTGTGAATCATCCAACCCAGCATTTCGCCTGTTGTGCTCTGCATAGATGTTAGATAAGCAGGATGACAATATACAGTCTTGACTTATTCCTTGCCCAATTTTAAACCAGTCTGTTGTTCCATGTCTGGTTCTAAGTGTTGCTTCTTGATCTCCATACAAGTGTCTCAGGAGACAGGTAAAGTGGTCTGTTATTCCCATCTCTTTAAGAATTTTCCAGTTTGTTGCAATCCACACAGTCAAAGGCTTTAGCGTAGTCAATAAAGTAGATGTTTTTTCTGGAATTCTCTTGCTTTTCCTATGATCCAACGGATGTTGGCAATTTGATCTCTGGTTCTTCTACCTTTTCTAAATCCAGCTTGTATATCAGAAAGTTCTTGGTTAACATACTGTTGAAGCCTAGCTTGAAGGATTTTGAACATTACCTTGCTAGCATGTGAAGTGAGTACAATTGTATGATAGTTTGAACCTTCTTTGGCATTGCCTTTTTGAGTGATGGGAATGAAAACTGACCTTTTCCAGTCCTGTGGCTACTGCTGAGTTTTCCAAATTTGCTGACATATTGACTGCAACACTTTAACAGCATCATCTTTTAGGATTTGAAATAGCTCAACTGGAATTCCATCACCTTCACTAGCTTTGTTCATAGTAATGCTTCTTAAGGCCCACTTAACTTCACACTCCAAGATATCTGGCTCTAGGTGAGTGACCACACCATCATGGTTATCTGAGTCATTAAAACCTTTTTTGTATAGTTCTGTGTATTCTTGCCACCTCTTATTAATTTCTGCTTTTGTAAGGTCCTTGATGTTTCTGTCCTTTATAGTGCCCATCTTTGCATGAAATATGTGCTTGGTATCCCCCATAAGAGATATCTAGTCTTTCCCATTCTTTTGTTTTCCTCTGTTTCTTTGCATTGTTCACTTAAGAAGGCTTTCTTATCACTAGCTATCAATAGCAAGGCTTTCTTGCTATTCTCTGGCACTCTGCAGTCAGTTGGGTATATCTTTCCCTCTCTCCTTCGTTTTTAGCTTCTTTTCTTTTCTCAGCTATTTGTAAGGCTTCTTCAGGCAATTTGTTTGCTTTCTTACACATTATCTCTAATAATAAATGTTTGCAACCTCCAATATTTTTTTCAGCTTGGATATAGCAATAAGAGTATCACCAGTAGGCTTACTTTGTGATTACATACTTTTATCTCCATAGATGAGAACTGATCCACAGAGAGAGAAAACCACTAACTGAAATTTGACATTGCCTCTCCTGTCACAAAGACCTTGTGATGGCCAAAGTGAGAGCTTAGTAAAGGAATGTAAGGCAAAGACACTCTTCTCTTCTCTCCACAACTAGCCCCTGAAGTGGCCTAAATGAAAGATAATTTGTTATGGTGTGGAGGAACATATTATAACTTTATCTTTTATCTAAGAAGTGGCAAGAATACACAGAAGAACTGTACAAAAAAGATCTTCATGACCCAGATAACCACAATTGTGTGTCACCTAGAACCAGACATCCTAGAATGTTATGTCAAGTGGGCCTGAGGAAGCATCACTATAAATAAAGCTAGTGGAAGTGAGATGGAATTCCAGTTGAGCTATTTCAAATCCTAAAAGATGATGCTGTGAAAGTGCTGCATTCAATATGCCAGCAAATTTGGAAAACTCAGCAGTGGCTACAGGACAGAAAAAAGTCAGTTTTCATTCCAATTCCAAAGAAAGGCAATGCCAAAGAATGCTCAAACTACCGCACAGTTGCACTCATCTCACACTCTAGCAAACTAATACCCCAAATTCTCAAAACCAGGCTTCAACAGTACATGAACCGTGAACTTCCAGATGTTCAAGATGGTTTTAGAAAAAGCAGAGGAACCAGAGATCAAATTGCCAACATCTGTTGGATCACAGAAACAGCAGGAGAATTCCAGAAAAACATCTACTTCTGCTTTATTGATTACGCCAAAGCCATTGACTGTGTGGATCACAACAAACTGTGGAAAATTCTTAAAGAGATGGGAATACCAGATCAACTTACCTGCCCCCTGAGAAATCTGTGTGCAGGTCAAGAAGCAACACTTAAAACTGGACATGGGACAACAGACTGGTTCCAAAATGGGAAAGAAGTACATCAAGGCCGTATATTGTCACCCTGCTTATTTAACCTATATGCAGAGTACACCCCGCCAAATGCCAGGCTGTATGAAGCACAAGCTAGAATTAAGATTGCCGGGAGAAATATCAATAACCTCAGATATGCAGATGACACCACCCTTATGGCAGAAAGTGAAAAGAAACTAAAGAGCCTCTTGATGAACGTGAAAAAGGAGAGTGAAAAAGCTGGCTTAAAACTCACCATTCAAAAAATGAAGATCATGGCATCTGGTCCCATCACTTCATGGCAAATAGATGGGGAAACAATGGAAACAGTGACAGACTTTATTTTCTTGGGCTCCAAAATCACTGCAGATGTTGACTACAGCCATGAAATTAAAAGACACTTGCTCCTTGGAAGAAAAGCTCTGGCCAAGCTAGACAGCATATTAAAAAGCAGAGACATTACTTTGCTGACAAAGGTCTGTCTAGTCAAAGCTGTGGTTTTTCCAGTAGTCATGTATGGATGTGAGGGTTGGACTCTAAAGAATGCTGAGGGCCAAAGAATTGATGCTTTTGAACTGTGGTGCTGGAGAAGACTCTTGAGGGTCCCTTGGACTGGAAGGAGATCAAACCAGTCCATCCTAAAGGAAATGAATCCTAAATATTCATTGGAAGGACTGATGCTGAAGCTGAAGCTCTAATACTTGGACTCACTGAAAAAGACTCTGATGCTGGGAAAGAGTGATGGCAGGAGGAGACGGGGATGACAGAGGATGAGATGGTTAGATGGCATCATCAACTCGATGGATCTGAGTTTGATCAAGCTCTGGGAGTTGGTGATAGACAGGGAATCCTGGCGTGCTGCAGTCCATGGGGTTGCAAAGAATTGGACACAACTGAGCAACTGAACTGTACTGAACTAATTTTTTATCTAAGCAACAGGAAAGTAACCACATTTTATTACATGGATCAACACCATTCCCCTTTTTCAGTCTGTATGCAGACTTCTGCCACATGCAATGAGCAAGGCATCCAAAAATAAGAAAGAAACTCATTTCAAAACACATCAGGCATAACAGTAATATAGTGTCTCATGTGCTGGTTTCCAGTGTGCTCTATTATGCTGTAATTTTTGTGGATCCAGTTAACCGAACTAAAAAATTATTGGGTTTTGAATGAATGTACTGTCTAAAATGTCAAGCAGATTAAAAANCGTGAGTTTGAGTGAACTCGGGAGTTGGTGATGAACAGGGAGGCCTGGCGTGCTGCAATTCATGGGGTGGCAAAGAGTCAGACATGACTGAGCAACTGAACTGAACTGAACTGAACTGAATGGGTACTAGTTAGACTATAAAGAAAGCTGAGTGCCAAAGAATTGATGCTTTTGAACTGTGGTGTTGGAGAAGACTCTTGAGAGTCCCTTGGACTGCAAGGAGATCCAACCAGTCCATCCTAAAGGAGATCAGCCCTGGGTGTTCATTGGGAGGACTGATGTTGAAGCTAAAACTCCAATACTTTGGCCACCTGATGCAAAGAGCTGACTCATTTGAAAAGACCCTGATGCTGGGAAAGATTGAGGGCAGGAGGAGAAGGGGATGACAGAGGATAAGATGGTTGAATGGCATCACCGACTCAATGAATGTGGGTTTGGGTAAACTCCAGGACTTGGTGATGGACATGGAGGCCTGGCGTGCTGAGATTCATGGGGTCGCAAAGAGTCGGACACGACTGAGCAACTGAACTGAACTGAACTGTATGGGTGCTAAAATTAAACACTGAAATCTGGGCACACGCTCAAGTTACAGATTGTATCATTTCATGTTGTCCTGGTGTAGCCAAGATGATAACACTGCTAGGCCACCTTAGTGCAGAGCTCGAAAAGATATTTCTCTAGAAAATCTTGAGTTTATATGGATTTACCCACCTTAACAGTATTATTCCAATCTAACTCTAAACCCTTCAAAATTCTGCCCTATTATACACATTTTTAATTTTTTTTCTATACAACAAACTTAAGTTTAACCCCCTCACTTCACCATAATTTTATCATCCTCTCTTTTATAATCCTTATTTAGCTCATGAGTCGCGAGTTTGTAGTTTGTAATTCTATTGACATGACTAAATTTCCTCTAGGAAATTTTGTATGAACTTTCACTCTCCACACTCATGCTCATAGCAGCATCATTCCCAACAGGCAAAAGGAGGAAGCAACCCCAGTATCCACTGACAGATGAATGGATAACCAAAATGCGGTGTATACGTAAGATGGTATATTATTCAGCCTCTAAAATAAGGAAATACTGATACGTCACAACAGTGAATCTTAAGGACATTATGCTAAGTGAAATAGCTAGTCTCAAAAGGATAAGTACTGTATGAATCCACTTATATGAGTTACTTAAATTAGTCAGATTCATAGAGCTAGACGGTAGAATAAACTCTCTGGGACTCCATGGCCAGTCTCCTCTGTCCATAGAATTTTCCATGCAAGAATACTGGAACAGGTTGCCATTTCCTACTCCAGAGGATCTTCTCAATCCAGGGATTGAAACTGTGTGTCTTGTTTCTCCTGCGTTGGCAGGCAGATTCTTTACAACTGGCGCCACCTGGGAAGTCCTATGTGAGTTACCTAAATTAATCGAATTCATAGAGCCAGACAGTAGAATGGTGGATGCCAGGGGCTGGGGCTGGGGGGAATGAAGAGTTGTTTGATGGGTATAAGTGTGTGTTTTAGTTGCTCAGTCATGTCCAACTCTTTGTGACCCCGTGGACTATAGCCCACCAGGCCCCTCTGTCCATGGGATTCTCCAGGCAAGAATACTGGAGTGGGTTGCCATGCCCTTCTCCAGGGGATCTTCCTGACCCAGGGATCAAAACCAGGTCTCCTGCATTGCTGGCAGATTCTTTACCATTTGAGCTACCCAGGAAGCCCCTTGATTGGTATAGAGTTTTATTTTTGNCCTCTGTCCATGGGATTCTCCAGGCAAGAATACTGGAGTGGGTTGCCATGCCCTTCTCCAGGGGATCTTCCTGACCCAGGGATCAAAACCAGGTCTCCTGCATTGCTGGCAGATTCTTTACCATTTGAGCTACCCAGGAAGCCCCTTGATTGGTATAGAGTTTTATTTTTGCAAGATAAAGTGTTCTTGAGGTTGGTTATGCAACAGTGTAAATGTACTTAACATTATTAAAACTTACACTTAAAAATAGTTAAGATAGTATATTTTATGTTAAGTATATCTTACCACAGTTAAGATGTTTTTAAAATTTACACTTTCAACAGTAGCATATGAGAGAAACCATGTCTCCTAAAATTACTTTTATAATGGAAAAAGCATTAGCTTTATTTCTCTAAGTTTTAGTGGAATTAATTGAAAGGTTAACAATATTAACAATATATCAAATAGCTCTTTTAGTAAATTTTACACAACCCATTGTGTGACAGCTTCCCCCCACCCCCACCCTCCATCTTAGACTTGCTTTGTTTGAAATATCAACAAAACCTCAGGTACTTTTGTTCACAGGTATTCTGTATGATGAAGACATGAAAACACCAACACATATTCCATGCGGAGAAGGCAATGGCACCCCACTCCAGTACTCTTGCCTGGAAAATCCCATGGATGGAGGAGCCTGGTGGGCTGCCGTCTATGGGGTCGCATAGAGTCGGACATGACTGAAGCGACTTAGCAGCAGCAGCAGCAGCAGAACCTTTTCAAGAGATTAGGCTCTGAAACTTCCCGATTCTGAATTTGCAAGATAACTTTTCCCCAGATCAAAAACTTTTCCCACAACAAAGAGTACCNGGAGGAGCCTGGTGGGCTGCCGTCTATGGGGTCGCATAGAGTCGGACATGACTGAAGCGACTTAGCAGCAGCAGCAGCAGCAGAACCTTTTCAAGAGATTAGGCTCTGAAACTTCCCGATTCTGAATTTGCAAGATAACTTTTCCCCAGATCAAAAACTTTTCCCACAACAAAGAGTACCTCTGGATATACTGCTCTGGTAGACTGGGCGCACCGCCCCTAACACGCATCTACAGGAAGACCCACTGTCCGAGGGAGCCTTCCAGCTTCAGGGTGACTTTGGGTTTCACGTCCCAGGGCTCAGAAAGACCCTACCCCTGGGGACTTTTGAGTTCCAAGTGACCCTGGCATGATTTTGTGGACTAGCCTAGAAAACTAATTTAAAAGGTACAGATGCACATGACTAACATAACACTACTTTTAAGAGAAATAGTTCCAAGTGGCAAACATCTTAGTTATAGACACCCTTAAAAGAAAGAAAGAAAATTTATATTGTTTTAAAAATTAATTTAGGTATATGACCCTTTCATTAGAAACTTATTGAATGGACAGGACTTGATTCTTGTTTTTAAATAATTTGTAATATATAATTACAAAAAAAGGTAGATGCTGGCACTATGAGAGCATGCTTTGTTCATTTTAATCTGTCACTTAAATTCCTTAACCTAAGAAATATACTGTAAATTTACTTTAAAATTGATTAATAGGTAAATGAATAGTAAAGACTTTAAGCTATTATCAGAAAAGAACTCAAATAGACAAACATTTTCTTTTGTAGATTGGAAGATAAATTTACTAGGGTCAGATTTTTCTGATCGTGCAGGATTTTAGAGACCATGTGCAATCATTTCTCATTTCCATTCTTCAGTCAATCAGACCTACTTCTGGTACATCTTTGGATACTGGTCTAACTTTCCATTCTCATCACCGCCAACCCAACCACCAACTCTATCCAGACCAGCTGTCTCACAACCTGCTAATTGAATAGTTTTAATGGCCCTTTTAAATATCCTATCCAAACCCACTCCAATCCTCTACTTTGGCACATTCATTTTAGGACCTTTGCATTGCTGTCTTAAATGTGCTGATTTTTATATTGAAAATTATCCTACTCATCATAAGATGCAAATATTTTATATATTTTTTTTGCAATTGAAATGCTGGGACTATGTTGATCCATTGCTATTTCTTAAATGGTGCCTCTGAGCAGAAAAGTTTCATGCTTTAATTAATTGAGCTGACACCTTTATAGCACATTAATTGAGCTTATACATTTATATCACACATTAAATATGCACATCAAATACATTTATAATCTTCTTCCAGTTGGCCAGCCCATGTCCTTTGCATTTCACTCTTTTCTTCTCTACTTGTAATTGTAGGACATAAATGAATACTTTTGTTGGGTAAATGCCTGGATTTAAGCTACAAT
>SJYT01072324.1:154280-215268 GCA_006410635.1 Cephalophus harveyi | reverse complement strand
GGTTATTGATATTTCTCCCGGCAATCTTGATTCCAGCTTGTGTTTCTTCCAGCCCAGCGTTTCTCATGATGTACTCTGCATATAAGTTAAATAAGCAGGGTGACAATATACAGTCTTTTCCTATTTGGAACCAGTCTGTTGTTCCATGTCCAGTTCTGACTGCTGCTTCCTGACCTGCATATAGGTTTCTCAAGAGGCAGTTCAGGTGCTCTGGTATTCCCATCACTTTCAGAATTTTCCAGTTTATTGTGACCCACACAGTCAAAGACCTTGGCATAGTCAACAAAGCAGAAATAGATGTTTTTCTGGAACTCTCTTGCTTTTCTGATGATCCAGAAAATCTTGACAATTTTATCTCTGGTTCCTCTGCCTTTTCTAAAACTAACTTTAACAATTAAATCATTAGAGATATGCAATTTTATAGCAAAATCAATTAACATCTATCATTGCTATAACATATTATTGATAAGATATTATTAATATCATATACATTTATGTTATTGGCTAATATTTTCATGGGCTTTTCCTCCAGCAAACTGTGGCTTTCCTCCAGCAAACTGTGGCTTTCTTTTTTTTTTTTTACTTTTAGAGATATGCAATTTTATAGCAAAATCAATTAACATCTATCATTGCTATAACATATTATTGATAAGATATTATTAATATCATATACATTTATGTTATTGGCTAATATTTTCATGGGCTTTTCCTCCAGCAAACTGTGGCTTTCCTCCAGCAAACTGTGGCTTTCTTTTTTTTTTTTTACTACTATACTTATTAGTTGGTAAATAGTAGGAGGTAAGCTGTTCAAAACACATGGATGGACCCTATTTCCAGGGCCAAATCATACTTACAAAGATACTATAACATAAACAAAATCAATACATTTTATGGACACTTACTCTGCAAATGACTCTTACACACATACTTTATTCCTAATCTTCTCTTCTCTATTTTTAGTAATACTATATATGCTGCTATTTTGTCAAAGGGATTTTTGGAAGACTCCAGTGGCAATGGACTCCTTAGGGATGATTATTTATTTTACTTTCTTTTCTGATTTTCCTCATCTAATTAGAAATGAAGTTATCTATATTTAAATATGTATGTATGAGCAAGTTAGTGTCCATACTTTATACCACGTTATTTGTGTCAAGGTGAAAAACAGACTGCTTAAGGACAGAGCATGGCTACAAGCTACTAGGAATGAGGAGGAAACAACATCTTGAGCATGAGAAATGCCTGACACCATAGTCAGGCAGTGGACTGGAGCACTTTGCTCTCTTCCTGCATGTCCAGACTGGATCATTGCCTCTTCAATTGCCTCTGCATGACAGTGTGACAGCAAAGCCATCCCAGCCTGTTGTGATTGATGTTTAATTTCAGCAATTCACTAGAGCCAGTACTGGAATAAACTGGATTACAACAAGTCCAGTGGAACCATCCCACCCCATTACCTCTTTGTTCCTTCATACCTTGAATGTAAGACAAATAAAAAACAAGTGAGAAAAGGTCTCAAAGAGAGTATGTAGAAGCAAGAGAAACAGAAAGTCCCTGAAGGGCAGAATTGTTGCTTACAGGGTAACAAAGAAGGGTGGTTAAGCCCAGTTATAGTGCTCTGGGCTCTCTCCCTACAGTGACAGCATCTGTCAGGCCCTGGGCTTTGTCTCAATTTGCAATACCTGTTACCAGCCAATTGAGTTGATTCCATTAGAGGAATACATCCTCAAAGGAAAAAATAACACAGATCTAAGGCTGTATATTGTCACCCTGCTTAATTAACTTATATGCAGTGTACATCATGAGAAACGCTGGACTGGAAGAAGCACAAGCTGGAATGAAGATTGCCAGGAGAAGTATCATTACATTAGTGTAAACTTTTTAGAAATAAATGATTTTAAATGTGAAATTCACTTTTTAAACTTCACTATTTCTGTCATTTACAGAGACTAAAAGTGCTTTTGACATTTCAAAGTTGTCAGATTGTTTTATCCCGTTTTTTAGATAGATAAATGCTACTTAGTTCATAACTAGAGTCTACGTTTAAAGTAAGTATTCATAGCATTGCACTAAACACTTTTTCTTTCTCAAACAAAAACAAGGTTTAAGTTTTAAAAGGTTTTAAAATCTAACAATATTCAGTAAGAACATTATAGCAGATTGCTTTATTATTCCCTATTCCTTACCCTTTTCTGTATTCCAGCCTTCTGCTCTGTCATTACTGTATACAATTCCTCCAAGTATAGGCAGAATGTATTCCCTATCCTTGTTAATTCTGGGTTTGACCATGTCACTTACTCTAGCCAATGGGATATGAGCAGAAGTGCCCATTTCAACTCTATGTCTTGGAGAAGTCATATGTTTCTGCTGATCTCTCCCACACTTCTGTCATGTCTTNATACAATTCCTCCAAGTATAGGCAGAATGTATTCCCTATCCTTGTTAATTCTGGGTTTGACCATGTCACTTACTCTAGCCAATGGGATATGAGCAGAAGTGCCCATTTCAACTCTATGTCTTGGAGAAGTCATATGTTTCTGCTGATCTCTCCCACACTTCTGTCATGTCTTACATGCATTGGCTCAAGGAAAATGAGAGTCATGCAGAGGTAAATCTGGAACAACCTGAACACAATCTATACCCAACAATTCTGGCTGATGAGGAATTCAGAGAACTTTGGTAACTGTGATGAAGATTGTCCATTAAATCTCTCCTTAATCATAAGGTATTAAACCCAATTCCCTTAAGGTAAAGAGCAAGGGAAGGGTCGTCACTATCATAACATCTGTTCAAAAGGTATTTAATGCACTAGTTATAACTAGAAATAGCATTAATAGTTCATACAAAATATTTTCTTAGAATTACAAAAATTCTCTGTATTCATGGCCACTGTATTTTCCCCTTATTTCTAATTTTTAAAAATCTGTTCCTCTTTCTTTTTCTCTCTCATTTTCCCCCTTCTTTGTATTTCCCATAAAACTGTTTATTTTATTGGAATTTCTTAAGAAATAAATTTTAATTATTTATTTTACAGATTTTCTATGGTATGTTTCTTAATATTTGCTTCTTTTTATTTATAAAATTTATATGTTTAACTTATAAAACAATTGTATCAGGATAGTCCACAATCATTATTTCTGTTTCTAAATATCAAGTTTTAACTTAAATAATTAATAGTATCCAATTTTAGTGTTTTACTTCTTGTTTTCAGGATTTATCAACATAAAATAGTATATACTGACATTTTCATGCCATAATTAAGTGTTCAACACAATGCAGTATGTTCAGTTTTCAGTCTGAAAGATGTGTATAAGAGACTAGTCCACAATCATTATTTCTGTTTCTAAATATCAAGCTTTAACTTAAATAATTAATAGTATCCAATTTTAGTGTTTTACTTCTTGTTTTCAGGATTTATCAACATAAAATAGTATATACTGACATTTTCATGCCATAATTAAGTGTTCAACACAATGCAGTATGTTCAGTTTTAAAAATAAGGACATAATACTAAACACATTTTTGATAGAAACATTTAAATAAACTGTGGAAATTATAGCCAGCTATCTTCCATTATTAATGCTGGTGAACTTAATATTATAACTGGCTCATCTAACATATGTATGCTTGTGTGTGTGCTAAGTTGCTTTAGTTGTGTCCGATTCTTTGTGATTCTATGGACTGTAGCCCATCAGGTTCTTCAGTCCATGGGATTCTCAAGGCAAGAATACTAGTGGGTTGCCATGCCCTCCTCCAAGGGATCTTCCTAACCCAGGGATATACCTGCATTGTAGGCAGATTTTTCACTGCTAAGTCAGTGGGGAAGCCTCAAACAAAAGTATAATCACATATAAAAACTATAATTCTTAAAGATAATCTGAATCAGATATGACCTCTGTGAAACACTAAATAGTTACAGAGGCATCTGCTTATAATTCACATTTATTTATCTAAAATCTTAAGGTGCTGGAGATATATTTTTACATTGTAATAAAAATATTCATTTTCAGCTTACATGGATATATTTTATATAATGGTATTGCAACTCATTACCCACTTGTGAAACAGTGTTTGAACCAGAATAATAGCTAAGATACCTTATAACTCTAATTATAGCTCCTTATTGAAGGTAGCCCCTGGAAAAGGAAATGGCAACCCAATCTAGTATTCTTCCCTGGGAAAGCCCATGGACATAAGGGCCTGGCAGGCTATGGTTCATGGGGTCACAAAAGAATCAGACATGACTTAGTGACTAAACATCATTGAAGGTAGTTAAAAATATATTTGTGTAAAGAAATGTGAAAGAATTGTTTGATTTCAAGTGGATTTTATTAGCATGGGCTTTTCAATCACAAAGATAGTGGACAGGGTAAGAGAGAAGAAGCAGTATAAAGAATGAAGATGTGAAGTATTTACTGAGATATCAGCAATTCACACCAGTTTAGAGAATGAGAGGTTAAGACTCAATCTCTTATCTTCAACAAGATGAAATCACTTCATTAAAATGCCTAGCATGATTCACATAAGACAAAATTTACAAAGTTTTGGGTAGTTTTACTTAACTATGAGGATGTAGAAAAAGGCTAAAAATATTGTTTGATCTATTCCAGTTCTGCACAAATCTATTAATTTACTGATGGAAGATGAGGCACACAGAAAGTTCATGTCCAAGGTTGATGTCTTCAATGACTCTAATATATTACAAGTGAATACAGTGATGTTTTGAGTTATAACAGACCAAAGGGATATGGCTAAAATAAACAGCCTCTCTAAAGAAGTTTCTCAACTAAAATCTATCAAGTAAGATAGAATACTTCCAGAATCCAATGCCTTTTTGAGTACTATCCTTTTCATCATGCAGGAATAAAAATCAATAAAAATTAAAAAATAAACAATCAATACATTGTTTTTTCAACCCCTTACTACCTATTCTGCTCAAGTGGAAAGAAGGTTGTACAGCCTCTGAATATGAAAACTATTGCTTCCTGAAGCCAGATCCACTGGTTGGCAACTGTTAGTTCTTATGTTTTCAAAGTATCTTTTTCTCTGAAAGCTACAGATGGAGTCCAAGGGCAAGGGGTGGGGGTGCAGTGGGAGGTGTGAGAGAAAAGAATCTGAAATCAGAGCTTGGAGAGATCAACATTTCTAGGGGATGTAGCCACCTGTGTGTCTGTAGGTAAGATTCTACCTGCTCTAAAAACTTTTCAATGAAACTGATGGACAATGGAGATACACATAATTTCATAAACTCTGATGCTGAGTCTATCAGAAGAAATAAAGTGAAAATCTTCTACTGTGATATTTTATGCTTTCAATGGCCTAACATTATGACAAGTTAAAGTCATAGGAAATTGTATAAAGTTTAATATAAATGGAATACCTAGGTGAAAAAAAAGATGTTTATAAATGGCATTATTGCCTTAACTCTAACAAGATGAGCAGAACTACAATAATCATGTTCAGTGGTAATATGGAACCATATGTGGTAAAATAAAATACAGGACAAATATACAAATACATCTGCTGCTACAGATTTTCAGCCTTTTAACAACCGTAGATGTCTGTTTGGGGTCTGACTCTGACTCTATCCTACTGTTTTATGTATTTTTCTGTAATTTTGTGAGATTAACCGTGCCAACTTGCAGATCTCTGCTAAATGTTAATTCTCCTCACAACTTTTAGAATGTTGGAACTGGAGTACTCTTTTGCTGAATGAGTAATCCTCAAAACCAAACTGTTCTGGTACCATCTGAAGTACTTAGTTAAAAAAATAACTATTTAAAGTCCCTTTCTTGTCAGTTCAATGCATGAACTCCCTCATGCAAACTTTCTATTTTCAGCTGTTTCTTTTTTCCTCTTCTTTATTTACTTACTGTATGCACATCATACTTTCATGTTTCTCTATATGTCTGATAATCTGTTTTCTTGATTAGGTGGCACAGTAGTAAACAATTCACCTAACCTAACAGTGCAGATGTGGGTTTGATTCCTAGGTCAGAAAGATCATGTGGAGTAGGAAATGGCAATCCACTCCAGTATTCTTGCCTGGAAGATTCCATGGACAGAGGAAACTGGAGACTACAGTCCATGGGTTGTGAAAGAGTTAGACATTACTGAGCACACACACACACACAGAGACATTTTAGATAATATATTGTAGTATCTCTGGATATAAATCCTGCCACTCTAGGGCTTATTGTTTATATTATTTGCTTGCATATTTATTTAGTGACTTCACTGCAAGAGTTAAGAAAATATCATTGCCTCCACATTGTGCAACTTCTAATGGTGTTCTCGGAAAGAACAGTCTTGGGTATGTGAACAATGCCTTAGACCACCACAGATGGCTGTCACTTTAGCCAGGCTCTCTTAGACTGTAGAAAATCTCTTTATTTTATAGAGAGATTTTTATTTCTTATTAAACTTCTGACTGGTCTTCTATTTATTAAGCCAATCTGATAGCTTCTGCTAGTCAGTATATGATTATTTTATTATGTTTGAAAATGTCCTGGTGCGCGCATGCAAAGTCGCTTCAGTCATGTCCAACTCTTTGCAATCCTATAAACTAGAGCCTGCCAGGTTCCTCTGTCCATGAAATTCTCCAGGCTAGAATACTGGAGTGGGTTGCCATGCCCTCCTCCAGGTGATCTTCCTGACCCAGAGATCAAACCTATGTCTCTTAGGTCTCCTGCATTTGCAGGTGGGTTCCTTATCCCTAGCCACACTTGGGGTATTTATCAATTGCTCAAGAGTCTAATCCAATTAAAGTTCAACCCTTTTTGCAGGGCAGCTTGCTTCTAGTCTCTGAAGTTTGCAGTGACCGAAGGAGGATTTATCTTACCTCTTTCCCTGGTTCTCTCAATTAAACTTCTAGCTGATTAACCACTATTCTTATTGTTAATATTAATAGTATTATGGAGCTACAATCCCTTCTTAATTACCCAACAACAAAATGTTCCTTGTTTTCAACATAACCCTTAAGAATAAACTTTGTGCTCTTTTCCAAAATAAAGTCATCCCCCGCTTTTGGGCAAGCTATGAAATTCTCAGCTTTTATGGTCTGCTTTTCCCTCTAAGCAGAGCTTCTGAGCCACTGCACTGGAACTAAAAGAGGGACAAAATCCTGCTTCCTTCTGTGAACAATTTCCCATTATTTCTCTATGAAAAGTCTACAGGATGGGGATGGTATCACAGTTTTTATCAGCTTTGCCCTTTTAGTGTAAAATCTGTATGAACAAGCTAGGGTGGAAACAGTTGGAGCCAAGTATTCTCAACCAGTTACAACTAAAGTAGACATTGTGCTCCATGAATGAGAGTTATATGGCAGAAGAGAGCTCATTTCCTCTTTTTTATCCATGCCTGCATGGAATAGAGCTACTGCAACAGAAAGCTGGAAGATATGACAAATATCTAAGGCTGATCCCTCTGGGGATGAAATCATAATCATACTTGGGAGCTGGAGGAAGTGGAAGTCTTGGTTTTTTGACCACATTAACCCAAAACAGAGATTCCATCACACTTAGCTGGAGTAGAGAAAGGAGGAATGGGGGAGTTATGGTTCAAATGCCAGAGATGTACCCTGTTCTTAATGAAAGTTGATTTTTATGAATAAATCTTTATCCATTTACCATATGCCCTTAAGGCAGTCTTCAGACTTTAACTTTTTCAAAAATAATTTTCACCATTTAAATGGTTTGTTTCACTGATGAGACAGTCCACTAAGTTCCTTGCACGCCTCACAACTTCATTCTGGAAGTTCACAACTTCTAGGGAGTTGTTATCATCCATTTTGCAGCCATAAATCTATTTACATATGAGATGCAAGACCAGTACAGCAGACCTGAAGGTGATGAGTGGTAAGAAGCATGATAGCAATAGTAATCTAAAAACAAGTCAGAGAGAACAAGATGGCAGAGGAGTAGGTGGACATGAAGTACATCTCTCTCCACAGATACATCAGGAATACACTTTCAGACACAGAAGTGCATTCAATACACCAGCTGAGAGCTGACAGGAATACCTAACTAGTGGAAAATAATATATAGAACCACACAAAACTCAGTAGGATGAAGGAACTAGGGGGAAAAACAGGAGTATTAGTACTACTGGACCTGCCCTTGGTGGAGTAGGGGAACTGAAACAGGGGTCCAATCCCCACATCAGGGCAACTGTCTGGGTCAGAGGAGAAACATTTAAGACTGTGAGTGAAACAGCTGATCTGTGGCAGCCTAAATGGAATGAGAATCAGACAGTCCTTGCTGCATACCATACATATCCCAGACAAGGATGCAGGTCCCCTGGTAAGCACAGCAGGAGGGAGCTGGAGTTTAGGGATTGTGGAGCAATCCCAGAGCAAGGGCTGCTGTTGACTATGGAGAGATGGATCAAGGGGATGTGAGAGAAGAGATTGTGGTGGGAAATGCCTGTAGAGGAAAGCCAGGCAACCATGGAAGCAAGGCGGTACTTCTGAGTCACACATAGGGGGTGGAGCCATAACCATAGCCTCTCTCTCCCCCTACAAGCCAGCATCAGCAGCTGAACAATAGAGAGGCTGGCCCATCAAACACCTGACATGCTGAACCACAGAGTAGGACCCCACCCAGGGTGCCCCTTTAAGTGCCTGATGCACCAATCTACAGAGTAAGACCCCAGTCAAGGGGGCCCCTCTATGTGCCTAATGTGCCGAACAACAGAGAAGGACCACAGGCAAGGGAAACCTCTAAGTGCCTGAACAGTCGGAGCTATGAAGAAAGACTGGCCAAAGAGGCCTTCTGATCGCCAGCTACAAGAAGCTCAAAAAAAACCCTGCTAGGGCCATAACTCCTGGGGTGGTGGCAGTCCATGTCCCTGCACACTTTGTGCCACCAGGGCCCCTACAAGCCAAGCAGCTGTGCTACTTTCACACTCAACTCTCACTAAGGCAGAGCTGCCACAGGCCCAAAAAAATCTTGCATCTATGCGTGCATAGCCACTTTGGTCATGTCCAACTCTTTGTGACCCTGTAGACTGTGGCCTGCCAGGCTTCTCTGTCAGGGGAATTCTCCAGGCAAGAATTCTGGAGTGTACTGGCCAATACTGGCTGCCATACCAGTCTAGAGCACTATATTTCCTGCTGCCCTAGCCGCCAGCTCCCCTGAGTACCCGGTGCTGCCAGAACCCCTGCAACCCAAATAGCTGCACCACTGCCACACCTGGCCCTCACAGGGGCAAAACCAAGTACTCCAGGGCAGCCTAAGAAGCAAACCCCAGTGGACAACCCACATGGAGAGGTGGCAATAAGACCATAATTGAAATTCAGGGGCAGTGTGGCTAAGGAAGAAGACCCAAAACCTTTCACCAGATGTACAAGCTTCAGATTAAATCCACAAGATCAACTAGGCAGACTCTGTGTCAATGAACATATAAAAGGATGTTGAGAGCTCCCACAAAAGAAAATTCACTAGTTTTGATAGCTATGGATATTGGAGGACACACAGGAGCAGGACCAGATTAGAATCTGAGCTGCCCTCACAACAGATTCAGAGATCAGCACAGTGTTGGAGGGCATCCTAGGGAGAGATCAAGCCCTGAGCTTTTGGAGTGGGAGCACTGACTCCAAGATCCTAGACTACCAGAGAACTAACCCTAGGGAGTATCAAATAGTGATAACTCACACAAAGGAAACCACTTGAACACAAGACCCAGCATCACCCAACCATCAGCAACACCCTGTTAAAGATTCATCATTTAAACAACAAACAAAACAAAAATACAAACCCAATCATCAGCAGACAGGACGACCACCTCACTCACACTCACTCATCAGAGGAAAAACAGACAAACAAACAAAACTCAGCACAAATCTCACCCTATAGGAAGTTTACACAAACCACTGGACCAACCGTAGGAGGGCAGAAACCAAAAGGAAGAAAGAATTCAACCTTGAAGACTGGAAAAAGGAGAACTCAAACACAGTAAGTTTAAAAAAATGAAAAATCAGAGAACACTACACAAATGAACAAACTAAAAACACAGAAGTCCAAATTAATGAAGAGGAAATAGGCAAACTACCTGAAAAAGAATTCAGAATAATGATAGTAAAGATGATCAAAAACCTGGAAAACAAAATGGAGAAAACGCAAGAAAAAATTAACAGATCTACAAGAATTAAAGAATAAAAAACAGAGAAAAACAACACAATTACTGAAATTAAAAATACTATAGAAGGAATCAGTAACACTGAAAAGCTGAAGTTGAACAATTCTATGAAGACCTACAAGACCATCTAGAACTAACACCCCAAAAAGATGTCCTTTTCATAGGGGACTGGAATTCAAAAGTAGAAAGTCAAGAAACACCTGGAGTAACAGGCAAATTTGGCCTTGGAGTACAGAATGAAGCAGGACAAAGGCTAATAGAGTTCTGCCAAGAGAATGCACTGGTCATAGCAAAGACCCTCTTCCAACAACACAAGAGAAGACTCTACACATGGACATCACCAGATGATCAACACCAAAATCAGATTGATTATATTCTATGCAGCCAAAGATGAAGAAGCTCTATACAGTCAGCAAAAACAAGACTGGGAGCAGACTGTGGCTCAGATAATGAACTCCTTATTGCCAAATTCAGTCTGAAATTGAAGAAAGTGGAGAAAGCCACTAGACCATTCAGATATGACCTAAATCAAACCCCTTATGACTATACAGTAGAAGTGAGAAAAGATTTAAGGGATTAGAGCTGATAGACAGAGTGCCTGATTAACTATGGATGAAGGAACTGACATTGTACAGGAGACAGGAATCAAGACCACCCCCAAGAAAAAGAAATGCAAAAAAGCAAAATGGCTGTCTGAGAAAGCCTTACAAATAGCTGCGAAAAGAAGGGAAGCCAAAAGCAAGGGAGAAAAGGAAAGATGTACCCATTGGAATTCAGAGTTTCAAAGAATAGCAAGGAGAGATAAGAAAGCCTTCCTCAGGGATCAATGCAAAGAAATAGAGGGAAAAAATAGAATGAGAAAGACTAGAGACCTCTTCAAGAAAATTAGAGATACCAAGGGAACATTTCATGCAAAGATGGGCCCAATAAAGGACAGAAATGGTAGGGACCTAACAGAAGCAGAAGATATTAAGAAGAGGTGGCAAAAATACACAGAAGAGCTGTACAAAAAAGATTTTCATAACCCAGATAATCAAGATGGTGTGATCACTCATCTAGAGCCAGATATCCTGGAATGTGAAGTCAAGTGGGGCTTAGAAAGCATCACTACGAACAAAGCTACTGGAGGAGATGGAATTCCAGTTGAGCTATTTCAAATCCTGAAAGATGATGCTGTGAAAGTGCTGCACTCAATAGGCCAGCAAATTTGGAAAACTCAGCAGTGGCCACAGGACTGGAAAAAGTCAGTTTTCATTCCAATCCCAAAGAAAGGCAATGCCAAAGAATGCTCAAGCTACCACAAAATTGCACTCATCTCACATGCTAGTAAAGTAATGCTCAAAATTCTCCAAGCCAGGCTTCAGCAATACATGGACCACGAACTTCCAGATGTTCAAGCTGGTTTTAGAAAAGGCAGAAGAACCAGAGGTCAAGATTCCAACATCTGCTGGATAATGGAAAAAGCAAGAAAGTTCCAGAAAAACATGTATTTCTGCTTTATTGACTATGCCAAAGCCTTTGACTGTGTGAAAAGGCTGTGTGAAAAGCCTTTGACTGCGTGAAAATCACAGTAAACTGTGGAAAATTCTGAAAGAGATGGGAATACCAGACACCTGACCTGCCTCTTGAGAAACCTACATGCAGGTCCGGAGGCAACAGCTAGAACTGCACATGAAACAAAAGACTAGTCCCAAATAGGAAAAGGAGTACGTCAAGGCTGTGTACTGTCATCCTGCTTATTTAACTTATATGCAGAGTACATCGTGAGAAACGCTGGGCTGAAAGAAGCACAAGCTGGAATCAAGATTGCTGGGAGAAATATCAATAACCTCAGATATGCAGATGACACCACCCTCATGGCAGAAAGTGAAGAAGAACTAAAGAGCCTCTTGAAGAAAGTGAAAGAGGAGAGTGAAAAAGTTGGCTTAAAGCTCAACATTCAAAATCTAAGATCATGGTGTCTGGTCCCATCAGTTCATGGGAAATAGATGGGGGAACAGTGGAAACAGTGTCAGACTTTATTTTTGGGGGCTCCAAAATCACTGCAGATGGTGACTGCAGCCATGAAATTAGAAGACACTTACTCCTTGGAAGAAAAGTTATGTCCAACCTAGATAGTATTTTCAAAAGCAGAGACATTACTTTGTTGACTAAGGTCCATCTAGTCAAGGCTATGGCTTTTCCTGTGGTCATGTATGGATGTGAGAGTTGGACTGTGAAGAAGGCTGAGCGCCAAAGAATTGATGATTTTGAACTGTGGTGTTGGAGAAGCACAAGCTGGGACTCTTGAGAGTCCCTTGGACTGCAAGGAGATCCAACCAGTCCATTCTGAAGGAGATCAACCCTGGGATTTCTTTGGAAGGAATGATGCTAAAGCTGAAACTCCAGTACTTTGGTCTTACTCCTTGGAAGAAAAGTTATGTCCAACCTAGATAGTATTTTCAAAAGCAGAGACATTACTTTGCTGACTAAGGTCCATCTAGTCAAGGCTATGGTTTTTCCTGTGGTCATGTATGGATGTGAGAGTTGGACTGTGAAGAAGGCTGAGCGCCGAAGAATTGATGCTTTTGAACTGTGGTGTTGGAGAAGACTCTTGAGAGTCCTTTGGACTGCAAGGAGATCCAACCAGTCCATTCTGAAGGAGATCAACCCTGGGATTTCTTTGGAAGGAATGATGCTAAAGCTGAAACTCTAATACTTCGGCCATCTCATGCGAAGAGCTGACTCATGGGAAAAGACTCTGATGCTGGGAGGGATTGGGGGCAGGAGGAGAAGGGGACGACCGAGGATGAGATGGCTGGATGGCATCACGGACTTGATGGACTTGCGTCTGAGTGAATTCCGAGAGATGGTGATGAACAGGGAGGCCTGGCGTGCTGCGATTCATGGGGTCGCAAAGAGTCGGACATGACTGAGCGACTAAACTGAACTTAACTGGTGCATTTAATGTTGTCCCAGGGGTCTCTGAGACTGTCCTCATTTCTTTTCATTCTTTTATCTTTATTCTGTTCCATGGCAGCGCTTTCTACCATTCTGTCTTCCAGCTCACTTACCTGTTCTTCTGCCTCGGTTATTCTGCTATTGATTCCTTTCAGAGTGTTTTTCATTTCAGTTATTCTATTGTTCATCTCTGTTTGTTCTACAGTTCTTCTAGGTCTTTTTTAAACATCTCTTGCATCTTCTTAATCTGTGCCTCCATTCTTTTTCTGAAATCCTGGATCATCTTTACTATCACTGTTCTGAATTCTTTTTCAAGTGGATTGCCTCTCTCCTCTTCATTTAATTGTTCTTACAGGTTTTCATCTTTCTCCTTCATCTGCAGCAGATTTCTCTGTCACTCAGTTTTGTCTGACTGTGCTTGTGGTCTCCTTTCTGCAGGCTGCAGGGCTGTAGTTCCTCTTGCTTCTGGTATCTGCCACCTGGTGGGTGAGATGGTTACTGAGCAGGGCCTCCCCTTCGCTCTGCGCTTGTCACAGCCCTGTCAGGGGCATGATGTGCTCGTAGTTGTTGAGACAGAGGCCCTGAGATCTGTTTCTTAGCTGCGTTTCTTATCTGCAGTGCAAGGTCGGTGGGCTCGGAGCCCTCCGCTGGGAGAGGGGCCTCTGCGGATTCCTGCTCTCGGGCTGTACACCCGGGAGTGTGCTCTGCTGTGCCGCCTTTCACACACTTGCAGGCTCAGAAAGTACACGGTTGTTGGCACTGCTCTCTCTTCCACCTTAACCATGGCTATGCTGACAAATGGCCCTGATGACTCAGGTCATTTTCACTAGGCCACTGGTGCAGATCTGCTGAGGTCATGTCCCAGGACTGCAGTAGTCACGTACCTGGACCCACTCAAGAGTTCCTAGGACCTATGGGGCTGGAGGAGGCTATGGCAGGGGTGGCGCTTAGGCCCACTGGGGCCAGGAGCCAGAGGAGGCTTTGATGGGGGCAGTGCTTGGCCCTACAGGGGCCTGCTTGGCCTGAGGAAGCTTTGGCTTTGGATCAGGCAAGCACCCCTCTTAATGCCCACAGAGGCCAAGGAGAGGACAAAAATTAAGATCAGAAATGAAAGCATGGACATCACTATATTTACAAACCCCCTGGCCATTAAAAATTATAAGAAATACTATGAACAACTCCATGCCCACAATTTGACATCCTAAAGAAAGTGAACCAATTCTTTGAAAGATACAATCTGCCAAAATTCACACAAGAAGAAAAGAACAATTTGAATAGGCCTATATCTATTATTTAAAAATGGAATCAATAATTAATAACTATCTGAAACAGAAAGCACTGGTCCCTGATGAGTTCACTGATGAATTCTACCAAACATTTAAGGAAGGAATTATACCAAATCTCTACAACCTCTTTCACAATGGAAGCAGAAGGAATATTTCCTAACTCATCCTATGAAGCCAGAATTACCCTAATACCAAAAGTGAAAAAAGACATTATGAAAAAAGAAAATTATACACTTATCTTTCTCATGAACATAGATGCAAAAATCCTCAACAAAATATTAGTAAATTGAATCCAACAATGTATAAAAAGAATTATACAACATGACCAAGTAAGATTTATCCTAGGTAGCAAGGCTGGTCCAATATTCAAAAATCAATTAATGTAATCCATCACATCAACAAGATAAAGAAGAAAAATCATATGATCATATCAATAAATACAGGAAAAAATTTGACAGAATCCAACACCCATTCATCTTAAAAAATTATATATTTGATGTTTATCCTTATTTCTGGCAGAGCTCCTAAAATCCTTAGAATTTCCTAAGTAATGAAAGCAATAAAGTTGTCTTTTGTTATGTTAATGAGGTGACTTCTGAATCACACCTAAGTTTGCCAGGAGAACCAACTGCGTGATTATTGCACTGAAACTTTCAGTCCCACTTCCCTGATCTCTGGGCCGAGGAGAAGGTTTGGAGAGTGAATCAATCACCCAAAGGCAATGACTTAACCAATCATGTCTATGTAATGAAGCCTACAGGAAAATCCCAAAGGAGAGGGTTCAGAAAGCTTCAGGTTGGGGAACCAGAATGATTTCACCAGGCCATGCCCCAAACTCCATGAGGACAGAAGCTCCTTTGTTCAGGACCTCCTCATCTTATATATCTCTTCATCTGGCTGTTTATTTGTATCCTTTAATATCTTTTGTAATAAACTGGTAATCTAGTGAGAAAACTGATTTCCTGAGTTCTGTCAGGTGTTCTAGCCAATTAATTGAACACAAAGAGGGGTCTGCGGGAACTTCTGATTTACAGCCAGTCTGTCAGGGAAGAACTTGGATTTGTAGTTGGCATCCTGAGTTGGAGGGTGATCACCTGAACTTTCAGTTTGTAGCCTGGTGGTCAGAAGCACAGGTAGCTATCTAGGCTCAAAACCGGCATCTGAGGTAGGGGGTAGTTTTATAGAACTGCTCCCTGTACTGTGGAATTGGATGCTACCTCCAGGTCGACAGCACCAGAACTGAGCTGAGTTATAGGACATCCTATGGATGTGAGAGCTGGACCATAAAGAAGGCTGAGCGCCAAAGAATTTATGCTTTAGAAGTATGGAGAAGACTCTTGGGAGTCCCTGGGAGAGCAAGGAGATCAAACCAGTCAATCCTAAAGGAAATCAACCCTGAATATTCATTGGAAGGGCAGATGCTGAAGCTGAAACTCCAATACTTTGGCCACCTGATGTGAAGAACTGACTCATTAGAAAAGACCCTGATGCTGGGAAAGATTGAAGGTGGGAGGAGAAGGGGACAACAGAGGAGGAGATGGTTGGATGGCAATACCTACTCAATGGACATGAGTTTAAGTAAACTAGTGGGAGCTGGTGAAAGACAGGGAAGCCTGGTGTGCTGCAGTCCATGGGGTCGCAAAGGGTCAGACACCACTGAGTGACTGAACTGATAGGATACCCCGCTCTTGTCTGAGTATTGCCTGAAGTCTACTCCACACACTGGAACTGGGTTTGGAACCCTTAATGCTCCATATCACATGACATCAGTAAAATTAAAATTAAACAGCAATGAGACACCAATACACACCTATTGGAGCAGCCCAAGTCTATAAAACTGGCAACACCAAATACTGACCAGGATGCTGAGCAACAAAAACTCTCATTCATTACTGGTGGGAATGCAAAACAGCATAGACCATTAGGAAGACAGTTATAAAAGTGCTACTGCTGCTAAGTCACTTCAGTCGTGTCCAACTCTGTGTGACCCCATAGATGGCAGCCCACCAGGCTCCCCCGTCCCTGGGATTCTCCCGGCAAGAACACTGGAGTGGGTTGCCATTTCCTTCTCCAACGCATGAAAGTGAAAAGTGAAAGGGAAGTCGCTCAGTCGTGTCTGACTCTTCGCGACCCCATGGACCGCAGCCTACCAGGCTCCTCTGTCCATGGGATTTTCCAGGCAAGAGTACTGGAGTGGGGTGCCATTGCCTTCTCTGAATGGAAGCTTATCTGCCTTTACACATCTCTTACTACATGCTTCAGTGAACATGCTGTTATTTACCCAAATGAGTTGAAAACTTCAGTTCACACTTATGTGCACACAAAAACCTGCATAAGAATGTGAATAGCAGGTTTTCATGTGCTGTGCTGTGCTAAGTCACTCAGTCATGTCCAACTCTTTGCAACTCCGTGAACTACAGCCTGCCAGGCTCCTCTGTCCATGGGATTCTCCAGGAAAGAATACTGGAGTGGGTTGCCATGCCCTCCTCCAGAGGATCTACTTGACCCAGGGATCGAACCTGCATCTCTTAAGTCTCTTGCATTGGCAGGTGGATTCTTTATCACTAGCACCACCTGGGAAGCCCAACTTTACTTATAATCACCAAAACAATCAAGGATGTCCTTCAGAAGGTAAATGGATAAATATACTGTAGTACATCCCCACAATGGAATATATTCAGTGATAGAAGAGCTATAAAGCTATGAAAAGATATGGAGGGAACTTAGAAGCATATTAGTTAGTGAAAGAAAATATGAAAAACCTATAAACTATGTAATTCCAAAGATATGACCATCTGGAAAAGGCAAAACTCTGGAGACAGCAAAAATATCAGGTTTCCGAGGGTTTGGGGTAGAAAGAGGGAAGAACGTGGGGAGCACAGAGGATTTTTAGGCTACTGAAATTACTCTATATGATACTCTCATGGTAGATACACGTCATCACACATTTGCCCAAACCTACAGATATACAACACCAAAGAGTGGACCCTACTATAAACTATGAACTTTAGGCGATCATGATGTGTAGGCTCATCGATTGTAACAAATGTACCACTCTGGTGGAGAATGTTGTGAATGGGGAAGGCTATGCATGTGTTGGGGCAGGAGCATATAGGAAATTTCGGTACCTTTTGCTCACTTTTGCTGTGAACCTAAAACTTCCCTGAAAAGTAAAGTCAACTGAAACAAAACAAAACAAATCGTAATACCTTTAGGAAAAATACAACACCCTAAAGAGTTCAATATAAATTTCAAAGGAACAGCTAAATAAATATTGGAATGATTTTCTCTACTCTCTTTGCTGTCAAAACTATACATCCTTCAAAGTCCAGCTTGAACGCCCCTTCTTCAGTGAAGTCTTCCCCAGTTTCTGGACATACTTAGTCACTCCACTTCCTGTGACACCATCCTGCTATCACAGTACTAACACCATGCTATAGAGTATGAGTTCTCAAAATAGACTGAGCATCAGAATCACCTGGGAGAGCTTATTAAAACACAGGCTTCTTGTCCCTGCCATAGACCTGAATTTGGGGATTCTGATTCTGGAGCCGATGAATTTCTGACATCCTTCTAGTTTGACACTGACGCTGCGGTTCATGGACCACACTTACAGAAGCAGTGTTACGGTTTATTCTACACGTGGCTGGCTCCCATAAGACTGACAGCTCAACAAGGAACCTCTCCAGCACATAATAGTCATTGAGTAAGCGTCTTACTTTTTTTTGCTTCTTTTTATCAGTCTCATCCTGTAAATTTTGAAGGGCATTTTGCATGAGCTTCATGTTCAAATCCTGCTCTTCTCTGTATTCCTGCTGCATACGCTCCATCTTCTCTTGGAGGGCTTTTTGCAAAGCAGCCCTTATTTCCTGTTTTGTCTTCTGTTTCTTTAGCTTATCCTGCTCATTCTCAAGTTTCACCTGTGCATTTTCATTTTCCTAAAGCGGAACAATAATGAAGATAATGCATCAGTACAGTTGGACAAAACAAAAAAGTTAATGCATTTCATTTAAGAGGTGAGAATAAAGGGTTTCTTGGAAAGCACACACTCTTGGGTGTAAACGGACTATGAGACATAAAACTTGACTTTTCATTGCTGAATCAACAATAAGGCTTTGTGAAATTGCTGTGTGTGATTATAAAGTAAGAAATAGTGTGGAGTTCAAAATGCAGAAAAGTATAATGATAAATCACTTTTATTCTTAGTAACCATTCACCTACTACCATTCTCAACATTTTGGCGTGTTGACCTTCCAGACTTTAGTCTTCCATGCATATTTGCGTATCTAGATTTGGATACATTATTAACCAGCAATTAGAGTCTAAGAATGGAAATGGGCACATCAGTCAAATATACAAAAGTAAATTAAGCATTTTGTTCTTTAAAAGTACTCCCCATTCCTCTCATTTTCTTATCTATCTAACCCTCCTGGCTGGCTTACCTGCGTGACCAATCACGCAGTTTTAACTGGGGCATCAACGCTGCTGGGTGTTGGGAGTTTGGTAGAAAATCTGGGTATGGTATAAAGTGAGGCATTAATCCTCCCACCAAAGGCATTTGAACTCTCCTGGAAGGATAAGTCCTTTCCCAGCTGGGACAGAAGATGACACAGTTATAGTGAGGAGAGATACATGTCCCAGCTGACTTGATCTGAGACTCACAACAGCCATGAATACCATGATTTGGGGCTTTCCATTAAAGCCATGAGCAGTAAATCCACACTGAATTGTGAGAGTCAAATGAGCTAATATAAGTGAAAATGCTCTGCATATATAAGGCAAAACAGTGGACATCAAACATAAAAGCCAGTGGTATAGCAGGCCACATTTTTTAAAAAGTAAGATTGACTACAGGAAGCAGCAATCATCCAACTCACACTATAAAACAGGAGAGATGGAAATAGGAGAGAAATTGTTCAAGACTAAGAAACCTACAAGTAGTTTACTATGTCTTGGTTTCCCCAGGTTAGCTCTGATTTTACACTGTTATGCTGAGGCACTGAATTAACTACACCCCCTTTCAATCTCAAATATGCCCAGATTTGAATGATAAATAGTCACTCTTTCAAAAAGGCTTATGACAGGACAGCAATGTTTGGATCCCAATTTAAATGTCAAATAACTTAGACAATAGTGGAAATTTGATACTGATTTTAGATGATAACAATGAATTATTATTAATTTTTTTAGGTTTGAAAATGTATAAGAAAAGTTCTTAATTATATTGTTGTTGAGATGCATACTCAATAACAAGAATGTATTTAAAGGGGAAATGACATGTGTGGGACAAATTGTAAGTCAAAAATGGAAGGGGGTAGAATACAGGAAATCAATATATCAAAATATAGCAGCTGTTGAAACTGGGAGATTGCTACACAAGGGCTCATGGGACTCTCCACTTCTGTGCCTTTGAAAATGTTCACATTATTACTATTTAAAATAACAGTATTATTATAACACATGTTATTATTATAACATTTAAAGGGTGGAATTTATATAACATATAAATTACAAAATAATAGTGTTAAAGAACCTATCAGTGGCTGCTAGGGGTTAGGGCTGAGGATAGTGAAAAAATAAAATTTATATTTTGAGGATAATATAAAATTCTCTCTGCCAGTTAGGGCCTCCTCCCTCCCTCTTTACAGTGCAATATGCATCTTCATTACACATTAACCAGACCTCCTCAAAGATGGGGATGCCTTCTTCACAGTAAAGATCAATTTTTATTTCCTTTCTTCTGACACTACTAATGGAACTTCTTAGATTAGTATTCTTTCCGAATTCTGTAAGGGGCCATGGTGACTTACTGCTTGCTTTATATGTGCTTATCTGGACTAATTCACATTTGATGAACTTTATGTAAAATACCAGTGTGTCATTTTGATGTATGACCCTTTGACTTGAAAAGGTATATGAATGTGCCTTCAACCACTAACAGGCAGAGCAATTCTCAGAGCCTCTGAGTCTGTCTCCCATATTATAATCCTTGGTTTGGCTTGAATAAAATTCTCCTTTTCTTCTTAAGCAGGCCTGCAAACCGGGTATTGTACCCACTGAGTTCACCATTCTACTACAAGTAGAATTTGAAAAACCCACCACAAGGCGTGCCTCTTCCTCCTTCAGCCGCTGCGCGGCCTGCCTTTGCGCCTGGATGCTGGTGACCTGGGCATTTAGCTGCAGGCGCATGTTCTCCGCGAGCTCCCTCTGCCTCCTCTCCTCCTTAGCCTCTTGCCTCTCTTTGGCCAGGCGGTCCTCCTCCCAGAGCTTTGAGAACATCTGCTCTTCCACCGCCTTCTGCCTTTTCAGCTCCTCATTAAACGCTATCTGAGCTTTCCGATCCTCGCACACGGCCTTCTGATGGATAGAAAACAGCTCAGCGCGTAGCTCCTGGCAGCGTTCCCTGAAAGGGCCATTTAAAAAAGAAATCGGGCCTTTCATAAGACATTGCTCTCTTTAGGCACAAATCTGCACTGTCAGCCACTGAAGTGAGTAAGTTAAAGAACTGGATATAGGCCATGTGAGCGCGGATACACATGGGGGAGCAGCAAGGAGGAAGACACCAGGATGCCACAGGTAAAATCCAGGCCCTGGAGTCAAGCGGAGCAGCCTCTGAATCCTGGTTCTGACATTTCCTGTGTGACCTTGGGTCACAAACTCATCTATCTGAGCTTATTTTTATATCTGTAAAAGAACTGTCTTTTAAGGTTCTGCTAAGTTCAGAGATAAATGGATGTAAATACCTGGTAGATAATAGGAACTCAGTAAATGGTAATTACTGTGATTACTACAGAGGAAACAGAAGAGGAACAAGTCCCTGCAACATTACAGTTAGATTAAGGCTTTGGTAGAAAGAGACCCTGCGTGTACACCCAAGAAGAGATCCAAGGATAGAGTCTGCATGGCCACAGTGACGCTTCCCTATTGCCTCTGGATTCCAGGCAGGGCAGGACGCATGTCCACTAAAGGGCTTACCATTAGAGTTGAGAAAACAGTCCTATTCTTGCCTTTCGGCAACCAGGTTTATGTCACCATTCAAGAGGAAAAGTTATTTCAGTAAGTGTTTAGACCTTATCCTTTCTTCGGCTTTCTTCAGCTGGTCTTCACTGAACCCATTTTTAATATAAGAGCTGTAAAATTCAACACTGACTGCACTTCAGAATTACTCCGCTATATTTTCTAAACTCCACTCTTCCTTTCCTCCAGATCAGACTTGTTAAACTAGAATATCAGGGGATAAGTCCCATCTACGGTTTTTTAAGAGTGCCTCATGTGGTTCTGACATTTAGACAAGTTTGAGAGAACATTTGATGGGAAGGCTTTAAAAAAAAAAAATCAATTCTTCCTGTCTTCTGAATCAAATTCTACACGAAGAAGCTAAAGTCTGGAGAATGAGCTCAACGAAGAATTTTAAAGAAATTTGAATCGCTAAGACTGAAAGAAAGGATGAGGTCTAAACTCTTATTACCCAAGGGTGGCCAATATCACACAAAATGACATTTATCAGATGCAGTTGAGTATTGTTTACCATTTGATGAGGATTAGTCTCACTTCTCTAAATGAATCTCTGTGAGAGCTGGGATTCAGGATATATTTCAGGAACATATGACCCATACTACTAACCCAATGGCCAATAAATAATTGTTGGTTTAACTGATACATAATTATCCTGATTAGCAACATACCAGTCATCCACATTCTGTGGAAGGTGCAATAGGTAACAGAAGCTGAAGTTACTAGGTTACAAAAAAGAAAAACAATCCACACACTTTAACACTGAAAAAAAAATTCATCTGTCTAGAATTCATCAGTGAAATTCTCAGATTTGGCCATGATAACTTACTAAAGTCCTTCTCAATCCCATGATTCATATTCTAACAAAGCTATTCAATTAATGGAAATCTAAAACCTAAGAAATATGGCTTATATTTAAAATTTTTATTTAAAATAAAATAAACTATTCCTAAGTATAAAACTAATACATGCTCATTGCAGAAAAACTATAAAATAAAATTATGAAGATACTATAAATAATGCTAGTCCTACTGCTGCTGCTGCTAAGTCACTTCAGTCGTGTCCGACTCTGTGTGACCCCATAGACGGTAGCCCACCAGGCTCCCCCGTCCCTGGGATTCTCCAGGCAAGAACACTGGAGTGGGTTGCCATTTCCTTCTCCAATGCATGAAAGTGAGAAGTGAAAGTGAAGTCGCTCAGTCGTGTCCGACTCAGCGACCCCATGGACTGCAGCCCACCAGGCTCCTCCGTCCATGGGATTTTCCAGGCAAGAGTACTGGAGTGGGGTGCCATTGCCTTCTCCGGCTAGTCCTACTAGCTAGTCCTAATAGCTAGTCCTATTAAGAGATAAACACTATTAGTATGTTAATATATATTTCTTTCCTATGTATCTTTTTACTAGAATTGGGGTCTTTCTGCAAATCTATATCTCCTGTATTTTAACTTTTCCACCTATCATTTTATTGGGAGTGTTTTCTCATGAAATATTCTTTAAAATATTTTCTAACTTCAAAATTTTATTATAGTTTAATAAACTGCATAGTAGAAACTAGAGTCTATAAATACATCACAGTTTACTTAAACATTCCCCTGTTTGATAAGCATAAATGTTACTTCTGGCTTTTATGACAGTGTTGCAATGAACATGGTTTCTGTCACTCTTTCTGTTTATTGCTAATGATTTTTTTAAGGTAATTCCTTCGTTAATATAAAACCAGAGTACAAAAACATTCTCAAGGCAGTTAGTTGATGATACATGCTGCCAAGAAGGCCAGAAGTGATGCCATATGAAAGAGCTCATGAAATCATATTCATTTTTTTAGATCAGTAGGTCTTCAAACTTTTTTGATTACTCATGTCTTTCAGTAAAAAAATTCTAAGCACCCATAATATTATTTATAAATTATATGAGGTTATTAATATGTATTAATATGTTATTAATATCTCCTTGCCTGGAGAATCCATGGATGGAAGAGCCTGGTGGGCTACAGTCCATGGGGTCACAAAGAGTCGGACACGACTGAGCGAGCTCACTTCACTTCACTTCAATATGTAACTATATCATATAAATTAGCCACAAAAATTAAAATGAGCTGAGCTAAAAAGCATCAAATAGAATATCTACCTATTTTAATGATAATAATTACTGATAAGAGGAAAACTTTTTGTCGGTGCTTTACATGGTACTTTTACATATAAAATCTTATTTCATCCTCATAAGGACCTTATAACTTAGATGGGGCAGCAAATATTATCCCCATTTCAGAGTTAAAGAAATCAAATCTCAGGGATCCAAAATTTCTTTCCAAGTCACAAAGCCAGGAGTAATAATATTATAAACAATAGTTATTAAGTGCCTATTATTTGCCAGGCATTGTTCTAAGCAGTTTACATGTCTGAACTCTTGCAATCTTCATAACAACCAATATTGCAACAAACACTATTGTAAGCTCATTATTACTATTATTTTATCCTCAGTTTGCAGATAAGGAAATGAAGGCACAGAGCAATACTGGGTAGCAAAGGTATCCACTGACAAAATGAAGGAACAAGCTCCTGAAGAGAGAAAACATTTGCAAATGACATGACTGATAAGGGGTTAATATCCAACATATAAAAACGACCCATAAACTCAATTAAGAAAAAACCAATTTAAAATGGACAGAGGAACTGAAGACATTTTTCCAAAGAGGACATGCAAATAGTCAATAGGCACATGAAAAGATGATTAGTGTATCATCAGGGAAATGCAAATCAAAGCCACAGTGAGAGAACTCCCTGGCAGTCCAGTGGTTAGGACGTCACGTTTTTCACTGCCGAGTGCCTGGTTTCAATCCCTGGTCAGGGAATTAAGATCCCATAAGCAACACAGTGTGACCAAGAGAAACAGGAACAAAACAACAATGAGATTCCAGTTGCACTTGCTTGTCCGAATGGCTATCATGAAAAGGAACACAAATGACAAAGTTGGCAAGGATGTTATGCAGCCACGGCGGAAGATAGTATGAAAAATAAAACTAGCATATGACCCAGCAATTACACACCTGTGTACATATCAGAAAAAAAACAAACAACAAAAAAACCCCAAAAGCTAAAAACACTAATTCAACACATGAACCACAATGATAGCAGAATTATTTATAATTGTCAAAACATGAAAGCAACGTAAGTGTCCATTAACAGATGAATGGATAAAGAAGATGTGGCACAGACAGACAACAGACTACACAGCCATAAAAAAGAATAAAGTTTTGCCATCTGCAGCAAAATGGATGGACTTGGAGGGCATTATGCTAAGTAAAATAAGTCAGAGAAGGAGAAATACTATATGTTATCACTTATACGTGGAATCTAGAAAATACAACAAGCTAGTGAATATAACAAAAAAAGAAGCAGACTCATGGATATAGAAATCAAACTAGTAGTTACCACTGGAGAGGCAAGTGGGAAGGAGCAATACAGGGGGAGGGGATAAAAACTTTATTTTCACAATGTACTCGAAAGCATGATCCGTAAAAGAAAAATCAACACATTGGATTTCATCAAAATTAAAAACCTTTTCTCTGTGAAAGACCCCACTAAGAGGACTAAAAACAAAAAAACAAAAACAACAAGCTACAGACCAGGAAAAAATATTTCAAAACTATATATCCTACAAAGGACTCATATCTGGAATATACAAAGAATTCTCACTACTCAACAGCTAATCCAATTAGAAAATGGGCAAAAGACATGAAGATATATTTCACCAAATTGAATATACAGATGGCAAATAAGCATATGAAAAGTTGTTCAACATCACAACCCATTAAGAAAATGCCAATTAAGACCACAATGAAATATCACTGCACACCTCTGCCCTAATAATGACAGTATCAAAAGCTGGCAAAGATATGAAAAAAACTTGATCCTTTATACATTACTGGTAGAAATATAAGATCATACAGCCATGTTGGAAAATAATTTATTAGTTTCTTACAAAATTAAGCATACATATAAGACCAGCTTATGGCAATTATCTGAGAGAAAGGAAAACTTATGTTCACACAAATATATGAACACAAATGTTTATATTAGATTCATTCATAAAAGATAAAAACTAGAAACAATCAAAATGTATGTCAATGAGTGAATGGTTTAAGAAATTTAAATACATCCACACAATGGAATACTACTCAGCAATAAAAATGACTAGCTATTAATACATTCAACAATTTAGATGAACTTCAAAGACAATTCATTGACTGAAAAGGCCAATTTTGACAGATCACCTACTGTACAAGTTCACATATACAATATCAGGAAATTATGAAGATGAGGGTGAGCATGGTAGTTATGACTATAAAGGGAAGCACAGAAGACCCATGTGCTGATGGAATAGTTCTGTATCTTGATTGTGTGGGGTATTAGATAGATCTACATAGATGATAAAATGGCACAGAACTATACACATACATTATGCCAATGTCAATTTCCTAGTATGATATTGTGTTATAACCACTGAAGGAAAACTGGGGTAAGAATATATGATATTTCTGTACTATCTTTGCAATTTCTAGGAATATCTAATTATTTATAAGTAAAAAGTTTTACAAGTCACTGGTTATCTTGTTTTTATTATTCATTTCCTTTCATTATTGTTACTGAAAGTAATTTTGCTGTTTAGAAAACCTGGAACAATAAAAATGACCCATTCTAATTATCAAATACTTCAGGTATGCCACTAAATATACTAAAAGAAATTAATGTACTTATCTGCCGGAAGACATGTACAAGAATGTCCACATCAGCTTTATTCATAAGGATCCAAAACTGGAGATACATGAAATGCCTATAACCTGGAGAATGAATAAACTGTGGCATATTTATACAATGGGATACTAAAAGGAATAGGAAGGGGAAGCAGAGGAAGAGGGATAATTTCATTTTGCTTTATACATACATTAAAGCTTCAGTTATATTTGCAGTAATGGGGCATAATTTAGTATCCTTGATCAAAATTTAATCCTGGCCTTTCACTCTTACAATGAATTTAAACTGTATTTATATTGCAGTTCTGTTAGAAGTACTGCATTAAAAAACACTGAAAATGGTTTGCTTTCAAGTAAATTATGGTAGTCTCCCTTATCCACCATTTCACTTTCTACAGTTTCTATTACCCATAGTCAGCTGTATTCTGACAACATTAAATGGAAAACTCCAGAAATAAAAATTTAAAATATTTTCAATTGCACATTGTTCTAAAGTGTGATGAAATTTTGCACCACCCAGCTCCACTCTGCTTGGGATCTCCAACAACTGACATCCTCTGCTCCTGACATTCAGTCATCAGCATCGTCACAGATCAATGATCCAGAATCACCCAAAGCAGGTGACCTGTAGTCAGGTCAATAGCCTAATGCTACATCACAGTACAGGACTTCCCAGGTAGCACTAGTGGTAAAGAACCTGCTTAAGAGGCTTAAGGGACCGGAGTTTGATTCCTGGGTCAGGAAGAGCCCCTGGAGAAAGGTATGGCAACTCACTCCAGTATTCTTGTCTGGAGAATCCTATGGATAGAGGAATCTGGCAGGCTATGGGCCACAGGGTCACAGAGTCGGACAACTGGAGCAACTTAGCACACACACGCATGCACGTCACAATACCTCATTCATCTTACTTACCATATAGACATTTTATTGGGCTTCTCTGGTGGCTCAGATGGTAAAGCGTCTGCCTACAATGCAGGAGACTCAGGTTCAATCCCTGGGTCAGGAAGATCTCCTGGAGAAAGAAATGGCACCCCACTCCAGTACTCTTGCCTGGAAAATCCCATGGATGGAGGAGCCTGGTAGGCTATAGTCCATGGGGTCGCAAAGAGTAGGACACGACTGAGCACCTTCACTTTCACTTTTAGACATTTTATTAATCTCACATCATCACAAAAAGAAGGGTGAGTATAGTACAATAAGATATTTTGAGACACAGAGAGAGAGAGGGAGACCACATTCACAAGTTTTATTACAGTATATGGTTATAACCACTCCATTTTATTACCCGCAATTGTTACTAATCTCTGAAATGTAACTAATTTATAAATTAAACTTTGTCAGAGATGTATAGGAAATGTATAGGATGTATAGGAAAAAAACAGTGTATACAGAATTCAGTTTCAGACATTTACTGGGTATCTTGGAATGTATGCCCCATGGATAACATGGGTGACTGTTGCAGGATATAACTATTTCTTCTAAAATTCTAATTAATTCATCTAACTATCAAGGTATACAACATGAAGCTGTATGCTCAGTTGTATAACATTTCTTTATAAAATCTTTATAATTGTTACCAAATTAATAAGCATTTTAAGAATCCAAACCACTTATGAAACTTCATTTTTCTTATTGTGTAAAAAAGAAAAAAAAAACATTTACTAGAAAGTGGGAAATATACTAATGGTCCATTGAAATTCACTTCCTAGTTTTCCCTTTGCCCCTTACAGCATTTTCTCCTCCAGTAGCCAGTAGGGAGTATCTAGATCCTAACAAAGACAGGAGGTGAGGCGAGGCTTTACATGGGTTACAGACAACAAGTATAGATCAGGTGCATCCACAGAAAGGGTATGAGAAAGTCTTAGAATCCCTAGCTGGGCTGATTGGTGAAGGTATTTCTTTCCTGAAGTCAGTTAGTAAAAGCTGGAAAGGGTAAATACTACTTCACATGCAAACATAGTCATACAAGACTTCAAAGAATACAAAAATAAAGGAAAATATACACCAACAAAGGAATACAATGCTTTTCTAGTAGTCAATCCCAAAGAAATAGAGATGTACAAATTACCTGCTAAAGAATTCAAAACAACTGTTTTTAGGAAGATCAGTGAGTTAGAATACTGACAGATAACTCAATAAAATCAGGAAAACAACTTAGGAACAAAATGAGAAATTCAATAGAGATAGAAATCATCAAAAAGAACCAACCAGAAATTCTGGAGCTGAAAAATACAATGCATGAAATAAAAATCCAAAAGATAGCATCAGCATCAGACACGAGCAAACAAGAGGAAGAAAAAATCTGAGAATTCAAAGACAGAGGGGCCGAATGGATAAAAAACAAGATCCAACAACAAGCTGCTTATAACAGACCTGTTTCAGGTTTAAGGCTGCTGCTGCTGCTGCCANAATGCATGAAATAAAAATCCAAAAGATAGCATCAGCATCAGACACGAGCAAACAAGAGGAAGAAAAAATCTGAGAATTCAAAGACAGAGGGGCCGAATGGATAAAAAACAAGATCCAACAACAAGCTGCTTATAACAGACCTGTTTCAGGTTTAAGGCTGCTGCTGCTGCTGCCACTAAGTCGCTTCAGTCGTGTCCGACTCTGTGCGACCCCATAGATGGCAGCCCACCAGGCTCTGCCGTCCCTGGGATTCTCCTGGCAAGAACACTGGAGTGGGTTGCCATTTCCTTCTCCAGTGCATAAACAGTGAAAAGTGAAAGTGAAATCGCTACATATCTTTAAAGTCAAGGGATGGAAAAAGATACTCCATGAAAGTAGAACCCAAAAGAGAGCAGAAGTAGCTATACTTAGACAAAATAGACCTTAACTCAAAAGATGTTATAAGATGTAACAAAAGACAAAAGATGTAACAAAAGACAGAGTCAATTCATCAAGAGGATATAACAATTATAAAGTCATCCCTTCATACCTGTAGCAGATTCACTTGAGGATCTGCCACAGATAACAAAATCCACAGATGCTCAAGTTCTATAGTCAACCTTCCATATCCATGGTTCCACATTTGCAGATTCAACTAATCCCAGACCATATAGTACTACATTTATTGGGAAGAAAACACATTTAAGTGGACCTTCAGAGTCTGTGTTGTTAGAGGAGTCAGCAGTATATGTGCTCAATATCAGAGCACTTAAATACGTTAAACAAAGATTAACAGATATCAAAGGAAAAATAGACAGCCGTGCAGTAATAGTAGGAGGCTTCAATATTCCATTTCAGCAGTGCATAGATCATCCAGACAGAAAATCAATAAGGAAACAATAGATTGAACTATATTTTAGATCAAGTGAATCTCACACACATTCACAGAACGTTCCATCTAATAGCAGAATACATAATCTTCTCAAGTACACATGGAGCATTCTCCAGGACAGATCACATGCCCCATCACAAAACAAGTCTTACATTTAAAAAGATTGAAATAATGTATCTTTTTTTTTTTTACCACAATGGCATAAAACTAGCAATCAATAACAGAAAGAAAGCTGGAAAAATTAACAGATGTGTAGAAGTTTAAAAAACACACTCCTGAACAACCAATGGGTCAAAGAAGAAATCAAAGGGGAAATAAAAAAAAAACAAACCTTAAATGAAAATGGAAATACAACATATCCAAAATTATAAGATGCAGCAAAAGCCCATTTAAGAAGGAAGTTTGTAACAATAAACAACCTATATTAAGAGAAAAGAAAGATCTCAAAAATCTGACTTTAAACCTCACGGCACTATAAAGAAAAAACTAAGCCCAAAGTAATCAGAAGAAAGGAGGAAATAACAAAGATCAGAACGGAAGTAAATGAAACAGAGACTAGAAAAATGATAAAACATATCAATGAAACTAATAGCTGTTTTTTCCAAGAGGTAAAATTGACAATCTTTAGCTGGACTAGCTAAGAAAAAATGATTCAAATAAATAAAATTAGAAATAAAAGAAGAAACTTTACAACTGATACTGTAAAAATACAAGGGATCATGAGAGACTATTATGAACAATTATATGCAAACAAATTGGATAATATTTAAAAAAGGATTAATTCCTAGATACATATAACCTACCAAGACTGAATCAAGACAAAACAGAAAATCTGAAGACCAATAATGAGTAAAGAGACTGAATCAGTAATCAAAACTCCCAAAAAAGAAGCCCAGGACCAGATGGTTTCACTGGTGAGTTCTACCAAACATTTAAAGAAGAATTAATACCAATCTTTCTCAAATCCTCCCAAAAAAATAAAGAAGAAAGAACACTTCAATATCCCTAATGAACACAAATGTGAAAATCCTCAATATAATACTAGCATATTAGAAGAATCACATACCATAATCAAGCACAACTTATCCATGGGATGCAAGAATAGTTCAGGATATGCAAATCAGTAAATGTGCCACATCACATTAACAGATTGAAGGATAAACATTATATGATCATCTTAATAGCTACAAAAGAAATTTGACAAATCCATGATACAAAAAACTCTCAACAAATTAAGTGTAGAAGGAATGTAGCTCAACACAATAAAGGCTATACGTAACTAGCACACAGCTAACACTATGTTCAAAAGTGAAAATTTGAAGGCTTTTTCTTAAAATTAGGCATAAGACAATGGTGCCCACTCTTGCCACTTTTATTCAACATAGTACTGGAAATCCTAGCCAGAGCAGTTAGGCAAGAAAAAGAAATAAATATATCTAAAATGAAAAAGTGGAAGTAAAACTGTTTGCAGATGACATGATCTTACTTTTATATATACAGAAAACCCTAAAGATTCCATCAAAAAGTGTTAGAACTAATCAGTGAATTCAGTAAAGCTATAGGAATTGAAATTAATGAACAGAAATCAGTTGCATTTTTATACACTAAAAATGAACCACCTGAAAGAGAAATTAAGAAACTAATCCTATTTCCCATAGCTTCAAAAACAATAAAAATAGGAATAAATTTAAGCAAGGAAGTTAAAGATCTGTACACTGAAAATTATAAGATACTGATGAAAGAAACTGAAGATTCAAATAGAAAGATATCCTTTGTCCTTGGATTGGAATATTAATATTGTTATTAATAAAATGTCCTTACTACCCAAAGTGACCTACATTCAATGCAATCCCTATCAAAATTCCAAAGGCATTTTCACAGAAAGAGAAAAAAAATCCTAAAATTTCAATTGAATTACAAAAGATCTCAAATAGCCAAAGCAATCTTGATAAAGAACAAAGCTGGAAGTATCACACATTTGATTTCAAACTATATTACAAAGCTATAAAAATCAAAACAGTAATGATAGTGGCATAAAAACAGATGAATAGAGCAATATTCAGTTGATAAAGAATCTGCCTGCAAAGAAGGAGGCCCCGGTTTGATTCCTGAGTCAGGAAGATCTGCTGGAGAATGTATATGCTACCCACTCCAGTATTCTTGGGCTTCCCTTGTGGCTCAGCTGGTAAAGAATTCACCTGCAATGTGGAAGACCTGGGTTCAATCCCTGGGTTGGGAAGATTCCCTGGAGAAGAGAAAGGCTACCCACTCCAGTATTCTGGCCCTAGAGAATTCCATGGACTTATAGTCCATGGGGTCGCAGAGTGGGACACGAATAAATGACTTTCACTTTCAGAGCAGTGGAACAGAGCAGGGGGCCCAGAAAGAATTCCATGTATCATATATATGGTCAACCAATCCTTTATAAAGAGGCCAAGAACACACAATTGGGAAAGGACAGTCTCTTCAGTAAACAACCTTGGTAAAACTGGATGACCATAGGCAAAAGAATGAAACTGGATCACCATTTACAAAAATTAATTCAAAATGAATTAAAAACTTAAACATTAAGACCTGAAACTGTAAAATATGTAGAAGAAAACATAAGGGAAAAGCTCCTTGACATTGGTCCTGACAATGATTTTTTGGATAAGACACTAAAAGCAAAGGCAACAAAATAAAAAATAAACAAGTGGGACTATATCCAATTATTAATAAAAAGTTTCCTCACAGCAATGGAAACAACAAAGTAAAAAGGCAAGCTACAGAATGGAAGAGAATATTTTCAAATCATGTATCTGTTAAAAGGTTAATATCTAATATATGTAAGAAACTCATATAACTTCAATAGCAAAAAACAAATAATCTGACTACACAAATGAACAAAAGCCCTGTGTAGGCATTTTTCCAAGAAGACACACAAGTGGCCAAAAAGTATGTGAAAAGGTACTCAGCATCACAAATCACCATAAAAATGCCAATCAAAGCCACAATGAGATTATCACCTCACACCTGTTATGACAGCTATTACAAAAAAAGATAAAAGAGGTGACAAATGTTGGCAAGGACGTAGAAAAAAGGACACCTTTGTACACTGTGGTGGGAATACAAATTGGTAGAACTATTATGAAAAACAGTATGGAGATCCCTCAAAAATTGAAACTAGAACTACCATATGGAAACAAACTGTTTACTGAGGTATGGATGGATAAAGAAATTGCGGAATGGAATATTGTGCACTCAGTCATGTCCAACTCTTTGTGGCCCCATGGACTGTAGCCCACCAGGCTCCTCTGCCCATGGAATTTTCCAGGCGAGAATACTGGAGTGGGTTGCCATTTCCTACTCCAGGAATGGAATATTACTCAGCATAAAAAAGAAAATTCTGCTCTTTGAGACAACATGGATGAACCTGTAGGATATAATACTAAGTGAAATAGGCTGGACAGAGAAAGACAAATACTGTATGATCTCATTAAACATGGAATCTAAGGGGAAAAAAAGGTTTGACATATAGAAACAGAGAGTAGAATGTCAGAGCTCAGGGGCTAGGAGATAGAAGAAAAGGGAAGATTTGCTCAAAGGATATAAATTTTCAGTAATAAGATGAATGAGTAAGTTTTGGGGATCTAGTATAGAGTATGCTTATTTAACTTATATGCGGAGTACATCATGAGAAACGCTGGGGTGGATGAAGCACAGGCTGGAATCAAGATTGCCGGGAGAAATATCAATAACCTCAGATATGCAGATGACACCACCCTTATGGCAGAAAATGAAGAGGAACTAAAAAGCCTCTTGATGAAAGTGAAAGAGGAGAGTGAAAAAGTTGGCTTAAAGCTCAACATTCAGAAAACAAAGATCATGGCATCCTGTCCCATCACTTCATGGCAAATAGATGGGGAAACAGTGGAAACAGTGTCAGACTTTATTTTGCGGGGCTCCAAAATCACTGCAGATGGTGACTGCAGCCATGAAATTAAAAGACACTTACTCCTTGGAAGGAAAGTTATGACCAATCTAGATAGCATATTAAAAAGCAAAGACATTAGTTTGCCAACAAAGGTCCATCTAGTCAAGGCTATGGTTTTTCCAGTAGTCATGTATGGATGTGAGAGTTGGACTATAAAGAAAGCTGAGCGCCGAAGAATTGATGGTTTTAAACTGTGGTGTTGGAGAAGACTCTTGAGAGTCCCTTGGACTGTAAGGAGATCCAACCAGTCCATCCTAAAGGAGATCAGTCCTGGATGTTCATTGGAAGGACAATGTTGAAGCTGAAACTCCAATACTTTGGCCACCTGATGCGAAGAGTTGACTCAATGGAAAAGACCCTGATGCTGGGAAAGATTGAGGGCAGGAGGAGAAGGGGACGACAGAGGATGAGATGGTAGGATGGCATCCCGCACTCAATGAACATGAGTTTGGGTAGGCTCCGGGAGTTTGTAATGGACAGGGAAGCCTGGCGTGCTGCAGTTCATGGGGTCGCAAAGAGTCGGACATGACTGAGTGACTGAACTGAACTGAACTGAAAGTAGAGTATGGGGACTACAGGTAATAACACTGTATTGTATACTGGAAATACGTTGAAAACAAATCTTATGCATTATCACCACAAAGCAAACAGGCAAAACTTCTTAGCGCAATGATGTATGTAAAATTACCAAGACTTAAATATACAACTGCTATGCCCTGTTAAGGCTACACTTTACTGTAAATCACTCTTCCTAAATAATTTTTAATATACAAACTTCAGATTCTATGTATATGTTTTTCTGACATCATTACCTGAATTGCTGGTCTAGCTTTTCAGCCACAAAATCCTGTCTCTCTTTTTCTTTCTTCTCTCTTAATAATCTTATTTTATCTCTCATTCTATCTTTTTTCTCCTCAATTGTTTCTTCTTTCAATTGCATTTCAGTAAAATACTCATTTTCTTCTGATGCTAAAAGTTCACGTAACCTAGGTTCACAAAACAAAATGACAACAACAAGCAAAGGAATTAAAACTGTCATGCTACATGCACCATTTCATTAATTGGTTTTTATTTTGTTAAATTCAATTTCAGAAGTATATGTTCAGTTGTAAATTTTGTAAGGAGGAAAGATCATTACAGTATTCCATAAACTAAGTTGTCACCTAAAGCAATAAAGAGACTAATCTATGCCACATTTTATTTGATCACGTACAGATGAGATACGTGATTTATATTTCAACTAAAAAAAGCAAAATGAGCAAGATTTTAATGATAATAACAAAATATGATACAATATGTTTTTTTTTCTCTATCAATAGGTTATCACAAGTGAAAATAAAAATAAGCTGTTGGTTTGGTGGAATAAGAATAGCTCAGCCATGATCCTTACTATAAAAATTCACTTGATTTTTGATTGGTCAATCTCAGGCACTGGTTTCAGGAATATCTCAGAGTCTGGATTAGCCCGTTTTTAAGCCTTACTTATTTCGTCTTTCTTCAGTGTTGATGATAAACCCTTGCATGGCATCCTTGACTCTTGCTTTCACAAGACTGTCCACAAATTTGCGGTCATTGTGCTGGTCCCACTCAGTTTTCAAGCGATCCCGCTCGATTGACTTAATGGAGGCCAAGATAGCATGATGCTTCTGATGGCTGTGTTGGATTCTTTCCAGACGATGCTCAGCTCCTTGGACTTTGGGAGGCTTGGCTCTCTGGAACAAAAAAAAGAAAAGCAAGTATCACTTATGATAGACCCAAAATCCACTGCATATTTTCAGTTAATCCAATATCCATATTAAACAAAACTTGGTATATAAAACTAATATCCTGCTATAACTGTAAACAACTTAAGTGTCTAAGATGCAAGTTGTTTAAATTATTTGAAACTTGTACCTAAGATGTCATCAAGTCAGTCTCAGATACTTCTCAAATGCCATTTGAATAAAAGTTCATGGAATTATAAAGTCAAAAATTTGAATGGGACTCCAGAGATTATCTAATCAAATCAGAGACTTATTTGCCCAAAGTGCTCTGAGTAGTGAGGGTAGAACTGGGTAGAACAAGAATTAAAGGTCTTCTAATTCCTGACCTTAATCTTGCCATCTACTATCCCACCTTGCTTTTCTGGGCTCTGACAACATAGTTATCACCATCAAAATTCTTTCAATTAAAGTAAACTACTCACTAAGTATATAGGATATACATAACAAGTTGTGACAGTGAAATATGCTTTACTAAGAAGGAAGTAAGGAAGACAGAAAGGGAGAAAGGGAAAGAAGGAAAAGAAATAAAAACTAATGGTAGAACTTGATTCCTATTTCTACTGTCCCCAGAAGTTTAATGTAAGAGCTGTGCTCCTGACATTCTGGGATTAACTTGAATTTCATTTTATACAAACTTTCACCAAAAAAGTTGGAAATGCATACACCATTGTGAATAAATATTGACACATTTGCTAAAATCATATGAACTATATCTTTTCTATTTCTGCATTGCTAGCATGAAGCATGCCTCAAGTTCTCAATACGAATGAAGAGGAAAGATGAATGAATGAATGAAACTGTTCATGGGTGGGCTCGATGTGACTCTTGCCCCTCCTGGGGCCACCATGAAATCCATGGTTTTGAGCTTTGTATTTTCAGCCAGGTTTATCAAATCACCCTTAGGTGAGCAGTCAGACTCTGGCGTGCTGATGCACCGTAACAAAGGTTTTAACTCGTGGCACAGAGTCAATCTGACCATTTACACTGAGACCATCTTTGTGTGGATTGCCAGAATACTGGCATTGAAACTTGGTAAAGGAGTCTCTTAAAGAAAGGAAATCAACATTTGAAGATAGCCTCTTGAAAAAATTCAAGGTTTGGGGTATACACATGGGTGCCTAGAACAGTTGAACAAGATAATACAAAGCTGAGGTAGGTTGGAGACAGAAGGTGATGTCGAAGGTTACATCATGGGAAGTAGCTAATTCATATTGAAATTATTTACAGCCTTGATGTAGTTAAGAAACTACTGTTCTCTAATATGTATGGCATCCTATGAATGCAGATTCAGTGATAACAAAGCAGAGTTGGGTCAAGGCTGCACCCTGAGCAGGACACACTCAGGCTCCTAGTAGAGACAGATGGGCTGAGAACAGGAACCAAGCACCAAGGTCATCAGGAGTCAACTGTCTTAAGTCATCAGGGCAAGAATCAGGCTCTGAGGTACATTTTGACTAAAGAGGAAATAGCAGTGGAGGGCAGCGAGAAACAGACTGAGCAGTGGCAGGGAATTACGAAGCCCTTTAAGGCTGTGGCATCCAGGGTAGGAAGGACTTTGTGGTCAGGGAGGACCCTGTGTCTGGATGAATAAAGTAAGATCTGGAGTTCCCAAACAAGATGGTGCCAATCCATGCAGTCTCAGCATTATGTACTCAAAACCTGTACTGTTTAAAAGAAAAATAATATAAACTAGATCTGCAATTTAACATTTTGATGTAGCTATATTTTAAAAAATAAAGAGAAACAGGGGGAATTAATTTTAATATATTTTTATTTAACCAATATATCAAAAATATTATTGTCTCAATATGTGACTCTAGACATATTACAAGTGCTCAAATTTGTGGCTAGTGGCCACCATACTGAACATTGCAAATCTTAAACCATGCTAAAATCAGAACAAAGGGTTTAATAACTACCCTGTACTTTCAAGGTCACCGAAAGCTTTTGTTACTGTAACATCTCAAATTAGTTTCTCCTATTATAGTTTAATGTCTTAAAGAATAACATCTTACAAGCTGAGGTTTGATTCTGGCCTCTACTGATAACTGTGTGATCTTGAGCAAGTTACTTGACCTCTTTGAGTCTCAGTTTTCTCACCTATCAATCAAAAAGAGCAAAACAAATGGCTTCCTTAAAAAAAAAGTATTTCAAGAAGTAAATAACTGGGTCCCTAGGAGGCACTCGGAGAAGGCAATGGCACCCCACTCCAGTACTCTTGCCTGGAAAATCCCATGGACGGAGGAGCCTGGTGGGCTGCAGTCCATGGGGTCGCTACTAGTCGGACACGACTGAGCGACTTCCCTTTCACTTTTCACTTTCATGCATTGGAGAAGGACATGGCAACCCACTCCAGTGTTCTTGCCTGAAGAATCCCAGGGACGGGGGAGCCTGGTGGGCTGCCGTCTATGGGGTCACACAGTGTCGGACACGACTCACGCTGCAGCAGCAGCAGCAGGAGGCACTCACCAAACAGCTGCTCCTTTTGCCGCTTCATCACCTCAGACATGACATCTTTCACCACCTTCTCCTGAAGAAATCATTCAGCATTCAAGTCTCATCTCTGGTGATTTTGACTCTTCTCCCATCACAACTCTATAATCTCTGACATCCACACTTCTTATCACACTCCGACATCTGAGATACACGAGCTCTGACCTTTTTCCCTTTCCTCTTTATTTTTCTATAAACATAAAATATTCAATAGGCCTGCTTCTCTGGTTTGGTGGCGATTTGGTGGAATGGAAATCCTTATTGGTTTCTGACACAAGGAATGTCACCTGACCAGTACCCCAGCTGAGCTCAGGGTTCAGATACAGAACCCAAAGAACATCCACTTCTGTCCCTCATAAAGAAAATAATCACCTCAAAGCCTACAGACTGTAGAAGACTCCAGTCTACTGATTTCCAAACCCAGAACCTAAAGAAGAGGGAGCAGGTCCATGACTGACTGACAACTGCTCCGTGCTCTACAGAGCATAAGACCATACCGTTATCATTCTGATCTTTCTGCCAGTGTCCTGACACAAAGACAGCACACCGTTATCAATTGTGCTGGCACACTGTGTTAATCTTTAACGATTTGGGGCGTGAGCAAGTTGTTTCTGCAATTAGATGATAAGCAGTTTGAAGGCAAGGATCAAACTTTTAGAGAAAGTGAAATCTCCCAGGGTCAATGTATTCACCCCTGTATCTTCCACAGAGCTGTGCACACAGCCGGGACTCACGTGATACCTCTATCGTTGCTTCCCTACACATGGAGGGTTTCTGGCCTGTGGAAACTAGTGTGTAGAAGCAAAGGAACGCAGGTGCGTGGACCAACTGCTGAGGTTCTGGGCAGCGCTCATCAAATTCTGCAGGACAGTGTTCCCCTGGTCTCTCCTACCACCACTGATGCCTTAAAGGCAACCAACCTCCTATTCCCAGGCCGGCAGGTATGCTTCTGTTATAGCTAAGTCAGCAGAGGAAGGGCCCTAAGACCACTCAAAACCCCCGTAGTCCAGCACTCTTCAACAGACGGTTTTCCTAAGCGTACAGAACTAGTCCCGACCGTACAGCTGAATCACTGCCAGCCCAGACCCCAGATTTCCTGCCACCTGACCCAGCGCCCTTTCCTTGACACACACTCCGCATTTCAAGGGGACGACCTCTTTTAAAAGTCTTGCGAGATCTTCAACCTTCAAGATCGCCAGTGGTGATTCTCCAAATACAGAAACTAAATACAACTGACGCGGGGAGGAGAAGGATAGCGAGAGCGAGGCAAGAGACCTTTTCCTTCCCTCGTTCAAAATTCAAACTACTGCCTCAGGCACCTGCTTCCCTTGAGAGAACCCCTGTTGGGGGCCAAGGCTGGGTTGGGTCCTGAGATGGGGGAAGATACAGAAAACGGTAGGATCCCACACACATATCCCGTGCTTACCACGATCACCACTTTGGGAGTGGGCCCCTTAACCTCTCTCTGTACGATGCCAAACCGCTGGCTGTACATTGTGGAGCTTCCTCGGATTGGGGGCGGTGTCCGCCGCGGTTCCCCAACCACAGCTACCGGCGGGACGAGCTTGTGAGATGCACAGGTCTGGTTGTCAGTGGTGCGCCTCGGGGGGCTAGGGACAGGTGAATGGGGCGGAAGTTGGTTCCGTTACCATGGTGACCACAGACGCGGGCACTCGCAACTTCCTCTTGGAGTGGAAGAGCTGAGTCTGCGCAGTCCTCACCCCGCCCTTGGCCAGGCCTCCCGCCGACCTCGCTCCCTTTCTAGGATTCATCATATAGCAAAAAAAAAAAAAAAGCCTCCTTAACCCGAAGTGAAGTGGAAGATCTAATTACATCCCAACTGACTTTGCTATTTATATCCTGTAATGTCTAAAAGCATGAGAAAAGTTAGCGGACGCTTTGTAGGATGGTCAAATTTTGAGGCATCTCTAAGTTAACCTTCAGGGCAAATCATCACAGGACCACCTTATTCGCGTAGTTCTTTACAGGAATTTATAAGGTATTTTCACACATAGAGCCTTTCAGTCTCACAAATACCTGACTGAAGGAGCAGCGGGTATTATCCTCATCCTACAGCTAAAACAAGCTGAGAGAGCCTAACTGGTTTGTCAGCTAAACCAACCAGTAGTGACAAACTTGTTAATAAAACCAGAAACCAGGGCTTACACTTGAGGAACCCTAGGATGGGGACGCAGCGGCACGACCTGACTGGGCACAATAAAGAACAGGGCCAGGATGTGGATCAGAATTTCGGTGATCAGGCTCTGGCATTCCGAATCCCAGGCAGGAAAAACAAAAAACAGAACACAGGTGAGGAAACCTAAAAGGGGCCCTCAGCACAGGTGGAGACTACAGCTGAACTTCCGCTCAAGAGCAAAGTGGTGAGTGAGTTAAAGTCGAAATCTTGTCCGACTCTTTGCGACCCCATGAACTATAAGAGTTCACGGAATTCTCCAGGCCAGAATACTAAAGTGGGTAGCCTTTCGCTTCTCCAGGGGATCTTCCCAACCCACGGATCGAACCCAGGTTTTCCACATTGCAGGCGAATCTTTACCAGCTGAGCCACAAAAAGTAATACCTAAAAGTCAAATGACACTTTGGTACTCTTTCTGCAACGGGGATGAACGTAGAGCTTTAACAGGAAAAAATCAGCACCTAGTAGGTCACTGACGTGTAATAAAAGCACAACTAGTACTGCGTATCCCAATTTAAGACCGCAATTTACTATAAATCAGCATTCCCTAATCATTTATAATCCGCCCACTTTGGATTTTGCATGCGGCATGTTTCTAGGTTTGGACTCCATTTCCTGAATTGTTCGTCCAGCCTTTCAGCCACAAAATAACGTCTCTTCTCTTTTGAAATTTCTTTTAATAATTCTCTCTCATTTTGTCTTTTATCTCCTATAATGCTTCTTCTTTTAATTGCAGTTCGGTAAAATACTCATTTTCATTTACTGTTAAGAGTTTACGTAGCCTGAAACAAAAGAAAGAAAAGAAATTAGACGATAGTCTCCACTCCCTGGACCGGGTCCTGAGGGCTAGTTGCTGGATCTTCGATTCCCACGGGTGCCTGGCCCGCTGGCTGGTCTGGTCTGGTGACACCACACCCTCAGAAGGGCGGCGACGCCCTCGGCCTAGCGGCGGGGTTTGGTAACAGCCAGATTCTCCGGCGCCCGTTGGGAACCTCCGAGGTCCACAGCCTGGAGGGTCCCGTCAACGTGAATTTTCAGCGACATGGGAAGCGGACGGTCGGCGACACCCGGCGGCCGTGGGATGTCCCGGCGCCGGTCCTGAGCTCTTCGCGCTGCGTCCTCACCCCGGGCGTGTCCCGTAACTTAATCCCGCTTCGGTTTCGCCCGTGGAGCCACCGTGAAGAGGGGAGTCTGCTTCCCTCTGCGCCGATTCTGGACCGCCTCGGCCCAGGGGAGGCCACGCCCCAGGGACAGGGAGTTGAGGGGCGGCGTCTGTCCAGCCTTGGCCGGAGGACCAGGGTCCGGGCGCCAGCGCCCCCTGGTGGCCGTATTCGGAGGGTGGCGGGACCGGCCCTGGTGTGACAACCAAGTCTCAACCTCCAGGGGCGTCTAGGAGAACTGATTCACCCAAAATCCTCGAACAGAACTTGACTTTGATCTTGCCACCCACTTTCTATACCAGTTTCTCAGAGGCAGTCTATCAACACTTAAGCACCATTAAGATACTCCCCCCCAAAACACTTATATTTTAAGTATATATAAATCAGTAAACGGGACAATAAAAATCATTTAAAAATAATTTTAAAATAGAACAGCATAAATTGTATTATTTCCAATGTCTATTGTGCCCCAACAAGGTCACGCAAGGGCTGTCCTCCCAAAAGTTTCCTCAATTCTGTATTTTCACCATTATATTCCACGATAAAGTTGGAAATTCATTCACCATTTGTAAATACATATTGATGTATTTAATAAAACTGCATGGACTATATCTTTTTCATTCCTGAATCTCAGTATTAAGTACAGTGCCTACCATGGGTCAGGTTCTCGATACCTGAACGAATGACACAAAAATAGCCGAAACCAGCAAGTTTTTTTCTGGATGGGCTTGACAGAATTTCTGTACTTGCTGGGGTCACCATGAAATCCATGGTCTTCAGCTTTGCATTTTCAGCAACGCAGCTTTACCAAGTTATCCTTAGGTGAGTTGTGAGACTCTTAGGAGCTGATTCATGGCAGGGTGGCTTTGTAACATGTCACCTTGATTAGGTTACGTTTCCCAGTATCCCCTTCCCTGCATGCTTCCAGTTAGGACAGGCCATGGGAGATTTTGCGTGGTAACTGGAGGGCAGATGCGAAGCAGGAGCACGCTCGGAAAGTTGGTGCAGGAACACCAGGCACTGTTGCAGTTCACACATGTCATTATCTGCTGGCTCACCTCGTTGGTATGGGGCAACAGTCAGGCCTGCAGCCAGCCTGCAGCTGCTCCACCTTCCCCAGGATCTTCCTTCAGCTTTTCTAATTCCTGGACCAGATGCTTATTTAACTCTGTGATGAAGGGCACCAGCTTCTTCTGCAGGACACCCACATCACCGAAGTTGGAGGTGGTGAGAGGCTGACATGGCTTCCAGGCCATCCTTGTGGTTTCCAGCTCATGCTCGTGGGCGCCAGCGTGTCCTCCGTCTCCCACATTTTACATCCATCTTTCCTTCCCGATTGCCTGCCCTGCAGACTTCAAGCTCCAGCATTAGATGCAAAGACAACAGCCTTATACAGACTGTTCAACCAGCTCCCACAATTGCATATGATCAAATCACCTACAATAAATCCCTTAATATACATATTTATATATACATATACACACATATATGAAGTCTTTATATTAGTAGTGCTGCTTTTCTGATTGTATCTTGACACACACAGTAACCAGACTTATCTCATGAGTCAGAATGCTATTCTCAAATTTCATTTAGGGCACCACTGTCAAAACACCACCAGAATATGAGAACTGGGTGGTTGGATCCCAGGAGGGAGCAAAATGAGAAAATTATCCAGTCTTGACTCTGGCTGAAATAAGTAGGATAAGGCAAAGGAAGGAGCAGAAAAGGATGGCAGAGGGCTGTACAATGAGTTAAAGGAGAGAAACGCTTAATCTACCTCTGAATTATCTAAAGCTGCAAGGCTGGGACTACAAAGCAAGGGAGGCACATAGGCTACAAAATTTAGGAGGCCGGCACTCAGTCCCAGCCCAGTAAAGCTAAGTAATGAATCACACATGTAGTCTTTTTGGCACTTTATGAAGAATTGGAAAGTGAGGCAGGGCTGAGCCAAGACTGGCCCTTAAGCGGGACTTGAAGCAGGAGCTCAGACTCCTAGAAGACGGGCTGAGAGTAGAAACCAAGTACAAAGGTCATCAAGGGACAGGGGAGGCAAGTTGCGAGGAAACATGAGCCAGGCCAGGAGCTTTCATTCTGAAGACTGCTTTGGCTGAGGATAGGGAGTGATGGTAAGTATCAGCCGTGGGGAAATATGCCCTTTTGGGTTTGAGGAATCCTATGTGGCACCCAAGGCCTGGGAATAACCCAGTCTCAGGAGGCATGCGTGCTTTGACAAGGTGGCACGATCCATACCGTCCTGGTGTTTCCTATGCCACCCTAGGGGCAGCAGCTTTGTAAGGGGTTTGTTATTATGCTTACAAGAATCCAACTTTGTAACGTCACTGGAAACTTGTTAATATGACACTAGTACACACTACTGGATACAGGTTACAGTTAACAGTTTAGTGGCTTAACTTAAAACAAGGCTTTTACAACCTGGGCTTGATCTTGATCCTAGGCTCTATTGATACGAGCTGTTCGATACTGGACAGATTATCTAGTTTCTCTGAATCTCATTTTCCCTTCTGCAAAAATGGGCACAATCAAGCCGTTCTACAAAGATGTTTTTGAGGATTAAACCAGGTCCATGGGAGGAACTCAACGAATAGCAGTTCCTTTCCTCATTTATTCACATTACATTCCCAATACATTCCGAACTGCTGTCTCCCTGAGGAAATGTTTAGAGACACTACCAGGTCTCATCCAAATCCATTTAGAATTATTTATGATGATGGCTTGTTTAGGCCGAAGGTGGCTTTAATCATGTCAGCTCTCCCATCCCAGCTTCCCCATCTTTAATATCCACACTTCTTATGACACTCAGGCTCCTGAGGTTTACACTGGTTGGAGGAGATGCACAAACTTTCTACTCTTTGTCTTCCTTTTCTGCTTATGTCCTCTATAAGCTCAAAGTACTGAACAGGCCTGCTTCTCTGGTTTGGTGGTAGGTTTTCCCAGTTCCTACTGACTCCCACACAAGCCCTGGCAATCCATCTATGGTCCAGCCTCTGAGCAGATCAGTGTTGTCTCTGATAAAGTCGGTCTGTAAATATCACCTTGAGTCCTACAGTCTGTAGAAGCCTCCAGTCTACTGTTTTCTACCTCCAGGTTTTTTAAGGTCCTTGGACCTAGAGAAGAGGGAGCAGGTCTGTATGTTGAATGAGGTTCCCTATGTGCAAAATGAAGCATCACAAAACCATTTCCTACTCTTCCATTTCCCCTTAATTATCCCTTCCCTCTCTTCTGCAATCTTCCATTGCAGACAACACAGCCCATCATTACTTTTCTGTTAATACGTAATGATTTCAAGCGTAGGGGAAACGGCATCACCACTTGGATTATAAGCTCCCTGAAGGCAGGAATCCTATGTCTCCTGAAAGATAAGCCTCCCAGAGTCATTGATTCACCACTGTGTGCCCAGCAGGGTCTCAATCAGTACCTCACTACTCGCCCAAGTACAGGTGGAGCAGTTTCTGGCCTGCAGACACTAGTCTGCAGGAACAAAGGAATCCAGGGGTCAGGTCAACAGTTTATGTTGCCTGTCTGGGCTCTGGTCAGCGCCCTCAGCAGTCCTGCAGGAGGCAGCGTTCCCCGATCTCCTTCCACCAGCCCAGTCCTACAGTCCTCCCACCTCCCTATCCTTCCTTCCACTGCCACACCTGTAGGGACAGTTCTGTGCAGCAGCTGCAACAGTTAATGACCTCAACAGGCTCTAGAAAATCTCAAGAAACACAGCCTGATTCCTTCCACTGAGGAAACTTCAGTTGTGTGTGGGCCCCAATCACAAAGCCATCTCAGGACCAGATCTCCTCACCACTCCCCACTGACCAGCCCACCCATTTATCTCTTAGAAACTCCACAGGCCTTCAAGACCCCAAATGATGATTCTCTGAATAAGAATTTATAAGTCTGACCCCTGTAGATTTTCTCAAGAATACAGGGGAAAAGCTTTATCTTCCCTTTTCTTTCCAATCTTATCACAGGGCACCAACTCCTCTCCCACCATCACCTGCTGTAACCCTCCTCAAGGAGAGCCCTGGCCCAGACCTCAGGAGAAATCTCTAAGGTCCTGCACACACTCCATCGCTGATGATGACCGGACGTATGGGGCCTTTACCTCCCACTACCCCATGCCAAAACGCTGGCTGCTCTCACGACTCAGGGCTCACATCTGGCCAGAAGCCCGCCCCCCACTGCCATCCCGACCCCTCACAGTGCGGGGCACACCTTGGCAACCAGACTGCTGTGTCCCGGAGGCGGGTTCCACCCAGGCTGAAAATCTCCGTGATCTGGGGAAGAATTAACATCAGGGTCAACATGACTGGTGGGCCTAGAGCAGGGTCAGGACAGGGTGGGGCGTCCCCCAGCACTGACCACGGGCGTGCCAGCCCCTCCTGCCTCCTCCTCTGGGGCCAAGTCAGAGGTGGAGTCAGCCTTGTTGTCGTCCTTGTCCTCCTCAGGGTCAGGTGGCTCTTGCTTCACTGATGGCAGGCCTGGGTCTACTGCCTGGGAGAGGCGGGAAACGGGCAGCTGTCAGAAGGGCAGGGCTGGCCTGGGGAAAAGTGTCCCTACCAGCCAACCTGTCCCTGTGCTGATACTCCGTCACACCTGAGCACAGAAAAACCACCTCTGTCTACAGACCTTTCCCATTCCTCACAGATTTCCATTTTTCTGTTAACTGAGCAGCAAAGCAGGCCAAACTAGTAGCCTGGGGAGGGTGAGGCACCTGTCAGACAGCCGGGATAACTGGGTGAGAGGCTGTCATCAGCACGCCTATCACTGTGCTCAAAGAACCACCATCACGGCTCCCCATCACTCTGCTCACAGACCACCCATCACTGACCCCCACCTTGCTGGGGCAGCCAGGCAGCAATACAGGAGAAGTCAGGACGGCTGTGCCCGGTGTCCAGTCTTCCTGGGCATCCGCCTTCTCTTGCTTCACCTGGGGTAAGGCCACGACCCAACTCAGGCCAGGGCACTGGGCCTCCTGTGTGAAGGAGGATGGCAGCAGACTTGGTCCCAGCTTCCCTGCACAAGGCTGGGCGGGGTTGGGAAGGGCAGGATAAGGCGGGACCCTCACCTGCAATCGAGTTTCTGTGGAAGCCGGGGCTGGGCCAGGCACCTGCACGGGACTGCTTGCGCCCTCTCGTAAGAACACAAGGTCAGTGCCAGGTGGGGGCAGCACAAAGCCGCTGCCTGCTTCCTCCTTCACTGGAGTCTGGGCTCGGTCTGGTTCAGCTGCCGGTGTGGCCAAGGGAGGCTTCAGGGTCTGACCCAGATGAGGCCTTCGAGTAGAGCTAGGCCTCTTTCGATGAGGGTAAGCTGGGGGCAGTGATGCCCCATCTTCGGACCCTGCCCAGACACTTGGCAGCAGCCGCTTCTGTGAGGAGAGGTGGCGTGTTATGGCCACCAGGCACACTACTACCCTGCCCCGATTGACGTGCCCAACCCCGTTAGTCCTAGCGCGGAATCTCCTTATGGACAAGCCCCTCATCACACAGGCTGTGAGTCTCCTATCAGTAATGACAGTACCTCCCAGTTTCCTCATTTATCCCAGCACAATGTCTGCTAATTGGTGGTGACAAACCCACTGCCCCACCCACCACTCTGAAGCTGCAGGACCCACCAGGCTGGCCCGCCCCTCCCAGGCATCGGGTGGTTCTGCAGGCACTGGCGCCAGCGACACTTCTGGCGCTTCTGGTTGCTGCCCCCAAACTTGGGCTTGTCACAGCAGAAGTCGCAGTGGCCACAGTCGCTCCGCCTCAGGCAGGCTGCACAGGCCCCACACTTGCGGTTCTGCCGACGGTTTGTGTAAGGCTGCTGGGGACAGGGGTGCGGGGCTGTCACTAGGCTAGTGGCAGTGCTGCGCCTGTTGCTCGTCCACCAGCCCCACTGGAGGGAACTGGCTGCCACTAGTCACACCTCCTGTCCGCGAGTCCAGCGCCAGGCGGTATCACTGTCCGGGAAGGCCCCTGATACCATGAGGATGGTGGCTGCTTCAGCATGGTATCCATCGTCCTGTCTGCTGGTCCCCCACGAGCTACCAAGATAACATCTCTGACCCCCGCCTCCAGCAGAATCTTGCAGACGCTCCATTAGCTCCCATCGCTGCGCCCGCTCATCCTATGCGGACTTTGGGCACTGTGCCAGCTTTTCCTCTGCGAGCCCCACCAGAGCATTGGTTCATCTGACACCAGGTCCTGTCACTGCACCTGGGGGTCCCATATTAGTTCCTACCCCACTGTCTGCTCAGCCCATACTAGTATCCATCACTGTACTGTACTTTACTGTACCTCCCCTACTAGGCCCATTGCAGCATCTGCTTCTCTGGGTTAACCAAGCGCCCTGGGAGAGTCTAGGCTTATTCAGGTAGGGTGAGGCCACTCACTAGCTCGTCCTCGTCTACACAGTAATAGATGAATTCAGCAGGAGGCGAGGGGGCCAGGGCTCTGGGGTGCTGCAGAGGCAAATGGGGTGGGGTCAGGGCAGGTAGCTGGTAAGGTTACGGTTGTGCCATCCCCCTGCCCACCAGGGCCTCACCAGCTCCGGAGACTCTGGAGGCTGCGGTGGGGGAGGTGGAGGCGGTGGAGGTGGTGGAGGCGGTGTCTGGGCTCGGGGTGGACGCCGCCGGGCCACCACCTTGGAGTCGCTGCGGCGGCCGTGTTTACCCTGAGAGAAAGGCAAAAGGCAAGTTTAGGCTTGGCGGCACCAGGCAGACACGGACCACCGCCCTCCCCTCAGGTGTGCAGAAAGCATGCAAGGGGGACAGGCAGGCAGAGTGAGGGGTGGGGCACTCACAGCAGGGGGAGCCACAGCGAGGGGAGGGCGTCGTTGACATCGCTGATGGTGGCGACGGAGGCGGTGAGCAAGGTGCTGGCCGACAGGGGCAGCAGGTGAAGCCAGAGAGGTGAGTGTGAGCGGGGGGAGAAAAGAAGACATGAGGAGGGCAAGGATGGTTGGAAAGAAGGAAGCAGCAGCAACTTCAACAGCAGAGTAAGCTCTGCCCCAGCCCCCACCTGCACCCCCCACTGGCCCCTCCGCTCTGACTTACCCGGAGGCAGCGCCGCTGGACGCACTTCCACTGGCGCCGGAGCCCGGGGCGGGGAGGGCGAAGGCAGACTCGACAGCGGCCACAGTCCTCTCGGGTCTGACAGCCCCGGCACACTCCACACCCTCGGCTCTGTGGGGGCCGGAGGTGTGAAGCGTGGGGCCAGGGCTGAGGGCCAGGAGCACGGGTGAGCCTTGGGCCCAGCCCAGCTGCCTGACTCACCCTTTCCACAATGCGGAGGCACCGTCTTCGCTCACACTTGCAGAACAGCCCCGAGGCCACATCATGGGGCAGCTGCAGGAGGCAGGTGGAGCAGGCCCCACAGTCTTCCTTTACCTGGCAGGCCGTGCACTCCCCGCAGCCCACACGCTGCCAGGAATGGGTGGGGCAAGGTCACGGGTCCAAGCGGAGTGGCTCCAGGAGCACTGCCCCTCGCATGTCTGCTGACCCCACACTGGCCCCACCACCACGTCTGCTGGTCCCCCGTCTGCCTCATCACTGTCTGCTAACTAGTGATGAGCCACCATCACTGAGGCCATAAACAACATCTACTCTCCCCTGTGACCCTTATCACAGTGTCTACTGATTAACTTCCATTACTGTCGACTGCCTGCAGCCAGCTCCCTACAAAATGACTCTGACACCCAGTGGATCCATCACTGTTCCTTCAGACTCCGACCAGCCCCCGTCACATCCTGCTCCCACCGCACACTTGTGAGGAGGAAGTAGGCTGTGCTTACCTTAAACATCCTCTGCTCCCGATTGAAAGCGATCCTCTGTGCTACAGGGAGGGAGGGAGAAATGTTAAAGGAGCATCAGGTGTCTGGCCTCATGACTCCCTCAGCTCTGTCGTCTGCCATTCAGCCCCCAGCCAGATATCTGTGTGCCAGCCTGACCCCGAGGCTGCTCCAGCCTCTACCTCCCAGCGCCCCAGGGGCCACTCACCTCGGCAGTCCTTGCACAAAGTCTTGAGCCGCTGCCTTCGGGTGCCATCTCCTGAAAAGCTGATTCCACAGTTCTCACAGCACCTAGGATGGGAAACATGGGTGTGGGGCCGACTGCACCCCCAATCAGAACCCTCACGGACTTGGCTCTAGCTCAACACTCACCCAGGGGCAGGGAGTGAAGCTGGGACTGTGTCAGTGTCAGCCTTGGGGTCATCCCTTGGTGCCTCCTTCCTGACTTCACTCTTCTGAGGTCCAACCTGACACTTCCGAGCCTTGGCTGGCTTCGAAGGCTTCTTCCGCTTCCTGCTGGTGATGGCCAAGGAGTGGGCCTGGAGATAAGAGCAAGGGCAGGAGACCAGTGGGCGGGTGTCAGGAGGCTCAGCACCCGTGCCCGAGTATTCCAGACTGTACAGTACCTTGGGGGACGGATAGCAGAGGACACCTTGTTTGAAGTCGAAGAGGGTGAGATCACATGCAGGGCCCAGGTATCGGGTCAGCTCAACTTTGCTTCGGATCCTGTCTCCTGTGGGGCTGGGGATGGGCCAGGACAGGTTGGTACCTAGCTGGAGCCACTGCCACTCCACCCACACAACCCTCCCACAGGGCTGGTGAGGAGGCCTGTAAAGCTGGTGGGATACAGGAAGCAGCCTGGGATCAACCTATGAACCCCAACCAAGAAACTACCCCAAATAACTCCAAACAGCAGGAATATAAAAGGTGTATAAATGCCAGCATGTAGACAAAGATTAATAAATAAGATAAATGTAAATGGATATGCACAGATTTATAACGTGTGCTACTATTGGCATTCCATATAAGTGAAAGAAAATACAAATAGCAACACAAATTAATTAAATAACATACATATATTAGCATTACATACTACGTACACAAACAAAATTTATACAAGAAAAAAACATGTTTTAAATATAGCTGGCTCTTGAACAACACATATATAAACTGCATAGGTCCACTTACACATGAATTTTTTTTCAATAAATTTATTGAAAAAGTTTTTGGAGATTTGTGACTACTTAAAACAATTCGATGAATCATGTAGCCTAGAGATATTGAAAAAATTAAGAAAAAGGTGTGTCATGAATGCATAAAATATATGCAGATACTAATCTATTTTATCATTTACCACCATAGGATATATATATGAAGTCTATTATAAAAAGTTAAATTTTACCAAAACATGTACACAAATACTTAAGATCATATGTGGCACCATTTGCAGTCAAGAGAAACATAAACAAAAGATGCAATATTACATCATAACTGCACAAAGTTAACTCTAGCATGTGTCATACTACTATAGTCATCTCACAGCCACCGCCTGTTGCTGCTGCAGTGAACTCGGGTGTTGCAAGTATTTACTTTAAATGCCATGGAAGGCTAATCATCTCTGTGAGCAGTTTGTTTCTCCATAAAATTGAGCATCACAGTAGAAAGTGACCCCTTGCAGTGGTTTTTCTCATATCATTATCACTGTATTTAGTGCAATACTGTAAGCTTTTAATAACACCTTGGGATCCGTAACAAAGTGTCACTTGTGATACTGGAAGTGCTCCCAAGAAGCAGAGAAAAGTCATAACATTACAGGAAAAAGCTGAATAGCTTGACATGTACCATAGATTGAGGTCTGCAGCTGTGGGTGCCCACCAATTCAAGATTAATGAATCCAGTATAAAGTGAAAGTGAAAGTAATAGTTGCTCAGTCGTGTCTGACTCTTTGCAACCCCATGGACTACAGCCTACAAGGCTCTCCTGTCCATGGAATTCTTCAGGCAAGAATACTGGAGTGGGTTGCCATTTCCTTCTCCAAGGGATCGTCCTGATCCAGGGATGGAACCTGGGTCTCCTGCATTGCAGGCAGATTCTTTACCATCTGAGCCACCAGGGAAGCCATCCACTGTAAGGACTATTATTTAAAAAAAAAAAAAAAAAAAGGAAGGAAAACAAAGGAAATTCAGAAACTGTCGCTGCAACTATGCCAGGAGCTCGAAAACCTTGTACTTTTTGCAAAATACGTTTTTATCTTGTACTGAAAATGCAGCTTTTATGTGGATGCATGATGGCTATAAGAAAGTCATACCTATAAATTACAACAAGTTTTGGGAAAAAGTCAAGTCATTATATGACAACTTAAAGCAAAAACAAGGTGAAGGCTCTAAAGCAGGGGAATTCAATGCCAGCAAAGGGTGGTTTGGCTTTAGAAACACCAAGATAACAGAAAAAGCGGCTTCTGCCAACCAGGAAGCAGCAGACAAGTTCCCAGACGCCACTAAGAAAATCACTGAGGAGAAAGGCTCTCTGCCTGAACAAATTTTTAATGGAGATGAAAGTACCCTATTCTGAAAAGTAAAAAAAAAAAAAAAAAAAAAGGTACAAAGGACATTTATTAGTAAGAAAGAGAAGTGAGCACCAGAATTTAAGGCAGGAAGGGATAAACTAACTCTATTGTTTTGTGGAAATGCAGTCAGGTTTATGATCAGGACTGCCCTTATTAATAAAGCTGCTAACCCTCAAGCCTTGAAGGGAAAAGATAAACACCAGCTGCCAGTCTTTTGGTTGTACAAGAAGGTCTTGACAGTGAGAACCATTTTTTTTTTTAAGGGTTCCATTGATGCTCTGTTAGGAAGTCAGGAAGTACCTCCAGTTAAGGGACAGCTTTTAAAGTTCTTTTGATATTGGGCAATGTCCTGCCCACCCGAACCCCATGAATTCAACAGCAAAGGTGTCGAAGTGGTTTGTTTGCCACCAAACACAATGTCTCTAATTCAGCCTCTAGATCAGAGGGTCATAAAGGACCTTTATGGCTCCTTACTCGCAGAATTCTATGAAAAGAACTGACAACACTATCAAAGAAAATCTTCATAGACAGAACATCCTAAAAGTCTGGATGCCATTGAAGATGCCATCTTCGTTATAGAAAAGAGTGTGAAAGTCATCAAGTGCAAAACAATAACTTCCTGCTAGAGAAATCTGTGTCCAGATGTTGTGCATGACATCCCAGAATTTAGAGCCAAGTCAATCAAGGAAATCATGAAAGAGATTGTGGATATGGCAAAAGTCAGGGAGGGAACGAAGAGTTTCAAGACATTGATCTTGGACTCGAGCTAACACACACCACACCAGAGGAACTAACACAAGACAACTTGATGGAGATGACTGCTACTGAACCAGTACCAGATAGTGAGGGAGATGAAGGAGGAGTGCCAGAAAAAAACTGTTAGACAATCTAGCAGAAGGGTTCTGACATTCAAGACCACTTTTTATTTTATATGACATGGGCACTAAAAGCAAACAGAGGAAGAAAAATAGAGACAATGTAGAAACATTTTTGGAGAATTGAAAAAGCAAAAAAGTCAGAGAGAAATTACAGTGCATTTCTATAAAGTTACACCAAGTGTTTCTGCCTCTCCTGCCTCCCCCCACCTCCTCCTCCTTTTGCCTCTGCCACCCCTCCTCAGTAAGACGGAACCCCCTTTCTCTTCCTCCTCAGCCTACTCAACGTGAAGATGACAAAGATGAAAACCTTTGTGATGATCCCACTTCCACTTAATAAATAGTAAATATTTAACCAGGCTGTACAGTTAATACTTATCTATCACATTTGTGGGTGAGTGTCTTTGTGTGAAAATCTAACAATTGTAAGGCAAGAACTGCATGAGAATTTCCCTGGTAGTCCAGTGGTTAAGAACCTGCCTGCCAATGCAGGGGACATGGGTTTTGATTCCTTGTCCAGGAAAATTCCACATGCCGTGGGGCAACTAAGCCCGTGCATTGCAACTACTGAAACCCAGGCACCTATAGCCTGTGCTCTGCAACATGAGAAGCCACCACAGTGAGAAGTCCATGCCTGCAACAAAGAGCGGCCCTCACTTGCCACAACTAGAAAAAGCCCCCGAGCAGCAACCAAGACCCAGCACAACCAAAACAAAAGAACTGTATGAAACATTTCTGTGTCACCATCATCCTCATGGCCCAAGTATTCATCTATCCAAGACTCAAAGTGGATAGCCTATCTTTATTCAGGTATTTATAGGTGAATGGTATTTAACATAAAATTAGTAACGTGTTAGTTTTCTTACTGTTTTATAACTATGCTGTCAAAGAATTACATTACCATACAGTGTGCCTCGCTCCCTGTGCCTATCATCACAGGTAAGTGGCTTAAAAAACCCCAAAAATGCACCAATGTAACAACACTGTATCATGAATATGATTATAATACTGTATGCCATAAAAACCTTATTACAATTTATTCATTAGTGTACAGGCTAGGCTACCAGAAAGCAACCATATTGCTCCTTCTCAGTTATCAATGCATGAATTGTTATACCTGTAAATAAACATAAATTTTTCGTATTATGTTTTCATTTTTGATATCTGGTATTAGTAATATGTATAAGATCTACAATGCCTTGTGTCATATAAGATAATATTAATGTAGGCACTTGACAGTCAGACAACTTATCCTGTAAACAGACGATGTAAATTTAATATATTGCTAAATACAGTACAGTGCTGTGAATGAACTTTTTCTTCCTTATGATTTTCTCCTTTTTGGGCTACACCACTCAGTCTATGGGATCTCAGTTCCCCAAACAAGGACTGAACCTGGGCCATGGCAGTGGAAGCCTGGAATCCTAACCACTAGGCAACCAAGGAACTCCCACATGATTTTCTTTAATCTCTTCTCTAGCTTATTTTCCCGCAGGAATACAGTATGTAATACATACACCATACAAAGTATGTGTTAGCCGATGATTTGTTATTGATAAGGCTTCCAGTCAACAGTAGGCTATTAATAGTTAAGCTTTTAAGGAGTCAAAAGTTATACGTGTATTTTTGACTGCACAGGGGATTGGCTCCCCTAATCCCTACATGGTTCAAGGGTTAAGTGTATGTGTACAAACAAAACAGGTGTAAACAAATAAATGCAACTACATACAAAACAAAGCATAAGTCACTGATGTTGGGAGACAATAATCAACAGGTCACTCACATTTTTGCATGTTTTGCAAGAGAGGCATTGACCACCCTGTGCAAGGAGCTATCTTTTCAAGGATGTGTGTACAGCATAAGCCTTGGAAGATAAGAGATAGGGTGTTCTTCCAGAGCAAGGAAGGCATCCTTACTGTCCTAACATTATTAAAGACTGGATTCCTTAAGCTCGGAGTTCCTTTCCCACAAGAGTGCATGTGCAGATGCTAATTAAATAGCCCTCTTCACGTCACCCTGTGGGAATTGGCATTTGGGGAACTGGCACAAGAATGATGACGTTAGGATACTGCTGACGCGGTGAGTAATGAACTGTCGGTCACCTCTGACCTAGGGGTCCCATATCTCCTACTGGCACCTCCAAAACTGAAACACACTCACTTGTTATCTTGCCCTAATTTGGGTAAAACCTCTGGCCTCTTCTATTCTCAATCACTGCACTCATTTTGAAAGTTTCATAAAAACTGTAAATACATGAATAAATGTACAATACAGACATAAAAATATTATATTTATTTATAAGCATATAACTAAATGTAATTCTAGTTATAATTTTACTACAATCCTCTAAGCAAAGAGCAACTTACACACAAAAAAGTTTAAAAAATTTAATAACTACATGACTAACATGTTCTAAAAGACCTCAAATCCTTAAATGTAACTTTTTTATAAACACATATTTTCATGTGTATAGTCAATTCTCATTATTCACAGTAATTCTGTTCTATAAAGTCACTTTGAACACTGAATTAGTAAGTACAGAATCACTGCTCCTAGGGGAACTACAGGTTAGGTTCCTGTAAGCCTCTGGAAACATTTCTGTCAACCAATCAGTATACTACTTTGTTTTATGTGTTTCTGTTTAAAGACACATCGTTTAATACAGTCCTCTTACAAATAAACTACATGGTCTTTGAATGATTTAACAATAGCAGTTTTGGAAGCCATCTGTGTTATACAGGTTCCTTTGTCAATGTCCTTATAAACCAAGCCAGCCTCATCAGCACTGAAAACCTACTCTTCCTCATAACCCTTTTCCTGTATAGCACCTATCAGGTGTTTTTAAAAATTCTTCCATGGACTCTTTTATCTTCAGAACCTGCCTCACTTGCAAATTTAACACTTTTCACAAAGTATCACCTTTGGAAACGTGTGAGCTAGCCAGGACCAGCTGAAACAGGCTTACTGTTGCCATAACTCTGGGAACATGACAGCCGATGTCCTTTGCTTTTGGCTTCACCACACTGTCCACGAAACCCTGGTCACCATCTCACGGATCCACAGATTTAGCCACTTTTCCACCTTTTCCGTAGCTTCATCATGTACTGTAGACGTTACTTTAGCACTTCCTAGAGCAGCCTTACATACTAATTGGCTAATTTCCTCTTTTTTTTTCTAGATATACTGCCTTTTTGATTCATTAACATCGAACTCATAGCCAACAGCACTGCGACTCATGCCTGAACAAAGCTTATTTAACATGCATTTTTCTCCATATAGCACAAAACAGACTTCCTGCACTTAGATCACTGACAGCACTTCAACACTACACTCGGGGGCAACTCTACAGAGCAAAATCACCATTAAAAAGTGCAAAAAACAGAACACTAAGTAGCCCTCAATAAGGATACTTGTTTACAGCTTAAGAGCTAATATAAGAAATCGTCACTGAATCTTGGCTGGGAACGCATGCATCAGGCGACCTATTTTTTGCCGCTCTCTGCATATCCACAAATGATCATGAAAACACAGTTGAGTATGACTTCAGGGGTACAAACAACAAATCAGTGAATAACCAAATCTTCAAATATAGAACCTTTCAGATAATAAGGATCAACTGTACATGCATACCCATAAATCTAATCACACACCCCTGACTTCACCCTGCCTAACCAGGTTCAGCCCTAACCTCTTTGTCCACAACCCACCCAGTACCTCTGGTAGTAGGTGTCTGAGCGTCCACAGGTGGCACCTGACTTGCGAAAAACCTCACGGCGCTTCCAGCCAGGGCCCAGGGCTGGGCAGTCCAGCCAGTCCTCAGCCATGGGGACCACAGAAGCAGCAGCCGCCTGCAACACAGAAGGGGCAGTGGGAAAAACTGAGGCTTTAAAACGGGACATGTTGTGCCCCAGGCCACACAAACCTGTGTTTCTATTCACGCTTGTTTAAGACCTAGGACCTGCCACAAGCAACTGGCCAACATAAGGAAGGGTAAAGCCCCATTCCCACTTCGTTCTTCCCTGCCCTGGACCCAGGAGCTTGTCATTCCCCCCGCTTCTTGATCTGGCAGCCCCATCCGCAACCCAAGGGTCCCCATCCTCAACGCATTCCTCACTCTCACCGTCCTAATCCCCAGTTCCTCCCTAGCCTCAGCCAGAGAGACCGCATTCCTCCCATCTCTAGCGCGAGAGGCCCCCACAGGACTTGGCTAGCTCAGTACCCTAACCTCCCATTCATTCCCTTTCTTGACCCAAGAGTCTCTAATTTGTTAGTCTTTTAATCCTCCCATTCCTTTCCTGTCTGCTGTTCTCTTATCCTTCTACCTCAGTATTACTGCCTCCATTTCCCTGTCCTCTGCCCAAGAACACCCAGCTCCTCCGCATCCTTGACCTGAACAGTCCCTCATTCCCTCGGTACCCTCTCCTAACGCCTCCCCATCTCACTTTCGCTCTGTCAGTGTTTTGAGTCCCAGTTGCTTCCCAAGTCTCCGAACCCTCCCTATTTTCCTCTTCTGCAGTTAACAAGTTTCCTTTGGAGTCCTCACCCTCCGTTACTCTCATCAGCTTGAGACACCCTGATTTCTCCCTTTAGCATCTGAACCTCCCACCCCATTCCTCTCCTCTCGGTCCAAGACCAAGCCATCCCTAACTGTTGGCGTTCTGTCCCCTATTTCTCATCGTCCTCCATACGAGACCCCCGTCCCTCCCTTTCAGCATTCCAACTCCTCATTTCTCCCCGTCATTAGCCCGAGGGCCGCTCATTTCTTCCCTTTAGCATCCTGGACTCTCCTCAACCCGAGAGGCCCCGATATCTCCCCTCAGCGTTCGGATCCTCCCCATAGCTCTCCGTCCTTGTCCAAGAGCCCGACACTTCCACCTGTCAGCCTTCGGAGCCCCCAGTCCTCCCTGTCCTCCGCCTAAATCTTCCCAAGACTCCCTTCAATATTCCGAGGCCGCCATTCCTCCCACTCATCGGCCCGAGGGCCCTTCACTGCTCTCCGTCAGCGTTCTAAGCCTCAACCCTTCCCCATTCTCCGCCTGAGCGGTCTCCATTTCCACCCCCCTTGACCGTCTCACCAGCTCGGCTCCCGGCCGGAACCTTCCACCGGTCTAGGTCCGCGGACCCATGGCGAGAATCCCGCCCGTGGCTCCCGCCTTCTCCGGTTCCTCGCCTTCCTCCTCCGCACCCGCTTCCTCTGAAGCTGGAGCTGTCGCCGCCGCGGCCGTTCGTTGCTCCAGGAACCGGAAATCCGCTGTCCCTCTCTCGGGTTCCGCCCCCTGGCGGGACGCCTGCGCGCTAATACCCGGGAGCGTGGGTCGTGAGCAGTAAAGTTCCACGCCTGCGTGTTGAGCCCGGCAGAGGAGCGCGCCCCTTTAGACGCGGCCTGCTGCGCTTGCGCACTGACGTCTAAATAGGCTCGCGCCTCTTTAGAACGCCGCAGAGCTTGCGCACCCCGCTTGAGCTCCTCCGCCCAGCTTGTGGTCACGTGTGCTTTCCTATTCCAACCTGAGGGGAGGAGGAGGACTGGGGTTGGATTTAGTCTCTTAGTGGCGGTCCCGACAAGAGGTAACTGAGAGGGAGGGGTGGAAAAGGCTGGGTCTGTAAGCCCTCTTCGCCCACTTTGTAACCTTGTTTGCGCATGTGCTCTACCGTTCCTCCTGTCAAGGGAAAATGAAGCAGTAGTCGGTCTAAAGGAGAAATGCTGCTGCTGCCAAGTCGCTTCAGTCGTGTCCGACTCTGTGACCCCCATAGACGGCAGCCCACCAGGCTCCCCCCGTCCCTGGGATTCTCCAGGCAAGAACACTGGAGTGGGTTGCCATTTCCTTGTCCAATGCATGAAAGTGAAACGTGAAAGGGAAGTCGCTCAGTCGTGTCCGACTCTTCGCAACCCCATGGACCGCAGCCCACCAGGCTCCTCTGTCCATGGGATTTTCCAGGCAAGAGTACTGGAGTGGGGTGCCATCGAATAGGAAACTTTATTTGTTCCAATCTGAGGGCTCTAAACTTAAAGACAGTTTTTCGGAAAACTACGGATTGTTCCACTTGTTTTCATTTGAAGACACAGTTATATACATTTTTGAATCGAAGGATATATATATATATATATATCAGTGACACATTTTACATAAAGTTCAGAAGAGATATTGTGTGGCTAGACCACGCTGACTCCGTGTTTTTCAGCTCCATCTTAGGACTAAGACCCAGAATTCTGCCTCTTCCCTTTTCTGCATGATTGCCCTTTAGCCTACTCGGAAAGAATGCGCCCTGCCAGAGAAGCTCAGTATCAACTTTTACCCTTGCCTTCATCTGATAGTGTGAGGAAGTAACCTGTAAGATTTAGGGACTTTCCAGACCAACTGAAAGGTTATCTCTGTTATCTGTGACTCACAGACTCTGACCTGGAAGGTTTCTTCGAGACTTTACAGCGAGTCAGAAAAACAAGTTGTGTAAACTGTGTGTCAACCGTAGATTGTGAAAAATATCGCCAGACCCTCACGAGCCTATCCTTATAAAAATCAACATTATTGTGACCAATCATGATGTACCTGTACCTCCCCGCCCAATGTGGTTTTTTGTGCTTAAAAGCTATCCTGTAACCCTTGTCGGGGTTCGCTCCTTGCTTGAGGAGGACAGAACCCCGGTGTGTGGGCATAATAAATCCTCTTGCTAATTGCATCGATCCTGTGTCTCGGTGGTCTTGGGCGACGGACTCCAGGACAGAACCTTGCGGTTCAACAATAGGAAAATTGGAAGAATGCTTTTTGCTGATGCAGACGGTTAATGATTTTTGAGGAATAAAAGTTGTGAGACCCCTGGGGGAGGGGGGAAAAACAAAAAATCTGGTTCCCGTTGCCATGGATGTGCTTTTTCGTTAGTAATGAAACCAAGAGCTAACCTGAGAAGACCCACCAAACCTAACCTGCCATGCTTACTTTCAGTTGCTTGCTTTTAGTTGATTTTAAACTAAACTTCCACTAGCTTCTTTATATGTAATACCTCTGACATTTGGATCACTGTAGTAACAGTTGGTTAAATTGTTTTTCAGTAACATGGAGCCGGTTCTTGGCCAGTTCAGACCACTTGAGACTACCGACTATCCAACTGGGCCTGCATGAGCGTCAGATGGATGATGTTTTAATATCACAGGGTGAAAAACTCCACCCCCAGAACATGCTAACACTGCCATCTTATGAACATGTCTCCTATGAAGAGCCATAAAGTTTGACTACACCACTCTAATTACCTCGCTTTCCTTACTTCCAATCACCTTTGGCCATGATGAGACCTCTCTGCCTCTTTATCTCATGAATGTTCCTAAAACCTGTCTTCAAAAGAAGATGCTACACCTGGACATCACAGATGGTCCATACTGAAATCAGATTGAGTGTATTCTTTGCAGCCAAAGATGGAGAAGCTCTATACAGTCGGTAAAAAGAAGACTGGGAGCTGACTGTGGTTCAGATCATGAAGTCCCTATTGCAAAATTCAGACATGAATTGAAAAACTAGGGAAAACCGCTATGCCATTCAGGTATGACCTAAATCAAATCGCTTATGATTATACACCAGGAGTGGCAAATAGATTCAAGAAATTTGACCTGATACAGCACCCGAAGAGCTATGGACAGAGGATTGTAACATTGTACAGGAAGCTGTGATCAAAACCATCCCCAAAAAGAAGAAATGTAAAAAGGCAAAATGGTTATCTGAGGAGGCCTTACAAACAGCTGAGAAAAGAAGAGAAGCAAAAGACAAAGGAGAAAAGGAAAGATATAGCCATCTGAATACAGAGTTCCAAAGAATAGCAAGGAGAGATGAGAAAGACTTCTTAAGTGAACAATGCAAAGAAATAGAAGAAAACAATAGAATGGGAAAGACTAGAGATCTCTTCAAAAAAATTAGAGATCTCTTCAAAAAAATTAGAGATCTCTTCAAGAAAATTACCTGCCAGAGGCATTCCAAGGGCTCAAAAAAAACCTTGTGCCACAACAGGAGGCCCCACAGAAACTGAGCCAGACCTGTCTTTGAGTGTTTGAGTGTCTCCTCCAGAGGTACGGGTCAGCAGTGGCCTGCTGCAGGGGCTCTCGGTGCAGCAGACCTGGATATGGCATAAGCCCTATTGGAGGAGGTCGCCATTAACCACACCATAGAGCCACCAGAACGTACATAGGACTGGGGAAACAGACTCTTGGCACAAACAAAAGCTTGTATGCACCAGGACCCAGGAGAAAGGAGCAGTGACCCCACAAGAGACTGACTCAGACTTGCCCAGGAGGTGTCCAGGAGTCTCCGGAGGAGGCATGGGTGGCCTGCTACAGAGTCGGGGACACTGAATGTGGCAGTGCCTGCACCGGACCTTTTGAAGGAGGTCGCCATTATCTTCATGAACTCCACCATAGTTGGGCCTCAGGTTAAACAACAGGGAGGAAACACAGCCCTGCCCAGTTCAGTTCAGTCGCTCAGTCGTGTCCGACTCTTTGCGACCCCATGAATCGCAGCATGCCAGGCCTCCCTGTTCATCACCATCCCTCGGAGATCACTCAGACTCACATCCATCCAGTCAGTGATGCCATCCAGCCATCTCATCCTCGGTCGTCCCCTTCTCCTCCTGCCCCCAATCACTCCCAGCATCAGAGTCCTTTCCAATGAGTCAACTCTTCGCATGAGGTGGCCAAAGTACTGGAGTTTCAGCTTTAGCATCATTCCTTCCAAAGAAATCCCAGGGTTGATCTCCTTCAGAATGGACTGGTTGGATCTCCTTGCAGTCCAAGGGAC
>SJYT01072324.1:36705-153804 GCA_006410635.1 Cephalophus harveyi | reverse complement strand
CCTCAGAAGAAATGGAGTAGCCATCATGGTCAACAAAAGAGTCCGAAATGCAGTACTTGGATGCAATCTCAAAAACGACAGAATGATCTCTGTTCGTCTCCAAGGCAAACCATTCAATATCACAGTTATCCAAGTCTATGCCCCAACCAGTAATGCTGAAGAAGCTGAAGTTGAACGGTTTTATGAAGACCTACAAGATCTTTTAGAACTAACACCCAAAAAAGATGTCCTTTTCATTATAGGGGACTGGAATGCTAAAGTAGGAAGTCAAGAAACACCTGGAGTAACAGGCAAATTTGGCCTTGGAATGCAGAATGAAGCAGGGCAAAGACTAATAGAGTTTTGCCAAGAAAATGCACTGGTCATAGCAAACACCCTCTTCCAGCCCTGCCCATTAACAGAAAATTGGATTAAAAACTTATTGAACATGGCCCCGCCCATCAGAACAAGACCTAATTTCCCCCTCAGTCAGTCTCTCCCATCAGGAAGCTTCCATAAGCCTCTTATCTTATCCATCAGAGGACAGATAGAATGAAACCCACAATCACAGAAAACTAATCAAACTGATCACATGGACCACAGCCTTGTCTAACTCAATGAAACTATGAGCCATAACATGTAGGGCCACCCATGATGGACAGGTCATGGTAGAGAGTTCTGACAAACTGTGGTCCACTTCAGCATTCTTGCCTTGAGAACCCCATGAACAGTATGAAAAGGCAAAATATAAGACACTGAACTATGAACTCCCAGGTTGGTAGGTGCCCAATATGCTGCTAGAGATCAGTGGAGAAATAACTCTGGAAAGAATGAAGAGATGGAGGCAAAGCAAAAACAACACCAGTTGTGGATATGACTGGTGATGGAAGTAAAATCTGATGCTGTTTTTAAGGGACCAGACCTGAGCCATGACAGGCTCAACAAGCTATACTAAGCCTAAGATTCAGATTCTTGTAAAACCTGAGTCATGATTCCGGGAAACCACACCCTGGGAAAGTCCCCGATGGTGCCAAACCTGTGCCAATCTGGATAGGGATGCGGGATTTGAAAATCGCAAGCGCGCGCACGCGCATACGGCTCAGCCAATCATTACCCGCCAGCTGTACTAAGAACTGCCTGTATAAAAGCAGCTGTGATTCAGAGCTCAGGGCTCTCATCAAGACTCCACTGCGCTGGATGAGATGGGAGCCCTAGCTCGAGCTAGCAATAAAACCCCTTTATGCTTTTGCATTGCTGTGGACGTCTTATTCTCTCAGTTTTGGGGACTCGGACTTTGGGCATAACATTTGGGGGCTCGTCTGGGATCCCTTTAACTGGGAAGAATAACACTCTCCCGGTAGAAGGGGTTTCCTCACTTGGAGGAAAGATATCTGAACACCGGTGTTAAGTTTGGTTAGCCAGTGTAAGACCGAGGCCCAGCATACACACTGGAAGGCAGCTGGCTCTGGTGAGAAGAGAGCTTTTGTCAGGCCTAATCAGGGGCGAATTAGTTGTCCTAGCCAGTGTAAGACCGAGGCCCAGCATACGCGCTGGAAGGCTGCTGGCTCTGCGGGGAAGAGAACTTCTCTCTCAATCCCAAATCTGGTGGGCAGTTGACGCCCTTCGGAAAGGTAACCTCGAGGGATAGGAGGGTTACTGTGTTCTCGGCCGAGGTTTGTCTCTCCTCTGTTCGTCGCATCTTTGTGTGTGCCGGCATTGTCACTGCTCTCTGTGTGTTCGTCTTGTCTCCTGTGTTCTATTCTGTAATCGTGGGGCAAGAGACTTCCACTCCATTGTCCCTTGAGGTGAAGTCGCTCAGTCGTGTCCGACTCTTTGCGATCCATCCATGGGATTCTCCAGGCAAGAATTCTGGAATGGGTTGCCATTTCCTTCTCCAGGGGATCTTCCCAACCCAGGGATCCCTTATGACTGACCATTTTTTCTGATTTTAAGTCTAGAGTGCAGAATCTATTGGTGCTGGTGAAAAAGAACAAATTAGTAACATTTTGCTAGTCTAAAGAAGCAACTTTTACCACTAAATAGGCGCCGGCAGGGACCATCAACCCGTCCACCTTTCGAGCGGTGAAATCTGTATAATTTTGTCCTCAGTGACCTTCTAGAGTCTATCCTTTTTCGCCCATGATCCCACTTGGAATGACTGTCTTCACCACAGAGGAAAATGAGCGGATTTTGTCGGAGGCGCAGAAAAACGTTCCAGGGGTGGACAGAAGACCTACCACACAGCCAAATCCAATTGAAGAGGGATTCCCTCTGACGCGACCCCACTGGGATTTCAAGCGTGCTGAAGGTAGGGAGCATCTCCGAATGTACCTCCAGACTCTCATGGCTGGCCTTTGAGCAGCCGCCAGGAAACCAACAAATTTGGCCAAGGTAAATTTGGTTAGACAGGAACCGACTGAGAGCCTGGCAGCCCTCTTAGAGAGGTTAATGGAAGCTTTCAGACAGTACACCCCCATGGACCCACAGGCTGATGAGTCGCGCATGGCAGTTATACTAGCATTTTGTGAATCAAGCAGCCCCGGACATTAGGAAAAAGTTGCAAAAGAAAAAGAGACAGGCTAAGGGAAATCTAGTGAGGGCGGTAGAAGATGAAGCAGGGGCGACGGTGGCTGACGCAGGCCATGAAGGAGACTATTCTGCGGATTCCCGAGCCGGCAATCCCTCACCAAGTGAGGGAATTCCTAGGGACTATTGGGCACTGCAGATTGTGGATCATCGGGTTCGCCGAGAAGGCCCAACCACTGTATGAAGGAGGTAAAGAAAGCCAAAACTGGACTTGGACTGAATCCGTGAGGCAGGCATTTCGAGAGCATATTCATGGCCCAATATACAAGGAACGGGGGTTCCTAACGGCAGGGGGAAAGGTAGTCAAGAACTTACCTGAGATCCGTAGACTCTTGGCAGTGGTCCACCAGCCTCAGGCGGTAGCCATAGTGCATGTTCCGGGACACCAAAAAGAGACAGATCTCGGGGCTCGAGGCAACTGAGCCACCAACCCAGCAGCTCACCAAGCTGCCAGGGGAAGCTACGGGACCCGCGTACTGGCTGTGGGATTGCCGGACCCAGGAATGGGGACCCTGCCACCGGCCCCCTAGTACTCCCCCTCCGATCAGGACTGGATTCGAGAAAACAGCAACCGTTCTACGAGTAAGGACGGATGGTACCAGGACCAGGAGGGCAACCTATTGCTCCCCGCTGATCTGGGCCGACAGCTCTGCATGCACCTACATCAGACCACATATTTGGGGAAAAGAAGACTCTATCACTCTTACAGACAGCTCGCCCGCGGTTTCCCCGACAAAAAAAAAAGTGGCCATACAAGATATAGCCCGTGCCTGTAAAGCGTGCCAGATGATGAGACCAGGGAAGGGACAGCACATGGGTATAAGGTACCAAGGGGAGAGGCCAGGACAACATTGGGAAATAGATTTCACTGAGGTAAGGCCAGGCAAGTATGGGTACCGTTACTTGTTAGTCTTGGTGGATACCTTCTCTGGGTGAGTGGAGGCCTACCCCACTAAGAGAGAGACAGCAGTGATGGTTGCCAAGAAGCTCCTAGAAGAGATAGTGTCTAGGTTTGGGCTGCGGTATCTATTGGTTCTGACAATGGACCTGCTTTTGTGAGTCAAATTGTTCAGGGACTGACCTCAGCCCTGGGGACCAAATGGAAAGTGCATTGCGAATACAATCCCAAGAGCTCAGGACAGGTAGAAAGAATGAACCGGACCCTAAAAGAAACTTTAACAAAGTTGTCAATAGAGACTGGCGGGGACTGGGTGACCCTCCTTCCCTTCGCGCTCTTCCCAGCGCATAATACCCTCTACAAGTTAATCCTAACCCCATTCGACATTGTCTATGGAAGTCCTCCCCCAATATGTCCTATTTTCGAGGGAAAAGCAGAATCACACCCTACCTTAAGAGCATTCCGGGAGGCAATCTTAGCAGCAATATCAGGCCCTGCCCCAAAATGCTGAGGAAGATTCCTCAGTATAACTAAAGACAGGGGGGAATGTTAAGGGACCAGAACTGAGCCATGACAGGCTCGACAAGCTTTACTAAGCCTAAGATTCAGATTCTTATAAAACCTGAGTCATGATTCCGGGAAACCACACCCTGGGAAAGTCCCCACTGGCACCAAACTGGGTTAAAACCTGAGTCATGATTCCGGGGAACCACACCCTGGGAAAGTCCCCGATGGCTCCAAACCTGAGCCAATCCGGATAGGGATGCGGGATTTGAAAATCGCAAGCGCACGCATGCGCGCGCGCACACGCACGTACGGCTCAGCCAATCATTACCCGCCAGCTGTACTAAGAACCGCCTGTATAAAAGCAGCTATGATTCAGAACTCGGGGCTCTCATCAAGACTCCGCTGCACTGGATGAGATAGATGGGAGCCCTAGCTCGAGCTAGCAATAAAACCCCTTTATACTTTCGCATTGCTGTGGACGTCTTATTCTCTCAGTTTTGGGGACTCGGACTTCGGGCATAACACTGTAAAGAACAATATTGCATAAGAACCTGGAGTGTTAGGCCCATGAATCAAGGTAAATTGGGAGTAGTCAAACAGGAGATGGCAAGAATGAACATTGACATTTTAGAAATCAGTGAACTAAAATGGACTGGAAGGATGAATTTAACTCAGATCATTATATCTTCTACTATGGGCAAGAAACCCTTAGAAGAAATGGAGTAGCCCTCATAGTCAACAAAAGAGTCTGAAATGCAGTACTTGGGTGCAATCTCAAAAATGACAGAATGATCTCTGTTCATTTCCAAGGAAAACTATTCCGTATCACACTAATCCAAGTCTATGCCCCAACCAGTAGTGCTTAAGAAGCTGAAGTTGAAGGGTTCTATGAAGACCGACAAGACCTTCTAGAAGTAAATCAAAAAAAAAAAAAAGATGCCCTTTTTATCATAGGGTACTGGAATGAAAAAGTAGGAAATCAAGAGATACCTGGAGTGACAGGCAAGTTTGGCCTTGGAGTACAGAATGAAGCAGGGCAAATGCTCACAATTTTGCCAAGAGAACGCTCTGGTCATAGCAAACGCCCTCTTCCAACAACACAAGAGAAGACTCTACACATAGACATCACCAGATGGTCAACACTGAAATCAGATTGATTATATTTTTTGCAGCCAAAGATGGAGAAGCTCTATACAGTCAGCAAAAACAAGACTGGGAGCTGACTGTGACTCAGCTCATGAACTCCTTATTGCCAAATTCAGACATAAAGTGAAGAAAGTAGGGAAAACCACTAGACCATTCAGGTATGACCTAAATCAAATCCCTTACAATTATACAGTGGGAGTGACAAACAGATTCAAGGGACTAGATCTAACAGACAGAGTGCCTGAAGAACTATGGATGGAGGTTCATGACATTGTACAGGACGCAGGGATCAAGACCATCCCCAAGAAAAAGAAATACAAAAAAGTTAAAATCGCTGTCTGAGGAGGCCTTACAAATAGCTGAGAAAAGAAGAGAAATGAAAGGCAAAGAGAAAAGGAAAGATATACCCATCTGAATACAGACTTGCAAAGAATAGCAAGGAGAGATAAGAAAGCTTTCTTAAGTGAATAATGCAAAGAAATAGAGGAAAACAATAGAATGGGAAACACTAGAGATCTCCTCAAGAAAATTAGAGATACCAAGGGAAAATTTCATGCAAAGGTGGGCACAATAAAGGACAGAAATGGTATGGACCTATTAGAAGCAGAAGATATTAAGAAAAGGTGGCAAGAATACACAGAGTAAGTAAATGTTAGTCGCTCAGTCATGCCTGACTCTTTGCAACCCCATGGACTGCAGCCCACCAGGCTCCTCTGTCCAGGAGGTTTTCCAGGCAAAGATACTGGAGTTGGTTGCTATTTCCTTCTCTGGGGAATCTTCCCAACCCAGGAATCAAACCCAGGTCTCCTGCATTGCAGGCAGATTCTTTACTGAGTGAGCTACAAGGGAAGCCCATATATACACAGAAGAACTATTAAAGATCTTCACAACCCAGATAATCATGATGGTGTGGTCACTCACCTAGAGCCAGATATCCTGGAATGTGAAGTCAAGTGGGCCTTAGGAAGCATCACTACGAACAAAGCTAGTGGAGGTGATGGAATTCCAGCTGAGCTATTTCAAATCCTAAAAGATGAAGCTGAGAAAGTGCTGCACTCAATATACCAGCAAATTTGGAAAACACAGCAGTGGCCACAGGACTGGAAAAGATCAGTTTTCATTCCAATCCCAAAGAAAGGCAATGCCAAAGAATGCTCAAACTACTGCACAATTGCACTCATCTCACACACTAGTAAACTAACGCTCAAAATTCTCCAAGCCAGGCTTCAATAGTATGTGAACTATGACCTTCCAGATGTTCAGGCTGGCTTTAGAAAAGGCAGAGGAACCAGAGATCAAATTGCCAACATTCGTTGGATCATCAAAAAAGCGAGCGAACTCCAGAAAAACATCTACTTCTGCTTCATTGACTATGCCAAAGCCTTTGCCTGTGTGGATCAAAACAAACTGGAAAATTCTTAAAGATATGGAAATGCCAGACCACCTGACCCGCCTCATGAGAAATCTGTGTGCAGTCAGAAAGCAACAGTTAGAACCATACTTGGAACAACAGACTGGTTCCAAATTGGGAAAGGGGTATGTCAAGGCTGTATATTGTCACCCTGCTTATTTAGCTTATATACAGAGTACATCCTGAGAAATGCTGGGCTGGATGAAGCACAAGCTGGAATCAAGATTGTTGGGAGAAATATCAATAACCTCAGGTATGCAGATGACACCACCCTTATGGCAGAAAGTGAAGAACTAAAGAGCCTCTTGATGAATGTAAAAGAGGAGAGTGAAAGAGTTGGCTTAAAGCTCAACATTCAGAAAATTAAGATCATGGCATCTGGGCCCATCACTTCATGGCAAATAGATGGGGAAACAATGGAAACAGTGACACACTTTATTGGGGAGGTTCCAAAATCACTGCAGATGGTGACGTAACCATGAAATTAAAAGACACTTGCTCCTTGGAAGAAAAGCTATGACCAACCTAGATAGCATATTAAAAGCAGAGACAATACTTGGCCAGCAAAGGTCCATCTAGTCAAGGCTATTTTTTTTCCCAGTAGTCATGTATGGATGTGAGAGTTGAACTATAAAGAAAGCTGAGCACCAAAGAATTGATGCTTCTGAACTGTGGTGTTGGAGAAGACTCTTGAGAGTCCCTTGAACTGCAAGGAGATCGAACTAGTCCATGCTAAAGGAAATCAGTCCTGAATATTCATTGAAAGGACTGATGTTGAAAATGAAACTCCAATACTTTGGCCACCTGGTGGGAAGAACTGACTCATTCAAAAGACCCTGATTCTGGTAAAGATTGAAGGCAGGAAGAGAAGGGGACAATAGAGGGTGAGATGGTTGGATGGCATCACCAACTTGATGGACATGAGTCTGAGCAAATTCCAGGAGTTGGTGATGGACAGGGAGGCCTGGTGTGCTACAGTCCATGGGGTCACAGTCAGACAAAACTGAGCGACTGAACTAAAAGCCTTTGAATGTGTGAATCACAACAAACTGTGGACAATTCCTAAAGAGCTGGAGTACCAGACCACCTTACCTGCCTCCTGTGAAACCTATATGCAGGTCAAGAAGCAACAGTTAGAACCGTACATGGAACAATGGACTGGGAAATTCCAAACTGGAAGATTGGAATCCCAAATTGGGAAGGAAGTTCCAAATTGGGAAAGAAATATGTCAAGGCTGTATATTGTCACCCTGCTTATTTAACTTATATGCAGAGCATATCATGCGAAATGCCAGGCTGGATGAAGCACAAGTTGGAATCAAAATTGCCAGGGGAAATATCTATAACTTCAGATATGCAGGTGACACCACCCTTATGGCAGAAAGCAAAGAGGAACTAAAGAGCCTTTTGACAAAGGTGAAAGAGGAGCATGGAAAAGCTGGCTTAAAACTCAACATTCAGAAAACTAAGCTCATGGCATCCAGTTCAGGCACTTCATGGCAAATAGAAGGGGAAAAAGTAGAAACAGTGACAGATTTTATTTTCTTGAGCTCCAAAATCACTGCATATGGTGACTGAACCATGAAAGTAAAAGAGGCTTGTTCTTTGGAAGAAAAGTTGTGACAGACCTAGACAGCATATTACATATGCTGCTGCTGCTGCTAAGTCGCTTCAGTCGTGTCTGACTCTGTACGACCCCATGGACGGCAGCCCACCAGGCTCCCCCGTCCCTGGGATTCTCCAGGAAAGAACACTGGAGTGGGCCACCATTTCCTTCTCCAATGCACGAAGGTGAAAAGAGAAAGTGAAGTCGCTCAGTCGTGTCTGACTCTCAGCGACCCCATGGACTGCAGCCTACCAGGCTCCTCCGCCCATGGGATTCTCCAGGCAAGAGTACTGGAGTGGGGTGCCAATATGTATATATAATATACATGTATTATAAGGGACTGGAATGGCAAAGTAGTAAGTCAAGAAACATCTAGAGAAACAGGCAAGTTTGGCCTTGGAGTACAGAATGAAGCAGGGCAAAGGCTAACAGAATTCTGCCAAGAGAACTCACTGGTCATAGCAATCGCCCTCTTCCAACAACACAAGAGAAGAGGCTACACGTGGACATCACCAGATGATCACCACTGAAATCAGATTGATTATATTCTTTGCAGCCAACGATGGAGAAGCTCCATACAGTCAGCAAAAACAAGACTGGGAGCTGACTGTGACTCAGCTCATGAACTCCTTATTGCCAAATTCAGACATAAAGTGAAGAAAGTAGGGAAAACCACTAGACCATTCAGGTATGACCTAAATCAAATCCCTTACAATTATACAGTGGGAGTGACAAACAGATTCAAGGGACTAGATCTGACAGACAGAGTGCCTGAAGAACTATGGATGGAGGTTCATGACATTGTACAGGACGCAGGGATCAAGACCATCCCCAAGAAAAAGAAATGCAAAAAAGCAAAATGGCTGTCTGAGGAGGCCTTACAAATAGCTGTGAAAAGAAGAGAAGTGAAAAGCAAAGGAGAAAATGAAGGATATACACATTTGAATGCAGAGTTCCAAAGAATAGCAAGGAGAGATAAGAAAGTCTTCCTCAGTGATCGGTGCAAAGAAATAGAGGAAAACAATAGAATGGGAAAGACTAGAGATCTCTTCAAGAAAATTAGAGATACCAAGGGAACATTTCATGCAAAGATGGGCTTAATAAAGGACAAAAATGGTATGGACCTGACAGAAGCAGAAGATATTAAGAAGAGATGGCAAAAATACACAGAAGAACAGTACAAAAAAGATCTTCACGACCCACATAATCACAATGGTGTGATCACTCACCTAGAGCCAGACATCCTGGAATGTGAAGTCATGTGGGCCTTAGGAACAATCACTATGAATAAAGTTAGTGGAGGTGACGGAATTCCAGTGGAGCTATTTCAAATCCTGAAAGATGATGCTGTGAAAGTGCTGCACTCAACATGCCAGCAAATTGGGAAAACTCAGCAGTGGCCACAGGACTGGAAAAGGTCAGTTTTCATTCCAATCCCAAAGAAAGACAATGCCAAAGAATGCTCAAACTACTGCACAATTGCACTCATCTCACACACTAGCAAAGTAATGCTCAAAATTCCCCAAGCTAGGCTTTAGCAATACGTGAACCGTGAACTTCCAGATGTTCAAGCTGGTTTTAGAAAAGGCAGAGGAACCAGAGATCAAATTGCCAACATCTGCTGGATCATCAAAAAAGCAAGAGAGTTCCAGAAAAACATCTATTTCTGCTTTATTCACTATGCCAAAGCCTTTGACTGTGTGGATCACAATAGACTGTGGAAAATTCTGAAAGAGATGGGATACCAGACCACCTGACCTGCCTCTTGAGAAACCTATATGCAGGTCAGGAAGCAACAGTTAGAACTGGACATGGAACAACAGACTGGTTCCAAATAGGAAAAGGAGTACGTCGAGGCTGTATATTATCACCTTGCTTATTTAACTTATATACAGAGTACATCATGAGAAATGCTGGACTGGATGAGACACAAGGTGGAATCAAGATTGTTGGGAGAAATATCAATAATCTCAGGTATGCAGATGACACAACCCTTATGGCAGAAAGTGAAGAGGAACTAAAAAGCCTCTTGATGAAAGTGAAAGAGAAGAGTGAAAAAGCTGGCTTAAAGCTCAACATTCAGAAAACGAAGATCATGGCATCTGGTCCCATCACTTCATGGCAAATAGATGGGGAAACAGTGGAAACAGTGACAGACTTTATTTGGGGAGGGCTCCAAAATCACTGTAGATGGTGACTGCAGCTGTGAAATTAAAAAATGCTTACTCCTTGGAAGAAAAGTTGTGACCAACCTAGAGAGCATATTGAAAAGCAGAGACATTACTTTGCCAACAAAGGTCCTTCTAGTCAAGGCTATGGTTTTTCCAGTAGTCATGTATGGATGGATGTGAGAGCTGGACTGTAAAGAAAGCTGAGTGCCAAAGAATTGATGCTTTTGAACCGTGGTGTTGGAGAAGACTCTTGAGAGTCCCTTGAACTGCAAGGAGATCCAACCAGTCCATGCTAAAGAAAATCAGTCCTGAATGTTCATTGAAAGGACTGATGTTGAAAATGAAACTCCAATACTTTGGCCACCTGATGCAAAGAACTGACTCATTTGAAAAGACCCTGATACTAGGAAAGATTGAAGGCAGGAAGAGAAGGGAACGACAGAGGATGAGATGTTTGGATGGCATCATCTACTCAATGGACATGAGTTTGAGTCAACTCTGGGAATTAGTGATGGACAGGGAGGCTTAGCATGCTGTACTCCATGGGGTCGCAAAGAGTTGGACACAATTGAGCGACTGAACTGAACTGGCTGAACTGACTGAGACAGCATATTAAAAAGTAGAGACATCACTTTGCTGACAAAGGTCTGTATAGTCAAAGCTATGGTTTTTCCAGTAGTTATGTATAGATGTGTGAGTTGAACCATAAAGAAGGCTGACTGCTGAAGAATTGATGGTTTTGAATTGTAGTGCTGGAGAAGACTCTTAAGAGTCCCTTGGACAACAAGGAGAACAGACCAGTCAGTCCTAAAGTAAATCAACTCCGAATATTTATTGGAAGGACTGATGCTGGAATTGAAGCTCCAATAGTTTGGCCACCTGATGAAGAAGTTGACTCATTGGAAAAGACTCTGATGCTGGGAAAGACTGATGGCAAAAGGAGAAGGGAGAAGCAGAGGACAAGATGGTTGGATACCATCACCAACTCTATGGACATGAACTTGAGCACATTCTGGGAAATAGTGAAGGATGGGAAGCCTGGCATGCTGCACTCCATGCTGCAAAGAATCACACTGACTTATTGACTGAACAATAACAACAGCAAGACTTGGCCATTCCACAGCTGGTCAAGGAATTACAATCTTGGATGGGGGGAGATTACCAGGTTATTGGCATATTTTCATACCTCATTTGGCACTAATGAGGCCAATAGTCTCTCATTTGGCACTAATAAAAGTCTCTATACTCTCTAAAAGGGACAAAAATGGAAATGAGACTGCCCCACTATAACTCGCAGCAATGATCCCTGAGCTATATCCTTGGTCCCATTGGCTGAGCTGCTGATCCACTGATCAGATGAAAGGTGGACTATATCGACCCATACTACGTTTATCAGAGGGACACAACCACACATTAACCTTGCTGCTACTGCCACCAGTCTGATGCAATCCTTGGCTAGTAAAAGAGCAAATCAAACAGTCATCATCAGGGGCTTGACCAAGTTGGAAAATATGTACAAAGTCCTACTCACATAGATAGCAACCAAGGGACTGATTTCACTGGAAGTGATACACAAGAATAGTCAGAAGCCCATGAGAGTTCATGAACCTCCCATCGGCTGTAACCCAACGGCAGCAAGATGGGTAGAAAGAGCCAATATAGTATATTAACACATATATTTGGAATTTAGAAAGATGGTAACGATGACCCTATATGCAAGACAGCAAAAGAGACACAGATGTAAAGAACAGACTTTTGGACTCTGTGGGAGAAGGCGAGGGTGGGATAATTTGAGAGACTATCGCTGAAACATGTATATTACCATATGTAATACAGATCACCAGTCCAAGTTTGATAGATGAGACAGTGTGCTCAGGGCTGGTGCACTGGGATGACCCTGAGAGATGGGCTGGGGAGGGAGGTGGGAGGGGGATTCAGGATGGGGAACACATGTACACCCGTGGCTGATTCATGTCAATGTATGACAAAAAAAACAATATTGTAATTAGCCAACAATTAAGATAAATTAAAATTTTTTTTAAAAAAAGAGAAACCAAAAAAAAAAAGAGTTAATTGGTTACTGAAAGAGGCAGTGAAGACGATTTCTCTGGACAAGTCTTTATGAGAATGGTCTTCACTATCTAACCTGGATGTTAGAAGCCATCCAGCAATGAAACACAGCAACCTGCCGCAGGCTATGCACCAGGTTATGCGACACTGACTGTACCTGCTCTGTCAGCGCGGGCCTTACAGTTATAAGACTTAGAAGGAGGACTGAGACCCATTTAGCATGCTATGGATATTATCCTAAGAATGCCACAAGACTTCCCACCTTGGAGACTATCTTAGATTGGAGACTTAGATGGTATCTCCCTCCCAGGTGGCTTGACATCCTTATACCTTTGTAGGAAGGGCCAGCCCCTGGCATCGTATTTCCTCAAACTTTCTAATTGAAGCCCCACCCATGAGCAAGGTGATCTCCTCCTTGAAATTAGGTGGGGGACTCAAGGAGGGTTCCTCTCATGCGCGCTACCAAAATTCCCACATATAACAGCTCCCTGCCCACTTCTGACATAAAGAGAAGACATGTCTGGCATTGTCCTCTGAGAAAAGTGCCCATGCCTGGGGTGATCCCTGTACATGGAGACCAGACTTGTATGGTCTTGTTTCTGAATGAAGAAACTCTTATCTATCATTCTTGGTCTTTCCCTTCTGAGATTCATGCCACCTGCCTCCAACAGTGCGTTTCTGTCCTGGGCTACCGCTTACGCTGAGGTCCATAACTGCTCTGACTGCTAGGGGTGTGGATTGCTGCCAGTGTCTAGCACTGAAGGAATTTTCTGCCTGTCAACCTCACAGCACGGAGACCATGGGTGGGCAGGCAGGTAAACTCCTGTTGGGAACAGTAGGTGTCACCATGGCTCACGTTTTCCCCTTTGATAATAATGATAGTATTAATAAAAAGTATTTCCTCCTCCGCTTGAACCCAGTTCCTCTAGACTTAACACTGCCTTGGTCATTATCGAGGATGGTCTGGGGTGGTTATGTGCTAAATACAACCAACTTGGACTTACTGCTCTTTTTGTAAAGAAATGTTGGGGCCAGTGTGAGGAAAGCAGGAGAGACTCCATCCTGAAGCCTGTCAACCATCTTAAAGACAGGGTGTGAACGGGGTCTGAACCCTCCCCAAGAGTGAGGAAACCATTGCTAATGAAAACCAGGTCTCCTTTCTTGCGGTGCTGGTATCGCTCTGGCAAACATGGTGAACATTCCAAAAACCCGCCGGACTTTCTGTAAGAAGTGTGGGAAGCACCAGCCCCACAAAGTGACACAGCACAAGAAGGGCAAGGATTCTCTGTATGCCCAGGGAAAGCGGCGTTATGACAGGAAACAGAGCGGCTATGGTGGGCAGACTAAGCCGATTTTCCGGAAAAAGGCTAAAACTACAAAGAAGATTGTACTGAGGCTTGAATGTGTTGAGCCCAACTGTAGATCAAAGAGAATGCTGGCTATTAAGAGATGCAAGCATTTTGAGCTGGGAGGTGATAAGAAGAGAAAGGGCCAAGTGATCCAGTTTTGAGCTTCATATTTTATTATGAAGACAATAAAAATGCCATCAATAAAATCCTCTTATTTATGTTTGATGGTTTTGGATTCTTGACTCATTAGGAGTTGAATCTGACTGGTTGAACTCACATCAGATGCTGTGATGGGTTTGGTACTTTCAGCACTTGGGACTTATTGTTAAAAAGCTAAGGCTGTTACTGGTTATCATGGAATATAAGTAGAGAACTGAAACTTTGCTAATAGGATAAGATTAGTAACAATTATGTCCATATTGAATATGGGGTTCACCAGGCATGACATAATTTGTCTCACGTGTTTACTACTAAAGTCACCAGAATTTAAGTCAACTAAAGTTGAGGAATTTCAACCCAGTTCTCTAGGCATAGTATTGTTAAGTCACATCCAACTCATTGTGACCCCATGGACTGTAGCCTGCCAGGCTCCTCTCTCTGTCCATGGGATTCTCCAGGCAAGAAAACTGGAATGGGTTGCCGTTTGCTTTCCCAGGGAATCTTTCCAGCCCAGGGATTGAATCCCAGTCTCCTGCTTGGCAGGTGGATTCTTTACCACTGCACCACTGGGGAAGCCCTTATATGTATTAGACTTACTCTCATCCCACCTAAACTTGCTCAAATTTTAAGTAGATAAAAAAGTTACTTTAATCATATTGAAATAATTGCAAAGGGTAGAATTTCTATTAAACTCCCCAGTAGAATCTATGGGGAATGATCTGTTCACATGGTAAAATGCCTAACAGTTGGAATCTTCTATATGCTTTTGTATTCTTCATTCTTTTTTTTTTTTTTTTGAATTTTGTTTTTGCTTTATTTTACTTTACAATTCCGTGTTGGTTTTGCCATACATTGACATGAATCCACCACGGGTGTATACGAGCTCCCAGTCCTGAGTCCCCCTCCCACCTCCCACCCCATATCCTCTCTCTGGATCATCCCCGTGTACCAGCCCCAAGCATCCTGTATCCTGTATCGAATGTAGGCTGGTGCTTCGTTCTTATATGATAGTATACACATTTCACAATGGAATATTACTCAGCCTTTAAAAAGAATTCATTTGAAAAAAAAAAAAAGAAAACCAGGTCTCCTGGAGACTTCCTTCCCAATAGATGACAGAGATTGTAGTTGAGGTCAGGCTGCCCGTGTTAGATTAACCATGGAGACATCCCCCCTTGATGCATAATCATTGTTCCCCCTACCCTTTAACCTTCATTGTTTGTTCTCCTAGCACCTACTTGTAAAACTCATATACAACAAAGAGGTTGCTAACATGTAACCAGTCATGTGGGGAAGAGGGGTATAAAACAGGGCCTCTCAGAAACATCAGGGTCCTTCTTGGGAACTGATTCCCCTTGGACCCACTGGCGTAATAAACTGTGCTTCACTGTCTTAAGTGTCCTCCGAGGTGTGTTTTGCAACTCTGGATTCCACAGCCAGAGGACAGAAACACCTGGTTGGCCAAATGTAACCATATGGAGTACTACCACTGTCCTCTCTTTCTTTTGTCCACCTGGTTTTTCAACTGAATGGACAAGTCAAGGAAAGAAGACTCTTAAAGCAGGGACTCTTTATCACCCAAAGGTGTCGACTGAATATGTGACACCAATCTTTGGCTTTATCTCCCATATGGGTGGACTTTCCCCTCTTTGTCTAGAAAGGTCTATTCTTCTTTGTCAGACACTTTCGGAAACCTGCTGACTCTCAAAACTGGGTGGAGTTATAATCTCTCCTTGTGGAGATGGCTGGTCTCCATCTTTCTCCCTCAGTATGGAGACATTCATGGTGGCTGGCTTGCATGCTCAGTCACTTTTATATAGACATAGCATCCCAATAAGCATAAACTTTCTCAGTTCAGTTCAGTTCAGTCGCTCAGTCGTGTCCGACTCTTTGCGACCCCATGAATCGCAGCACGCCAGGCCTCCCTGTTCATCACCATCTCTCGGAGTTCACTCAGACTCATGTCCATCGAGTCCGTGATGCCATCCAGCCATCTCATCCTCGGTCGTCCCCTTCTCCTCCTGCCCCCAATCACTCCCAGCATCAGAGTCTTTTCCAATGAGTCAACTCTTCGCATGAGGTGGCCAGAGTACTGGAGTTTCAGCTCCAGCATCATTCCTTCCAAAGAAATCCCAGGGTTGATCTCCTTCAGAATGGACTGGTTGGATCTCCTTGAAGTCCAAGGGACTCTCGAGAGTCTTCTCCAACACCACAGATCAAAAGCATCAATGCTTGGGCACTCAGCTTTCTTTATAGTCCAACTCTCACATCCATACATGACCACTGGAAAAACCATAGCCTTGACTAGATGGACCTTAGTCAGCAAAGTAATGTCTCTGCTTTTGAAAATGCTATCTAGGTTGGACATAACTTTTCTTCCAAGGAGTAAGCGTCTTCTAATTTCATGGCTGCTCTCACCATCTGCAGTGATTTTGGAGCCCCAAAAGATAAAGTCTGACACTGTTTCCACTGTTTCCCCATCTATTTCCCATGAAGTGATGGGACTGGATGCCATGAGCTTCGTTTTCTGAATGTGGAGCTTTAAGCCAACTTTTTCGCTCTCCTCTTTCACTTTCATCAAGAGGCTTTTTAGCTCCTCTTCACTTTCTGCCATAAGGGTGGTGTCATCTGCATATCTGAGGTGATTGATATTTCTCCCGGCAATCTTGATTCCAGCTTGTGTTTCTTCCAGTCCAGCATTTCTCATGATGTACTCTGCATATAAGTTAAATAAGCAGGGTGACAATATACAGCCTTGACGCACTCCTTTTCCTATTTGGAACCAGTCTGTTGTTCCATGTCCAGTCCTAACTGTTGCTTCCTGACCTGCATACAGATTTCTCAAGAGGCAGGTTAGGTGGTCTGGTATTCCCATCTCTTTCAGAATTTTCCACAGTTTATTGTGATCCACACAGTCAAAGGCTTTGGCATAGTCAAGAAAGCAGAAGTAGATGTTTTTCTGGAACTCTCTTGCTTTTTCCATGATCCAGCGGATGTTGGCAATTTGATCTCTGGTTCCTCTGCCTTTTCTAAAGCCAGCTTGAACATCAGGGAGTTCACGGTTCACGTATTGCTGAAGCCTGGCTTGGAGGATTTTGAGCATTACTTTACTAGCATGTGAGATGAGTGCAATTGTGCGGTAATTGGAGCATTCTTTTGCATTGCCTTTCTTTGGAATTGGAATGAAAACTGACCTTTTCCAGTCCTGTGGCCACTGCTGAGTTTTCCCAATTTGCTGGCATATTGAGTGCAGCACTTTCACAGCATCATCTTTCAGGATTTGAAACAGCTCAACTGGAATTCCATCACCTCCATTAGCTTTCTTCATAGTGATGCTTTCTAAGGCCCACTTGACTTCACATTCCAAGATTAGGATATTTATGTGCCCATTCATGGGAAGGTGGGTCAATTCCAATGCCACATGTGAAGACAAACCTGAGGGAGCTAAAGTCCTCCTTCCAAGAGAGCTCTCACTGATGCATTCATCAATAGGAAGTGCTGCTAACATGGCTTTAAACCATGGGTCACTTCTCTTGCAGGCTTTCCAAGAGCCATCTGTGTGGTATTGGACATAAGAGAGTTTCTGGCACAAATTACTTGTCTTTTTCTCTTCAGGACATTTGTTAATTAGGTGAGAGATGGAGCAAAAAATGTCCTAGGCTAAGCTGTGCTCAGTCTCTAAGGGCCAAGGATAGTGCCAGACAAGGGATGGGTATATTACTAGGCTGGGGAATTTGAACCTGAAAGGTTAGGCCAGCAGGAGGTGGATCCAAGTAAGTGATAACATTAGGAATATCTGAAAATTCCATGACAGGAATTATGAGGGGCCTGTATCAGTCTTGTATTGACCAAGGAATTTGATGATAAATCCAACAGTTGGTTAAATGACCCGCAGTAGCTATTCTCTGTGACAACTTTACTGAAGAACTAACTCTCTTTCCATTCTAAACACTGGGGCAAAAGGATAGCTAGAGGTAAACCAGTAACCGGAGAAAGCAATTGCGACCCACTCCAGTGTTGTCCCTGGAGAATCCCAGGGACAGAGGAGCCTAGTGGGCTGCCGTCCATGGGGTCGCACAAAGTCGGACACGACTGAAGCGACTTAGCAGCAGCAGCGAAACAGTAACTCTCAATGTTGACAGAGAGACAGACGGTTGGTAAACAGTACAGTTGAACTAGTAGGATGAATCCACCAGGGCTGGTCTGGATTCTTGGGTTACCTGTCTACTGCTGTTCCTGACTTCTCATGCCAGCTTGGTGATGCTCGTCTGAGTCAAAGCCAGGTGTGAAAACAGAGTTCACAGTCCATGTAGGAGCAGAAGCCCTTTTTAAAAATTGAGAGATAGAAACCCAGGGTTCACTCCTTAGAGCTTTACAACACAGGGAGTAGTTAATAATCCCTGATAGGGCCCTTTCCAACACAGCTGCAAAGGATCTTGTATTTGATACCTTTTCCAATAGACAAAAGTCTCCAGGTTGCAACCCATGATCCATAAGGTCTTCATCTCCCAGAAGCTAGCTGTGAAAGGAATTAGTTCCCAGCTTTTCATTTTCTTTAAGTGCCTTAAGAAATCAGACGACAATGCAGCATATCATCACTCTTATATAATACTGGTTTGTACACGCCTTCATCTGGTGCATAGATCATCCAGTGGTTATTTCAAAAGGAGACAGTTGACGCTTGCCAAAAGGAGTGGACCTAAGTTTGAGAAGCACCAACAGAAGAGCTTTTGGCTATGAAGATGAAAAGCCCCTGAGAGTTTTGCAGTTGAGTTTTGATAGTTAGTGCTTTCTATCAATCCTGAACACAGGGGGTGATAAGCACAGTGAAAATGCTCTTATTGACCAGAAATCACAAATTGATTTAATTATTTATCTGATAAAGTAAATTTCTTTGTCCCTATGCAACTCAGAAGGAATTCTCCAAATAAGATTTCGTGTTTTAAATAGTGATTTACCTGTTATTAATGTTGCTCTCTTTCAAAGAACTGCTTCTACCCAGTGTGGAAATATTACCAAGATACATTTGCGTCATTGAGATGGAGGCATTTGGACAAAATCCAACTGCCATACCTCAAAGGTTTCCTTAAGAAGGGCTAAGTGGTATTGAAATGCATGAAACAGTTTTCTGGGATTGTATTTCAGGTAAATTGTGCATCGACATATGCTCCGTGAGCCAGTGTAGGGAAGGGAGTCCAAAAATGCTGTTTTCCCCACAAAATCATTTTTTCAAGAACCCTATGGGTCAGGGAGTGCACTGCTGGAGTAAAGGCAATTGAACCCATACAGACACTATAAGTCTCTTATTTGGTCCAAAACATATTTGTGAAGTGGGGTTAAGAAATCCTCCTTTCTTCTCCTGCATTTGCTTCTCACCTTCTGAGGCTACTTCTCAAGCCTGTGAAAGAAGTTTCTTGACAGCTTTATCCAGGTTAGGTTTGAGTAGCGGACATTCTCAGAACTGGCTAGAAACAGAACTTACAGCAGTTTGTTTGGCTGCTGCCTCAGTGGATTGATTTCTTTTGGGCTCTAGTGAAGCAGATTTGGAATGTCTAGGTATTTTAATAATGGCCTTTTTTTTTTAGGCATTTGTATAGAGTCTAATAATTCTAAGTCTAGTTTCCCATTCTTTATGGATTTTCCTAATGACATAAAACCCTCTCTTATTACAGAGCATTCCAAATCATGTCACTTTGAAAGCATTGCAGCTATCATCGTACATGTTTGCTGTTTGGTCCTTAGTTCGTTGACAATCTCTGATCAGAGCAATGAGTTCAGCTTGCTATGCTGACTTTGCTTCCGATAGATGAGAGCTCCCAGCTGCATCTGCAATTAATGTTATTAACACAGACCCAGCTCAGTATTGTCCCTGCTCTTCCTTTAAGTAAGATCCATCTGTAAACCAAACTAAATCAGCATAACTAATAGGGTTTTCCTGAAAATCATTCCTAGAAACAAGAAAATCATCAGTAAAGTGTAATTATGGTTGTTGTCGTCTTGGCGTTATGGGGGTAAAGTCGTGGGGTTAAGATTATTGCACTGCAGCCAAAGCAATATGAGGTGAAGAAAGCAGCAAAATCTTGTAAGAGGCCAACTTACAGAACAGCATTGACTATGATGAGAATTCAAGAGACTCGGGTGCGGAACATAGTCAAAGCAGTCACTATTTATTCAGTCCCTTGCATTGGCGAGCTGTCCCTGAAATATTAATAGTTCTCAGACAGGATGAGAGTCCTCTCACTATGAATCTAACTGACAACTATAGCATCTTCCCAGTAAATGTTGATCACCCTGACTCTCTATTAATATCCCTAAGACACTACCTTTCTCTTCATGTAAAGAGAGAAAAAACTGTAAATTGTAATCAGAATGGCCTAATGCCACAGCTTGGTTAACGGACTTCAAACCCCTATGGCTTTTTTCTCCTTCTGTTGTTCTTCAGTTGGGTCATGTCCACTGGACTTAAGCAGTGCGTATAAAGGTTGGACAATACATTAAAAATTAAGTACCCAATTCCTATGACATCAGTCAGACCCAGAAATCCCCTCGGTTATTTTTCTGGGTGGGGGTGGGGAGAGTGGTGAGAAAATTAAAATTATTTTAAATTTTTTGGTTTCAATCAATAGTCCTTCCTGAGATATTAAGCGGCCCAGATGTTTTACAGTAGGTAAGCAAAGTTAGAGTTTATCTTTAGACAACTGTTTCCCTGAGAAGGGACTTCCCAGGTAGTTCAGTGGTAAAGAATCTGCCTACCAATGCAGGAGACAGAGGAACTACAGGTTCAGTCCCTGGGTTGGGAAGATCCCCTGAAGGAGTAAATGACAACCAACTCAAGTATTCTTGCCTGGAGAATCCCATGGACAGCAGATCCTAGAGGGCTACAGTCCATAGGGTCACAAAGAGTTGGACATGAATGAAGCAAATGAGCATGCATGCATGCATGTCCCTTAGAAGCTAACTTGTGTAACTGATGGATAGTATTTTTTGAGAATCCAGTTCAGTTTTAGAGCATAATATCAAATTGTCTATGTATTGAATTAAAGTATAACCACCAGGAAAGTCTACATCAGTTAAATCAGCTTTAAGCATTTGAGAAAAGTAAGTGGGGTTCTAACTGGTAGCCTTGTACATAGCTGTCCAGGTATATTAACAATTTTCCCACATGAAGACAAAAAGTCATGTGATTATTCTCTACTGAGATGCTAAAGAAGGCACTGCTTTTAGTAGGAATGACTGAGAGTAAAGTGCATGGATTTGGGACCAAAGGATGTCAAGGAATTGCAATATTATTTATTGCTCACAGATCTTGAACAAATCTCCAAACTTTTCCATTCAGCTATCTTGCTTGCAGATTAGGCATGTTTCAAGGACTAGTACAGGGAATTACTTTTTAAAAGAAATTCCTGAATAACAGGCGATGGCATAAAATCTATGTTTTGACGCAGGACAAGAAAATTTAACTGTAACATAGTCTCTGTCCATTTTATGCCTTTCCTAATGGGTAATGTGAATCTGTATTTTACATTAACCAGACCTCCTTAAAGGCAGGAACGTCTGCTCAACCATAAAGATCATTTCTTTTCCTTCTTCTGACATAGCAATGTACCTCCAGAGAAGATTCATTTTTCCTTTCCTAATCCTGTTGAGAGTTGTGGTGACTGCTTGTCCTGTATGTAAAGATCTGCTTTATGTAACTTTGGTGAACCTTATATAAAATGTCAGTGTGTCATTTTAATGTATGATCCTTTGTCTTAAATGTGTACATAACGGTGCCTTTGACTTCTAACAGGTGGAACAATTCTCTGCGTTTTCCGAAAGACTGTCTCCTGGGTTATAATCCTCAGGTTGGCTCAAATAAAATTCTCTATTTCTACTTAAGATCAATATTGATTACTTTTTTGTTGACATTTGCTGGGTATAGTTAGTAGGATATCAGAGACTCCCACCAGAGGACACCTGGAGTCTACTCTAAACCAGCGCTCAAACCAGCACTGGCTCTTTGAGCCTCTCTGGCTTTTTGGTATTTCTCAGATGGTTTGGAATTCTCCTGATATTCGGACCTCATCAATTTGCATGATGATCCTGAATTTTTTCCCATCTGTTAAAATTTTAGGACTTGTAGTCTTAACAGGGTACCAGTACATTTCCAGGTAAAAGGGACCAAGGGGAAATTTCCTAGGCATTGGCCTAGATGGAAGTTCCTAGAAAGGGAAAGCCAAGAGGGAAATTTAGAGTGAACTGGGTTGACTGGTCGTTTTTAATTTGGCTCAAGTTTGAAAGATTTTGTATAAATGGTCTTCAGTTCCGAAGAAAAGGGACATTTCTCTGGTGACTGAGAACCTAGCAGAAGTGTCTGAGGTGCTGTGCTCAGATGCTCAGTTGTGGCCGACTCATTGAGACCCCATGGACTGTAGCCCGCCATGCTCCTCTGTCCATGGGATTCTCCCAGCAAGAATACTGGAGTAGGGTGCCATGCCCTTCTCCAGGGGATCTTCCTGACCAGGGATTGAACCCACTTCTCTTACATCTCCTGCATTGGCAGGTGGGTTCTTTACCACTAGTGCCACCTGGGTACTAGAGATTGTGACTACACAGTAAAAACTAAACAAAAAAAAAAAGGGGGGGCGATTGTGCTTTTAAAGCCAACCAACTCCCAGATGGGCAGCCACCCACTGGAACTTGGCAGCCTTCGTGTGCAATATATATGGAGCCAATATTTGTAAGAACTGGGTAAAATGGGAAGATCTAAAGAAAAATAATTTAACTCTTAAGTTGCCAAAATGGGAAACTTACCAAAATTAGTTTACTTGTGTGCCCAGTTGGAAAATGTTGGCTATAAAATTACATAGACAAGATGGGAAGCATCTTTCAACTGGTACTTTGAAGCTTTGAAGCATGGTAATGAAAAAATGGCATCTTTACAGGAAACTAACTGAAAACTATTAGAAATAGTTGTTGTTAGAGAAAAGCTCAGGAGTTACCCTATCCCTTCCTTTTCCTCCTTCCCCTCCTTTCTGAACTTTATGTGTCCATGGGTGTGTGTTCAGTCCTGTTCAACTCTTTGGGACCCCATGGACTGTAGCCCACCAGGCTCCTCTGTGCATGGGATTTTACAGGCAAGAATCTGCAGTGGGATGCCATTTCCTCCTCCAGGGGATCCCTCTCCTTTCTGAATGTCCATATCTCGATTTGTGTGCTCTACCCCTTCTGTAAACTCCAAAGGAGAAATGAACTGGACCCCAGGGATTAAATGTTGAGAGCCCTCAAATCATTACAACTCCCTTTAAAGAGAAGCTTCCTGAAGAGATGAGCCTGCACTAACTTCTACTACCTCGACTAGCGCTGAACTTAAATTTAACTAAGACTTTCCCAGGCCCTTTACAAGATCCTTTAGGGTTTATTTATTTATTTATTTTTATTTTTATTTATTTTTTGGGGGGTGTGCCACACCATGTGGCATGTGAGATCTTAGTTCTCAGACCAGGGATCGAACCCATATCCCCTGCATTGGAAGCATGGAGTCTTAACCACTGGACTGCCAGGAAAATCCCCTTTTAGGATTTTTATGAGAATTCGTTCTGTAAGGACACATGAGCCAAGATACTCAGATTTGTAATAACTTGAGCATTTGCTAGTATCCAGTCAATCCCTGGGTCCATTCGATCCCCTAGAGAAGGAAATGGCAACCCACTCCAGTATTCTAGCATGGGAAATCCCATGGACAGAGGAGTCTGGCAGGGTCCTGTCCAAAGCGTTGCAAAGAGTCAGACACAACTGAGTGACTGAGCACACACGAACAGAAGTATGACTGCAAAAGGCAGAGTGGAAGCCAGCTGTGGAAGACTTTCACAAGCATGCGGACGTTCACGGGTGTCAAGAATGTGCTTGTAACTTGTGACAAGTAATCCCCCAAATTTTTCCTGAGAAGACTGAGTGGACAGTGGTTCACCAATGTAAACAAAAGCCCAAAGAAATTATTTTTCATTACTTTGAGAGGTTGGAGGAAAACCTTCCAGCAGGACTCTGTAATGACCCCTGAAAGTTTTCAGAATCATCAAAATGATCCAATTCTAAATTCAATCTTTAAGAGGGATTAGATGAAAAAAATAGCAAAGCTAATTAAAAAATGTCAATTGGACTGGGCCACAGTACATGCTAGTGTATTAGGGGCCTATTAAAACATTGTTTTCTAACCCTGGCCCAAAGCAAAGTACCCACATTTGTTTTTATTGCAAAAAGTCTGATCTCTTCAAATGAGAATGCTATAAGTTTAAACAGAACTTGAACCAAAGCAAAACTAAAAAGGACTAGGAGTGCTTTGATGATTATGAGAAGGAATTTCCCCCTGCTCCTCACCAATAGTGAAAGTCACTCAGTCGTGTCTGACTCTTTGCAACCCCATGGATTATACAGTCCATGGAATTCTCTAGGCCAGAATACTGGAGCGGGTAGTCTTTCCCTTTCCCAGGGGATCTTCCCAACCCAAAGATTGAACCCAGGTCTCCTGCATTGCAGGTGGATTCTTTACCAGCTGAGCCAAGGCTCCTCACCAGTACCTTAGGGGAAATGGAAACACCAGCCGGGGGGGAATTTAAAGGCCCTTGTAGATACTGGGGACCCTGCCCTATTCATTGCCCTCTCCCTGGGAATAGACAGTCAAGTCAAATATTAATAGTAGGGGTTTCTGATGTACCTATGCAAATTTTATAATCAGAATCGATAAGCACTCAAATAGGAATTATCACAGTGAAACTTGTGTTTCTCCTAGTAAAATATACCCCAATTCATTTAATAGGAAGAGAATTTTTAGAAGCCAACAATATTCATACTGCCTTTTCACAAAAGGGGAAATGCTTCTAGATTTAGAAAATTTAATGTTGAACAAAAATCTAGTTACTGAGAGATAGATGGTTATAAAATCAGTGACTCAAACAGACCAAGAAAAATTAATGACCTGTTATTGCCAGCACCTAAAGAATTATGGCCACCTTCTTCCTTAGATATTGAAATATTTAAAATGGCCACTCCTATCAAGGGGACTGTGGACAACTCCAAGCCTCTACCTGATATTTGACAATATCATTTAAATCAGAGGCATTAAATGGGACAACTTATTATTCAGGGATTTCTTAAGGAGGGACTTACAGTTCCCTGTATGAGACCTTGTAACATACTGATCTTACCAGTGAAACAAAGTCTCACCCACGGACACAATGCCTGAGACTTTTTCCCAACTGGGACTCCAGATGTGCTGTTACACAAGACTTCCCAGTGCTGTTTAAGTCTGGCTGTTGGTCAAAATCCAGTTTGATGATATACCCTCTGCTCTTTCTATTTTTCTTTTCTTTTAATGTTAGTATATTGAAAGTAAGCTAGATAATTCTCTGATAAATATTTGTATTATTTATTTGCATATAACGGCTTCCCCGATGGCTCAGCAGTAAAGAATCAGCCTGCAATACAGGAGACACAGGAGACGCAATTTCAATCCCTGGATTGGGAAGATCCCCTGGAGAGGAAAATGGCAACCCACTCTGGTATTCTTGCCTGGAAAACCCAATGAACATAGGAGCCTGGCGGGCTTCAGTCCAAAGGGTCGAAAAGAGTCGGACATAGCTAAGCACGCAGGCAGGTACCAGTGAAAAAGGAAAATGGGAAAGGTTGGAGGTTAGTTCAAGATCTGAAAGCTATAAATAATACTGTGATTCCTGCACATCTTCTGGTCCCAAATCCACATGCATCCTTCTCAGCCATTCCAGCTGATAGCAGCTATTCTTCATAACTGATTTATGCGCTGCCTTCTCCACTAGTATGGAGAATAATTCAGTTCAGTTCAGTCACTCAGCCATGTCAGACTCTTTTGTGACCTGTGGACTGCAGCACATCAGGCCTCCCTGTCCATCATCAACTCCTGAAGTTTACCCAAACTCATGTCCATTGAGTCAGTGATGCCATCCAACCATCTCATCCTCTGTCCCCTTCTTCTCCTGCCTTCAGTCTTTCCCAGCATCAGGGTCTTTTCAAATGAGTCAGCTCTTTGCATCAGGTGGCCAAAGTATTGGAGTTTCAGCTTCAACATCAGTCCTTTCAATGAACATTCAGGACTGATTTCCTTTAGGATGGACTGGTTGGACCTGCTTGCAGTCCAAGGGACTCTCAAGAGTCTTCTCCAACACCACAGATCAAAAGCATCAATGCTTGGGAACTCAGCTTTCTTTATAGTCCAACTCTCACATCCATACATGACCACTGGAAAAACCATAGCCTTGACTAGACGGACCTTTGTTGGCAAAGTAATGTCTCTGCTTTTTAATATACTGTCTAGGTTGGTCATAACTTTCCTTCCAAGGAGTAAGCGTCTTTTAATTTCATGGCTGCAGTCACTGTCTGCAGTGATTTTGGAGCCCAAAAAATAGCCTGCCACTGTTTCCACTGTTTCCCTATCTATTTTCCATGAAGTGATGGGACCAGATGCCATGATCTTAGTTTTCTGAATGTTGAGCTTTAAGCCAACTTTTTCACTCTCTTTTTCACTTTCAAGAGTCTCTTTAGTTCTTTGCTTTCTGCCATAAGGGTGGTGTCATCTGCGTATCTGAGGTTATTGATATTTCTCCTGGGAATCTTGATTCCAGCTTGTGCTTCATCCAGCCCAGCATTTCTCATGATGTACTCTGCATATAAGTTAATTAAGCAGGGTGACAATATACAGCCTTGATGTACTCCTTTCCTGATTTGGAACCAGTCTGTTGTTCCATGTCCAGTTCTAACTGTTGCTTCCTGACCTGCATATAGGTTTCTCAAGAGGCAGGTCAGGTGGTCTGGTATTCCCATCTCTTTCAGAATTTTCCACAGTGTATTGTGATCCATACAGTCAAAGGCTTTGGCATAGTGAATAAAGCAGAAATAGATGTTTTTCTGGGACTTTCTTGCTTTTTCAATGATCCAGCGGATGTTGGCAACTTGATCTCTTGTTCCTCTGCCTTTTCTAAATCCAGCTTGAACATCTGGAAGTTTGCGGTTCACATATTGCTGAAACTTGGCTTGGAGAATTTTGAGCAGTGGAGAATAGTCAATATCTTTTTGCCTTCACATGGGGCGATCATCCATATACCTAGAAGTCATACCACAGGGTTATAGTGAGAGCCCCACTTTCTTTTCTCAAATGCTTAAAGCTGATGTAGGCTTCCCTGGTGGCTCCACTTGAATTCAATGTGTAGATGATTTGTTTTAATATTCTAAAACTGAATTGAATTCTCAAAAAGACACCATATCTGTTACTACAACTAGCTTCTAAGGGACAAAAGTTGTCTAAAAATAAACTCCAATGTGTCCACCCATTGTAAAACTTTGGGCCACTTAATATCTAAGGAAAGACTATTAATCAACTCCAAAATAACTAACAGGATTTTAGCTTGCTTAATTCCCCAAAGAAATAATTGAGGGGCTTTCTGAGTCTGACTGAATACTGTAGCAATCAGGTACCTAATTTTCCACTTGCTTCTCAACCTTCATATGCATCACTTAAGACCAACCAGCTGATCTGATTGAATGAGTGCTGAAAGGAAAAGAGACCATGAGCACTTTAAAATCCATCTTAACTCAGGCACAGGCTCTGGGTTGCACTAATTATAACTTGCCTTGTTCTCTTTGTACTTGAAGAAAAGGAACTGTTTTAGGTGTATTACTCAAAAACGTGGGGATCAACATTGACCCATAGGATATGAGAGTCAACAATCAGACTTGGCAGGAAAAGGACTTCTACTCTGCATGAAGGTTATTTCAGCAAAGGCTTTGTTATGTAAGATTATTGAAGAAATAATAATGAGGTCTCCTTTGTTTATGTCCCACCCTCAACTGAGTCTTCTCTAAGCTCTCACAGACAGTCAGCATTGTTCTGTAAGCTGACTAGCTTCTTATGAACGATTGTTGCTTTCTGTACCTAATATTACCTTTGTTCAATGTAACATTTTTTTTTTTTTTTTGAGTGTCCCTGGATGAGCATGAACTACAATGTAATAGTCTTAATCCTGCAACCTTGCTTTCAGCACCACAGGAAGAAAACAACCAGGACTGCATTTTCTTTCTTTATTTATTTTAAATATTTTATTTATTTATTTGGCTGCATCAGGTCTTAGTTGCAGCACACAGTATCTTTGTTGTGATATGTGGCTCTTTCCTTGCAGTGCGTGGACTCTCTCCAGTTGCAACGCATGGGCTCCAGAACATGTGGGCTTCAATAGTTGTGCAGGGGTTTAACTGCTCCAGAGCATGTGGGATCTTAGTTCCCCAACCAGGGATGGAACCCGTGTCCCCCGCATTGCATGTTGGATTCTTAACCACTAGACCACCAGGGAAGTTCCGACTGCATTTTATCAACAGACTAAATTCTTGTTCCAGGTATGACTTACAAGAAATTCCTATTGATAATGTTGATTTAATTTGGTTTACAGAAGGACCCTACTTAAGGGATGAACAGGGACATTAGTGAACTGGATATGGAATGACATACACAGGGAACATAATTGAAAGCTCTTATTTACCAGCAACAAAGTCGGCACAGCAAGCAGAATTAATTGCCTTAACCCAAGCTTGTCAACTAGCTAAAACCCAGATAGTAAATACATATGTATTGGCTGTTGTTATGCCTTTGGCGTGGCATACAACATTGGATGGGATGGAAATGAGGGCTTCTAACCTCTTCCAGACAGCTTATAAAAACAGGATGCAGTTATTAAATGCTACACAACTACTAAAACAGTTGGTAATCATTTAAACACCGGGACATCCCAAATCTGACACTAAGGAAGCTAAAGGAAATTAGCCCGCTGACGCTGCAAACGGACAACTTTAAAAATTCCTCCTGTTCAGCTTTGAGAATGTCCACTGCCCTCTGTGAACCCTGCTAACCCAGGGAGAGTTTCTTCCACAGGCTTAAGAAATCACCACTAAAGAAGATAAACAGATGTGGCAACAAAAAAGGGGGAATTTTTTACCCCATCACACAAATATGGTTTGGATCTGATTTTTAAAAAGACCCTGATAGTCCTTGTAAGAGTACAATGGCCATTACTGCAGCGTGCATTTTCTTTAATTCACTGAGCAACTGAGAGGCAGTTTCATGGGGAAAACAACCGTTTTGGAAACTTTCTGCCATGAAGACTTGTAAAGTATGTACTCGCTGTACTCTATGCCCTAAATATAATCCCAGAAAACCACTACATGGGTCAGAAGGCCACGTTCCCCTTCCTAAGGGACCCTTTGAAGTATGGCCATTTATATCTTAAGGATATAAATATATCTTGGTGATGATCTGTATGTTTTCACACTGGGTTGAAGCTTTCCCTGCAGAAGAACAAGGGCTATAGCAGCAGGTAAATCACTGTTAGAAAGAATAATTCCTGTTTGGGGAATCACTTTCAAGTAATATAGTGATGCAGTTATATAGGGACACACTTTACTGGGCAAATAATTAATTTGTGACATTTAGCCAACAGTGCAGCATTTTCAAAGCAGTTGTCACTACCGATCTTAAGGATGGAAAGAAAGAACCAACAGCACTATCAAAATGCAACTGACAAAACTCTCAGGGGCTTTTAACCTTTCGTGGCCCAAAGCTCTCCCATTGGCGCTCCTGTCTTAGGTCCCCTCCTTTTGTTGTTGTTTAGTTGCTAAGTCGCGATTGACTCTTCTGTAGCCCACCAGACTCCTCTGTCCATGGGATTTCCCAGGGAAAACAACTGGACTGGATTGCCATTTTGCTAAGCATCAACTGTCTCTTTTTGAAATAACCTATGCACCAGACGAAGGCGTGTACAAATCAATATTGCGTAAGGGTGATGATACGCTGCACTGTGGTCAGGGACTTCTTTTTTTTTGATGATTATAGTGGCTTTTTATTTTATTGGATTCATACACCTTTCATTCCTGCATTGTTATTTTCCATCAGCGGAAGCTAGAATTCTGTTCAGTTACCTCAATTATCTTCTATCAGGCACTCAGGAAATTTTTCTCTATTTTGTATTTCAGTATGATGTATGGCAAAATTTTTGCAAATTCTCACAATGATGCTTCTTACTTCTCTAAAGGGCATGTCCTGTGTCAGTCACAAATACCATCTACCTAAATTAAAAGGCGCTTACTCCTTGGAAGGTAAGTTACGACCAACCTAGATAGCATATTGAAAAGCAGAGACATTACTTTGCCAACAAAGGTCCGTCTAGTCAAGGCTATGGTTTTTCCAGTGGTCATGTATGGATGTGAGAGTTGGACTGTGAAGAAGGCTGAGCGCCGAAGAATTGATGCTTTTGAACTGTGGTGTTGGAGAAGACTCTTGAGAGTCCTTGGACTGCAAGGAGATCCAACCAGTCCATTCTAAAGGAGATCAGCCCTGGGATTTCTTTGGAAGGAATGATGCTAAAGCTGAATGCTGTCTCGTATACAGGGTTATTGTTACCATCTTTCTAAATTCCATATATATGTGTTAATATGCTATATTGGTGTTTTTCTTTCTGACTTACTTCAGTCTGTATAATAGGCTCCAGTTTCATCCACCTCATTAGAACTGATTCATATGCATTCTTTTTAATAGCTGAGTAATATTCTATTGTGTATATGTACCACAACTTTCCTATCCATTTGTCTGCCGATGGACATCTAGGTTGCTTCCATGTCCTAGCTATTGTAAACAGTGCTGCGATGAACACTGGGGTACACGTGTCTCTTTCAATTCTGGTTTCCTTGGTTTGTATGCCCAGTAGCAGGATTTCTGGGTCATATTGCAGTTCTATTTCCAGTTTTTTAAGGAATGTCAGGGACTTCTTAAGGCACTTAAGGAAAATGAAAAGTGAAAGAAAGGGAAGTCACTCAGCCATGTCCAACTCTTTGCGACCCCATGGACTATAGCCTACCAGTCTTCTCTGTCCATGGAATTTTCCAGGCAAGAGTATGGAGTGGGTTGCCATTTCCTTCTCCAGAGGATCTTCCCAACTCAGGGATCAAACCCAAGTCTCCCCATTGCAGGCAGATGTTTTACCCTCTGAACCACCAGGGAAGCCCCAAATGAAAAGCTGGTAACTAATTCCTTTCACAATGAGCTCCTGGAAGATGAAGACCTTTTGGATCATGGGTTGTAACCTGGAGATTTTGTCCATTGGAAAAGGTATCAAATACAAGATTCTTTGCTGCTGCTTTGGAAAGGGCCCTATCAGGTATTATTAAATAAGATCTGTGTTGTAAAGCTCAAAGGAGTAAACCCTGGGTTCCTATCTCGCATTTTTTAACAAGAGCTTCTGCTCCTACGTGGACTGTGACTCCTATTTCTGACACCTTGTCTTTGGCTAAGACAAGCTGGATTGAGATGTCACTAACAACAGCAGACAGCTAACCCAAGAGTCCAGACCAGCCCTGTTGGACTCATCCTCCTGGTTCAGTTGAACTGTTTACCAGCTGTCTGTCTCTCTGTCAACACTGAGTGTTATTGTTTTACCTCTAGCTATCCTTTTGCCCCAGTGTTTAGGATGGAAAGAAAATTCTTTAGTCAAGTTGTCACAGAGTATAGATATTGAGGGTCATTGAACCGATTGTCAGGTTTGTCATCAAATTCCTCAGTCAATACGAGACTGATACAAGCCCCTCATAATTCCTGTCATTGAACTTTCAGATATTCCTGATGTTATCACTTACTTGGATCCATCTCCCTCTGGCTTAACCTTTCAGGTTCAAATTCCCCAGCCTATCAATGTGTCTATCCCCTATCTGATACTATCCTTGGCTCTCAGAGATTGAACGTGACTTAGCCTAGGATCCTTTTGCTCCATCCCTTACTTAACAAATGTCTTGAAGAGAAAAAGCAAGTAACTTGTGACAGCAGTTCCCTACGTCCAATACCACACAGATGGCTCTTGGAAAGCCTGCAAGAGAAGTGACCCATGGTTTAAAGCCACGTTAGCAAAATTTCCAATCGATGAGTCCATCAATGAGAGCTCTCTTGGGGGGATGACTTTAGCTCCCTCAGGTTTTGTCTTCACATGTGGCATTGGAATTGACAGGCCTATCCATGAATGGCACATAAATATCTTAAGAGCTGGCAGTTATAAGGTCTATGCTTATTGGGATGTTATGTCTATATAAAAGTGACAGCTGGACTGCATTTCTCTCTCCTTTAAGGAATCAAGAGACCCATGTTATCAGTATACCAAGATACCTGGTAGCAAAGTCTTTTGAGACTCTTGATCCCTAGGGCAGGAGTATAAATAAAGAGAAATATAGTTGTACATCTATCAGCTCCATTGGCCAGCCAAAGAGTCTGCAAACAGTATAACATCCTTCAATCCCTTAACTCAGTTGTACTGGATAATACAATTCCCTTCCATTTTCTTTTCATTTTTGACGTCTTTGTTTATTTGGCCATGCTGCTTTTAAGACCTTAGTTGCCAGAGCAGGGATGAAACCCATGCCCTTGTACTGGAAGCTCAGAGTCCTAACCACTGGACCTCCAGAGAATTCCCTACCTTTCATTTCCTACTGGCTAAATAAGGTGAGCTATTTATCACTCACCCTGCTTGCTGCACTTATATAAAGTGCAGCACAAGTATAGATGATCCTAGATAACACTCCCCAAAGACAAAATGGTTATAAGACTTTAAAAAAAGAAAGAAAGAAAAGAGATCCTTTTAATGATCTGTTTAGTTGGCTCCCTTCAGGACTAGGTATTTTTTTCACTCAGTTTTAGAGATGATTATCGTTTTCATTTTATGTATTATCCTTTCAAGCTACTCATGGCGTGTATCATTGCATGCTTTAATTCAACTTCTAAAAGTACATGTACAATGTTTGTGCAACAAATCAATATGACTGATAACATGTATAGCCTATAAAATGTTTCCCTATCACCATATACCTGTGTCAGCCACTCCTATTAAAATGACTGCTGACTGCTCCAAGCTTCTTTACCTAATAGTCAGCCATATCCACTTCAACGAGAGGCACAGAACAGAGGAAGACTTACGTTGATGAAAAATTAATCAATAGTCAATCTAAAGGAGAAATAGATGATTTTCTTTGAGCCAACCTGAGAATCACAACCCTAGAAATAGTCTTTCGGAAAGCTCTAAGGCACAGAAGTCGAAGGCACAGTCATATATATATTTGAGACAAAGGATCATGTATCAAAATGACACACTGACATTTTGCATAAAGTTCACCAAAGATACGTAGTCCAGATCTACACATAGGAAGCAGCCGCAGGTTACAAAATCAGGAAAGAAGAAAGTTATAATCTAAGGATTACATTGCTGGCATCAAAAGGGGGAAAAAACATTGATCTTTATGGTTGAGCAGACATTGCTGCCTTTGGGGAGGTCTGGTTAATGTATAAGGCAGGCTGCTCACTAGGAAGGCCCAATACAGGCAGGCAGCATGTTATGCTTAAATTTTATCTTCCCTTAAAACTTAAGATCTCCTCCACAGCAATTTTGCCTCCCTCTCTCCCTACCACCGCTCCCCCCCGCCCCCCACTTCCCAAGATGAACAGTCACTGGAGCACCCAGAAAAGTCACGCCCCCTGATGGCCACAGCTCTTTCTCCCACGGGGGAGAGGGTAATACTGCTCTGCAGATAAAATGCCAGGTCCGTGGAACCCATGAGGGTGCATCCATCCTGGAAAGGCAGTGCCTGGCGCTGACTGGCCCTGACATTGGGGGTGGGGTGGGGGGCGCTCCTGGTGTACGTGCACCCCAAGAGAGGGGTTTGCAGGGAAAAGAAAGGCCTTGTGTCCATCATTTAATACAACTCTGGTCTGGAGACTATGTGTAAGAGTAAGAAAATTCCTGTTCACATAGTAATGATAAATCAGCCATTCACGGAAGGAATGCTGATCAAACATCTAGTCTCACAATAACAGGATGGCAGTGGAGGTCACTGGACTCTCATTCAGCAAGCCAGATCCCCACGCCCAAGGTGGGGCCTGAAGAGCACCGAATGGGCACCAGCTGAATACGTGCAGCCTCGTGCAGTCTACTCCTTGTACACAGCCGCTCTGAAACACAGGTGCGCCCCTCTACTCTAGGACCGTGGGAACGTATTTGCAACTGAAAAGTTTGGAGACCACCAACAGTTATCTTTTTTGTTTCATCAAAATTTTATTAACAAAACCAGAGTTCGGGGAGGCACGGGTGAGCAGACTCCACAGTCCCACCCAGGCACAGAGAACGGAGAGATGTGAAATTCCGAGGCCCTCTGGTAAGGGCAGACAGGCAGTCAGACGGTGGACGGATGGGCACAGGGACTCGGGGACTGCTGGAGAAACATGAATGGCAGACCAAACGGGTGTCCAGGGCCGGGCCCGCCCGCAGCGCAGGGAGAGAGGACGTGTGGACCACCGGGGCTCAGCGCTCGGCGTTAGACCGCAGGTCGGTGGTGAGCGGATCATGCTGGATGGTTTGGTGCAGCATCAGGGCCAGTAAGCCCGCCCGGTTGGTCATGGCTGTGCGAACGTTGCGCTCCTGCTCAAACAGCTCGTCCAGCTTGTACCACTGCGTGGGGAGCAGAAGCCTTAAGAAGAGGCTCTGGAGCCCCGCTCCACCCGACCCCAGCCGCATCCACATTGGCATCCGCACATCCGCGGTCAGGGCCTAGCACGCGGTCAGGACCTACCACGCGCACGCGCTCCAGGTCCACCTCGGCGCGCCGCAGCTTCTCCCAGCAGTAGTGCCGGTTGCACTGGCGCTTGGGCAGGCGGCAGAAGTCACCCGTGAGCTCGAAAACATCCCTTACGAGGGGGCACCCGCATACCTCGTCAGCTGGCACCTGCAGGGAGGCCGGGGTGGGTGGGGGAAGTTGCAAGTTCGGAGGAGAGTGGGAAGGAACCAGAGCAGAGGCGGGGGCAGAGGGAAGAGAGGAACGCTAGGAAGGGATGCCCCCAGAAAAGAGTGGGATGACGGTGAGGAGGCCGGGCAGCGGAAGGGGCAAACATGGGTGGAGGAAGGGAGCGGCGATGGGAAAGCCTTACTTTGGGGTCCCGTGAGTGCTCGGGGCATAGCACCTGGAGCCGCTTACAGTACGTCTTGCTCTGAGGGTTGTAGACATCACAGAAGAGCCGTGTGGCCCTGGGGGTGTGGAGCGGAAGGCGTGGAAGAGGAGGACGGCAGCGCCCCGGCCCGCACTGGCGGCGGCCACCGACCCCGCTGTAACCCTGCGCTCACCCCGCACACGCCCACACTCACCCCTCGATGCGGGTGGGGTACATGGACCCAAAGGACGTCTGGCTCTCGTACTGGAGGGGCGAGCACAAACGAGGGAACTGTGGGTGTGCGCTGCGGGCCCTCGCCAGACGGCCCACCTGTCCCCCACGGACCGCGCGATGTCCCCACACCGTCCACCCCCTCGGGCCGACACCCTGACCTTGGCGTAGCAGCGCTCCATGTGGCGCAAGGCAACACGTGGGTTGATGGGGTGCCCGCAGGAGACACAAAAGATCTGCAGGTCCGTGTCGTCACTGTCGCCCTCGTTGCTCTGCGCGGGCGGAGCGGACCATGAGGCCGGACAGGGCCAGGCACGCGGCCCCGCGCCGGGCTGCCGCGGCTGCGGCCCTCACCTCCTCGTCCTCGCGCACCGCCTGCTGCTTGGCGCGCAGGATGATGGCCTCGAGCTCGTGGAAGCGGCGCTCCATCTCCTGGAGGCGGGTGCGCGCGCTCTGCTGCTCCCGGCGGATGCGCTCGAGCAGCTTCTTGCCGTGCTCCTCGGCGATGCACGGGCTCTGCTGCCACTGCTGGATGCGCTGCGGGAGGATCTCGTAGATGCGGCTGCAGGGAGGTGGGGAATTGAGTGCACAGGGGAGGAAGCCAGCAAGGAGGCGGGTAAGTGCGGTGCTCCGATGCAGGATGGAAGGGGACTCAAGGGTGAAAGGGTGCTTAACCAGGGCAATGAAGGGGCAGACGGAGGATGGGTGGGTGAGCAGGTGGACGGACAGGTGGGTGCTTGGTTGACTGAACGGTGGCCACGTGACTGACTGGGGGCTCCGGTCAGGCCCCACCGTGTCCTCCCCAACACCCTCAAAATGACTCACTTGGCCGCCAGCTTCATGCCACAGTCGTCGGAGCAATACTTGGAGCCGGGCTGGGCAGCGCGCACACAGCCAGGCCCCAGGCACTGCGGCAGCGACGCGGGGTCCTTGGCGTCAGCCCGCTCTGGGTGTTTCCATTTGTCCTTGTGCTTCTGCTTCTGTCGATGGCGCTTGTATCTTTCGTCCTTCTGTGGGACGACACGCGTGGGGTCAGGGCAGGGCTGAAGTTGTCTCTGGACCCCTGACACCCTCGGCGCCCCAGCCCGGCAGGCCCTGCCCTTTCCCTCCCTACACCCACTCCACCCTGTCACCTTCTTCTCAGACTTCTTCTCCCGCCGCTTCACGTGCTTCACTTTCACCGCCCTCTTCCGCAGCGCTGGGTCCAGGTACTGGGACTCCTCAGTGTCGCTCATCCAGGGCTGCCAGTGAGGCAAACGCTGATTGTCCTGCGCTCCTGGTGACCTCCCCACGACCTACTCAGTCCCCACATCAACCTTCCATACCCTCTGCCTCCTCTCTCCTCATTACGGACACTCTCTGCTTCCGTAACCTCTACTTGATGCGAAGAACTGACTCGTTTGAAAAGACCCTGATGCTGGGAAAGACTGAAGGCAGGAGGAGAAGGGGACGACAGAGGATGAGATGGTTGGATGGCATGACCAACTCGATGGACGTGAGTTTGAGTAAACTCAGGGAGTTGGCGATGGACAGGGAGGCCTGGCATTTTGCAGTCCATGGGGTTGCAAAGAGTCAGACATGACTGAGCGGCTGAACTGAACTCAACTGGGCTGACCCTTCCACCGTGGGACGCTCTGCCTGCTCACCAGGCTGTGGTCATCGAAGGCCCCTGCACAGAAGTCCTGGTACAGTTCAGAGTCCAGTGGGAGGTCCTCATCCGAGAGTGGCTCAGGTGTCGCCGTAGCTTCCGGTGGCTCCTTGACTGCCGCAGATGTCACTGCCCCCTCATCCTCTCGGAGGCGCCCCAGCTTCTGCGACGGCTGTGGCTGCGGCTGGGTGGGCAGGGGCCGGCGAGGCCTTGGCAGGGACTCTGAGGGCGTCACCGGCGAGAGCTGCGGGGCAGAATCTCAGGACTGGCCCTGACCGCCCGGCCCGCATGCCCCGCCCGCCCTGGGGGGCTGGACTCACCGAGGAAGGGAAGTACTTGTACGATTCCTGTGCCGGCAGGAGGAAGGCCCAGGTCAGCCCCAGGTGGAGGGAGGGGGGCCCTGCCCTCGCCCTGCCAAGTGCCTGACCCCATCCACCAGCCTTGCCTCACCTCCCCAGACACACCAGCCTGCCACAGACACATTCAGCCCTGCCCCAGCCAGGCCCGACCACCTAGAAATGCCTGGCCCTACCCTGTCCACCTGGAGCTGGAGGCTCCCCTGCCAGCCCGGCACATCTGGTCACACCCCGCTCATCTGGACAGGCCAGGCCGCTCGCCACCTGTCTGAATGGGGTTAGACCCCACCCCGCCTAGCCTCCGGCGGCTCTTCCTGGACACGCTGGCCCCCCACCTGACCTCGCCCAGCTCTGCCCATGCTCACCCGGGCCCGAAGCTGGCACTGACGCAGCCGGCACTTCTGCCGGATCTTGTTGGGGCCCCCAAACTTCTTCATGTCTCGGCAGAAGTCACAGTGACCACAGTCCTCGGTGCGCCGGCAGGCCTCGCACTCGCCACACATGCGGGCTGATCGTTTGACCTGCTGCTGCTGCTGCTGCTGCTGGTGATGCTGACGGAGGGGTCCAGAACAGAACTCAGGGACCAAGCAGGGCCTCCCAGGGGAGCCCCTCACTGATCCCAGCCATCGCCGCCACTCACCTGGCTGGGCGTGGCCACCAGGGGCTGTGGAGAGGATTTGTGGGGCGAAGCAGATCCCCGAGCAAGCATGGCCCCAACCCCTGTCCCTGCCCCTGCCCTGCGCTGCAGGTCCGGGTCCGGGGCAGGCCTCTTGCGCCCTCCACCCTCATCCCGGGGCTCACTGCCGTCTCGCTCGGAGCTGTCTCGCTCCCGCGACTTCTTATGCCGATAGCGGATCTCCAGCTTGGGGTCCTTCTCTGTGGGGCAGAGGGCAAGGCCAGTGGAGGTTGGTATGGGGGGACCTGGAGGGGCCCCAGAACTCTTTCTTCCTCTTCTGGCCCACCCACAGGCTCTGTCTCCCTACTCCAAGGCAGAGTTGCCCCTTCTACCACAGCTCACAGGGCACTGACCCGCAGTCACTTCGCCCACAGCCGCCCATCCACTGCTCCCCATGACCCACCCTCCCACGAAGGCTCCTCTTCCTCCCTCGAAGCCCCAGCTGCCTGCCCCTTACCTCGGCACTCACGACAGTACCACTCGCGGATGGCCTTGGCCATCTTCTCAGTGATCCGGATGCAGTCCCCGTGAAACCACTCATTGCAGTTGTCACACCCGCTGTGGAGGACGGGGCGAGTGATGGGAGACGTGAGGGGCGGGACCCACTGGCCTCACCCCACCTGGCCAGGTGTCCGTCCCGCCCACCTCTCCCGGGCTCACATCATGAAGCAGTTGATGTCTGGTTTGCGGCAGATGCAGTAGATGGGCGCATTCTCCCCGTTCTCGGACTTGCTGTCCTCCCCGGCGTCTGGAGGCTCTGGATCTGAAGCGTCGCCCTCCTGTGGGACCCGCCCCCCATCATGGCACCTCATCCGATTAGTGCAGCCCCATCACGGCTCACCACACATCTCAGGCCTCCCAGTGCAGACTTCCCACCACGGTTGCTCATTAAATCTCTCCGTCGTAGTCCCCGTAGACCACTCCCCGTGACACCTCCTTTATCGACTTATTCACTCTTGTCTCAGACTTTCCAATCACTTACCCCACTGACACCCCATCACTAGGCACCCACTCATATAATGGCTCGCTGCAAACACCCCGCCACTCGCCACATTTCGCCCCTGCCATGGCTCTTCACGGGCCCCCCATCACAGGCTCTCATAGATACCACTTCATTCATTCGGCAGACTTCCCACCACGGTGCCCTTCAGGTTCTGGAGTGATCAACTTCACCGGCGGCCCCGCCCCCCTGGATCCCTGATACGGACTCATCACGGCTCCCTCCAGACTGCCCCAACACAACTCTTCGAAAACCTCCCCATCACTCTGCACAAAGAATCCCCCATCGGGACCCTGAAGGCACTACCAGCAGGGATCCCCGCTAAACTTCCATTACAGACCCCCATGATGGCTCATCAGAGAACTCCCCGATGGTTCCCCCACGAGCAAAAATTCGGACCATCAGACCCCCGTCATTCCACCCAGGGACCCGGGTTAAGGCTCACAACAGACCCTCCCCCTCCCCCATTCTGCCCACCCCCTGGTTATGGAGCACCACAGACCCCCCACGAGCCTGCCAGTGGACTCCACCATTTCCTACCTCACTGACCTCTAACCGCCGACTCCCTCCAGGGACCGCGCACTTACCATCTCTCGGCTCCCGACGCACCCGTTCGCGAACCCTGCCAGTGACCCGCGAACCTGCACAGACCACTCGGCGGCGTCCGCGGCCGTTGCAAAGGCGCCCACAAGCACTTCCGCTCTTCCTGGTGCCTCCCAGGCACCATACTCCTACTGCGCAGGCCCGGTGCGTCGGTTCCGCGACACACAGCTTGGTGTCTCCCGCTAGCGCTCTGACGGTCTCCGAGGTGCCTCCATCTTGACTACCGACACCGTACGGCGGCCGAGCTCGAGTGCTCCCAAGTGTTCTCGGGAAACATGGCGGCGCCTATAGTTCAGCTTTACCAAGGGCGCCGCCATCTTGGTGGCCGGCCTAGTCCGTACAGTCACTACTGTACGGCCGCTAAGTTTAGGCAATATGGTCGCGCCTACTGCGCCACTTCCCTGCTGACGCCGCCATTTTGGAATCGTACGCTCAGTGGCAGCGTCCTAATCGGCCAACGAGAGGGCGCTGCCATCTTGCCGGTGGATTCTAGCGCCGGTAGCTGGTCTTGCCTAGATGTCTGTAGGGAAGGGGACCCTCTTTTAGGAACACTACTTGGATTAGTGTTCCTAAAATAGTAGCTCAGTTCCTAAGATAGTAGCTCTTTCCACTATTCAGTCGTTTTTCCTTTCCGCGTCTACTCATGGACGTCCGTATACTGCGTGCTTTATGCTGGGAAGGAAAGCAGTCCCTTCGTTGTGCGTCCCACATTACCTCTGACAGGTAATTTTTGCCTATTAGGGGCAGGGGAAGCCCAGTCAGGCTTATATCTCATTTGGCCTAAACTTTATGTACACGGTGTACATTTGTGCTAACCACTGCGATTAAAGAATGCCCACTTTCCAATAGGGAGAAACGCCTCTCTTTTGTGGTTAAGTAAACCTGCTTTCTCCAGTAATTATTAACTTACAGGAGTTTCCCATATTTTTCTACTTAGAATCAATCCCCTAAGGGGGATTAACTACTTAATCACCTATTTTGTCCCTTCATTCTGTCTTATTATTCCTGTGACACCAATGGCATTATTCCTTGGAGGATAAGGTTCCTATCCCACATGCCAAGGTCATGCTCACTCAATATGTGTCTGCTAATTTGTAACTACACATCGCTGTTGAAACTTTGAAGGAACGTACCTTTGCCATGTTTGATGTATTAATATGTTCTTTGTTCTCATGCTGTATCAGTTCAGGTCAGTTCAGTTCAGTCACTGAGTCGTGTCCAACTCAAGGCGACCCCATGAATTGTAGCACGCTAGGCCTTCCTGTCCATCACCAACTCCCGGAGTTCATTCAAACTCATGTCCATCGAGTCGGTGATGCCATCCAACCATCTCATCCTCTGTCATCCCCTTCTCCTCCTGTCCCCATCCCTCCCAGCGTCAGAGTCTTTTCCGAGTCAACTCTTCGCATGAGGTGGCCAAAGTATTGGAGTTTCAGCTTTAGCATCATTCCTTCCAAAGAACACCCAGGACTGATCTCCTTTAGAATGGACTGGTTGGATCTCCTTGTAGTCCAAGGGACTCTCAAGAGTCTTCTCCAACACCACAGTTCAAAAGCATCAATTCCTCGGCTCTCAGCTTTCTTCACAATCCAACTCTCACATCCATACATGACCACTGGAAAAACTTGACTAGACAGACCTTTGTTGGCAAAGGAATGTCTCTGCTTTTGAATATGCTATCTAGGTTGGTCATAACTTTTTCTTTGGCATTGCCTTTCTTTGGGATTGGAATGAAAACTGACCTTTTCCAGTCCTGTGGCCACTGCTGAGTTTTCCCAATTTGCTGGCACATTGAGTGCAGCACTTTCACAGCATCATCTTTCAGGATTTGAAATAGCTCAACTGGAATTCCATCACCTCCACTAGCTTTGTTCGTAGTGATGCTTTCTAAGGCCCACTTGACTTCACGTTCCAGAATGTCTGGCTCTTGAGTGATCACACCATCGTGATTATCTTCGTCTTGAAGATCTTTTTTGTACATTTCTTCTGTGATGCTGTATAAAACTGTTGAAAACTATGCTTCTCTAGAGTGTTTTCTTCCTTGGTGGATGCTGCACTCCTGGGCCAGTCCTCAGCTTGGTTCAAATGAAACTCTCTTCTATTCTTTAATATAGATTGTTTATTGATTATCTTTGTTGACACCTCCCACCACTGTTTGTAGCTGTCACTCCTCCCAGCAGTGCCTTAGCCAGGCCTACCTGATGATTCAGCCTTTGGGCCTCTACAAGAGCACTCATCCGTCAGAATTAGGCAACAACAGAAGGCCATACATGATGGTGACCTGACCATCTCTGGTGAGAATGGCTGGACCAAAGTAAATTTTTAAATCAGCAACCACCAGCTTCATCAAGTCTTCCCTTGAGCAGACACAATGGGTCTGTCATTTGGGTTATTTAGCCAATGAACACATCAAGAACTTCCTTGCCACAAGTAATAAATAATAAAGCAGAAGCATTTATTATTTGTTACTTGTGACAAGGAAACAAGGAGATAGTTCTCAAAGCACTGTGTCCCTGGGGGCGTTTTAAAGTTAAGGGCTACAGGAGGCATGATCATTATAATGAAACAAAGGTTACTCTAGTTTGCCCAAAACTGCAAGTAAGTAGGCACTTGGTTACTTGCTCTCACTGTAGTATCTTGTTGACTGGAATACACTGTAACCTTTTTGGAACATCTAGTGGCTGCAACTTTCTGCAAAATAAAACTCACTTTGGTTTAAACCCATCCTATCCCTGCTGCTCCCTAGCTAACACCCACCACCAGAGTGTCACTTCTTGGCAATGTCCACTTGGGTTCTCTTGTTTCATATGTATTCACTTTTCTCTCCCATAAATTTAATTTTAAAGTTTTTAAAAAATTTATATTATGTATGACAAAAAATCCTGGAGAGCCTGACGTTTCCTCAGGGTAATGCTCTAACGTGGGCCACCATGAAAATCAAATAAGACACAAAGTATCAGTACAGCCCCTCCCCGCCCCACACGCATACACATACTGAAAGGGGAGGTTGTGGTCATTATAAACGTCCTCATGTCCACATTCAAAGCCAGAATGACTTTATTCATTTCCAGTTTAAAAATAAGTTTAAGGGAATATAACTCAGATTTAAATTAAATCTAATTGCATGCATGCATGACAGAGGATGAGATGGTTGGATGGCATCACCAACTCAATGGACTTGAGTTTGGGTAAACTCCAGGAGTTGGTGATGGACAGGGAGGCCTGGCGTCCTGGCATGCTGCAGTTCACGGGGTCGCAAAGAGTCGGACACAACTAAGCAACTGAACTGAACTGAACTGAATGTTCAGTCACTTCAGTTGTGTCCAACTCTGTGATCCTATGGACTGTAGCCCGCCACACTCCTCTGTCCATAGGACTCTCTAGGCAAGGATACTGGAGTGGATTGCCATGCCCTCCTCCAGGGGATCTTCCCAACCCAGGGACTGAACCTGTGTCTCCTGTGTTTCCTGCATTGCAGGCTGTTTCTTTACCCACTGAGTCACCTGAGAAGCCCTAAATTTAATTACTCAAGCTAAATTTAATTCAACATAATTGAATTTGGATTTATTCATGCAGACAATTTGCTTTAAAATAATTTAATATTAATTTAATGTATGAAATTCAATGTCTTACATATTTAATTTCAATTTTATTTAATATGGTTTAATTTAATTTTACATATTTAAATTTTAATTCAAATTCACCTTAAGTCATTAAAATTTAATATCATTGAGTGAACCAAATTTATAGTCAATTCTATATTTTTGAAATGTATTTTATTAAAACATTTAATTATAAATTAAATATTTATTTATTTAAATTTAAATTAAATTTTAAATTTTAAATTAATTTTAAATTAATCAGGTGGCGATTTAATTAATAAAAACAGTGAAAAAACAGAAATCATCCCCATGACGAATGAAAAAAGAGCCATCAGTACAGATCCATCAGGTATTGAATAGAGAATATTATTCACTCATCTATACCAACTTAATATATTTGACAACTTAAGATAAAATGGACAAATTTCTTGTCTTTAGCAAGACAATTTACCAAGCTAACAAATGAAGAAATAGAAAATATGAGTAGCCATATTGATATAAAATTATTTGAATTTGTGATTAAAGACAAAGAAAGCTTCAAGTCCAGATTAGTTCACCAGCAAATTCTGTCAAATATTGAAGGTGTAAAAATAGTAACCCTAAATAAACTTTTTGAGAAAACAGAAGAGGAAGGAATACTCCCCAATTCCTTTTGGGAATCATTTCTCTGACACCAAACTAGAAAAAGACATTACAAGAAAAAATAATAGACAAATATACCCCATGAACATAGATGCTGCAAAATTTGAGAAATGGTGTCCAAGAGACCACCTTTATTTCTGAAATCATTGCAGGGTTTAAGGGTTATCCAAGACCATGTTTACTTTTGACACCAACTGCAAATCTGGGGATCCCTAACTAATTTGCAAGAAGGACTTACCAAACTCACTGAAAGTTGTTATACCCACAGTTATCCAGGAAGAAGATACAGATTAAAATCATTCATAGGAAAGAGTCCAGGAGGGTTTCAAATGCAGAGCCTCCAGTTATCCTCTCCCTGAGGAATCACGGACAGGCTTAGCTGCTCCCAGGGACAATATGCATGGGATTGCCAAGCTCACCTGAGCCTTGGCATCCAAAATCTTTACTGTGGTTCCATTACATAGTCACTGTTGATTGCCCATGTGCCTGATCTCAGTTTTTAACCCCTAGGAGGTTGAGATAATACCATGTGACCCAAAGTCCTCATCCTAAATGACATTGTTAGACTTTGTGACATGGCCAGCACCAACCTGAATTACTATATTGACTATCAGTTCAGTCAGTTCAGTCAACTCAGTCATGTCTGACTCTTTGCAACCCCATGGACTGCAGCACGCCAGGCCTCCCTGTCCATTGCCAACTCCCGGAGTTTACTCTAACTCATGTCCATTGAGTCAGTGATGCCATCCAACCATCTCATCCTCTGTTGTCCCCTTCTCCTCCTGCCTTCAATCTTTTCCAGAATCAGGGTCTTTTCAAAAGAGTCAGTTCTTTGAATCAGGTGGCCAAAGTATTGGAGTTTCAGCTTCACCTTCCAATGAATATTCAGGACTGATTTCCTTTAGGATGGACTGGTTGGATCTCCTTGCAGTCCAAGGGACTCTCAAGAATCTTCTCCAACACTACAGTTCAAAAGCATCAATTCTTTGATGCTCAGCTTTCTTTATACTCCAACTCTCACATCCATACATGACTACTGGAAAAACCATAGGTTTCACTAGATGGACCTATGTTGACTATAAAGTGACAAAAATATCCCCAGGCAAACAAAGACACTCCTGTGAGGAATAACATGATGGGGCTTAGATATTGCCACCCAAAGCCAAGTAGGGAAGAAGGCAGACCGCTCTTTGTTTAGTCACTAAGTCATGTTGACTCTTTTGTAATATTTGTGAAATGTAATATTATTCTGTTACATAAAAGAGTGAAGTACTCATATACCATGCTATAACATGCATGAATCTTGAAAACACTGCTAAATAAAAGAAACACCCACAAAAAGTCACATATTATATGATTTCATTTACATGAAATGTCTAGGAAAAGCAAATCTGTAGAGACATAAAGTAGACATCCTTGTTTTGTTCCTACCCTTGAGGGAAAGGATTCAGTCTTTTACCAGTAAGTATGATGTGAGCTGTGGGCTTTTTTGGACTTTTTATCAGAATGATGAAGTTCCCTACTATTCCTTGTGTGTTAAGTGTTTCGTTTTTTGAATCATGAAGGGCTGTTGAATTTTGTCAAGTGCTTTTCAGTGTCTGTAGATGAGGCTAATATTCTATAAATATTGATTTATAAAGATTGATATTTTTAAACGTTAAGCCATGCTTGTGTCCCTGGAATACACCCCACTTGATCCCTGGAATACACCCCACTTGATCCTTGGAATACACCCCACTTGATCATTGTGTATGATCACTTTATATGTTGCTGGATTTGATTTGCCAGTAATTTATTGAGGATATTGTTTTATACTCATAAGATATCTTGGTCTGCAGCTTTATTTTCCTGTGATATTTTTGTCTGGTTTTGGTATCAGGGTAATGCTAGCCTCTACTTCTGATGAATTGGAAGTGTTACTTCCTCTTCTACTTTTTTTTTTTTTTTTTTTGAGGAGTTTGTGAAGGCTTGATATTAATTATTCTTTAAATATTTGATAGAATTCACCAATGGAGTCATGTGGGTTGGCCTTTTCTTTGTTGGAAGTTTTAAAATTACTAATTTAATTCTTTTGCTTGTCATAGGTCTACTCAGATTTTCTATTTCTGTTATAGTCATATTTTGTAGTTTGTGTCTTTCTAGGAACTTGTCCATTTCATCTACGTTATCTAATTTATTGGCAGTGATTTACACTATTTTAAAAAATAATCATTTACTTCAGTAAAGTCAGTATTTCATTTTTTATTTTAGTAATTTGAATCAATCTTCTGTGTTTTTCCTTCTGGTCATTCTAGCTAATTCATTATTTAAAAAATCTTTTCGAAGACCTAACTCTTTGTTTTTTGAATCTTTATTAATTTGAACTTTAATCTTTATTAGTGTTCCTTCTGATTGCAGTGGGTTTAATTTTCTTTCCTTTACCTTTTTGGGGCTTCCCTGGTGGCTCAGAGGTTAAAGCCTCTGCCTGGAATGCAGCAGACCCAGGTTCGATCCCTGAGTCAGGAAGATCCCCCTGGAGAAGGCAATGGCACCCCACTCCAGTACTCTTGCCTGGAGAATCCCATGGAGGGAGGAGCCTGGTAGGCTACAGTCCATGGGGTCGCAAAGAGTCGGACACGACTGAGCAACTTCACTTCACTTACCTATTTATTTTAAGCTGAATAACTAGGTTGTTGATTTGAGTGTGAGTGAGTGAGTGTGTGAAGTTGCTCAGTCGTGTCCGACTCTTTGCGACCCCATGGACTGTAGCCTACCAGGCTCCTCCATCCATGGGATTTTCCAGGCAAGAATACTGGAGTGGAATGGACTTTAAAAAAGAGAAACTAAGCAAGTGAACAATCAAAAGTCAGTTTTCCAGCAAAGCACACGATAAGATAGGCAGTAATGTAGGGATTCTAGAAGCATACCTCCAACTGATAGAAAGCTCAGCCTCATGGTTGAGTATGGGAATAAAAGATTATATATGATCTTTTTATGTGTTTGATAGGGGTTGTGTTGAACTGGTAGATCAATTTGGGGCAGGCCAACACAACCCTTATCAAACCCTATCAAAAATCCTACCTTATTTATTTGAAAAATTAAACACGGTTATGGAAATTTAAGGAATTCAGAATATCCAAAACAATTCTGAATGAATAACAAAATTGCTTGACTCACAATTCCTGTTTCCCAGGGGCTTCCCTGGTGGCTCGGTCGGCAAAGAATCTGCCTGCAATGAGGGAGATGGCCTTCAGCACAGGGGGCCTGGGTTCCATCTCTGAGTCTGAAAGATCCCCTGGAGAAGGAAACGGTAATCCACTCCAGTATTCTTTCCTCAGAAGCCTGGTGGGCGGGCTACAGTCCATGGGATCGAAAGAGTCCGATATGACTTAAGTTTTTCCCTCTACAACACAGGATGTCATTCTTTCCTCTTAATATGAGTCCTGACTGCAGGTCCAGCTGGGCTAGGCTGGGCCTAAGAACTGGAGGCGGCTTGGAAACAAATGTCTGGAATCTAGGGCCCAAGTCATTAACTCCCTTCTTTTTCTCCTTCCTCCAGCTCCCTGCCCTCCAACTCCTCAGTTGCCCGGGTCGCCAAGAGAGTGTGTTATGGCTTTCACCTCCCAGTGTCCCAGAAAGCCAGGAAGTTGTCTTTACATTTTCAGAGTACTGGGTACCTTCAGCCGCCGCCGCCTTGGCAGGATGCCTCAAACCGCAGAGACTAGTAAGGAGTGCTTCCAGGAGCGGCGTTCTGGTTGCCCCGGGCTACCCACTCTGCGCGGTTTGCACCTGGCCGGAAAAGGGCAGCGTGACCATGGCAACGTAGGACGCCGAAACCAGCTACTTCCTCTCGGTTGAGGCTTCGAGATTCTCTGCTCCACCTCTCTGGATATTTTCCAGTTTCTGCTCAGAAGGCAAACTATGTAGTATGCCTTTCCTCTTGGAAAAGTTGAAGGCCAAAATACAACTCTAATTGATACAGCTAGTTGTATCTTATAATGGGAGTAAAGGGTTGGTTACATGCCATCTGATCCTAAGAGTGCACCGTTCCGGCTTTCTTAGCACGTCGGGAAGACTTCTGTGATTTTTGTTATTTATTGTACTGGCTTAAAATGGGGGGAAGCAGGAGTGCCCCTCCAGATCAGGCGAAGGAGATCGAGGTTATGGTAGTGGCCATGGCCCCTCCGCCGCCTCCCGCAGCAGCCGCGGCCCCGCCCGCGCCGGGTCCCTTCTGCTGCCTGCTGCTGCCGCGGCTTTGGCATCGGCGGCAGGGGCCCCAACCGGAGACCCCGGGCACTCCTAGAGCTCCTCATCCCGCCAAGGAGCCCCGGAAGTCGAGTCCCGCGTGAGGTCCGTCCGCCGTCTGCAGTCGTCCAACCTCGGAACCCGTTCTTGGGAGGGAGGGTTTTCGTAATGGAAATCCTGCATCCCTCGGCGATCAGGGCGCGCCAGGAGCTGGGGGGCCTCAGCTCAGCAACAACAGGCCCGTGCTGTCCCAGAGCCCGGCACTCCCCTGGAGAGACTTCGCCATACGCTACCCACCGCCAGGGTGACTCTCAGCTGTGCCCCGGGGACGGGGTGGGGCCCCTGCGCCTTCTGGCCGGGTCTGAAGACGGCTGCCGGGCGGCCTTCACTCCCACGGGGAAACCCGTGTCGACATACGGAGAATGTAACTAAGCTACTCCTGGGTATTGCTGCCTCCTCGTCCATTTTGTTTGGCCAAGGGGTTTGCAGAGACCTTAAACTGACATCAGCCCCCTCACACAAACACGCACCCCCTATGGCCGCGACGGAGTCACAAGCAAACATCAGTTCCTGAAATGCCTTCCCCAACAGCTCTTGTGATCAACAGTCTCCTGCATCCCAGCGCCTGGATGCCTTATGCACCCCCTTAGATAGACCTTCTGTGGCTTACCAAAACTCTGGTCTGAATGGGTCACCGGGACCCTAATCTTAGGAAGCCCAAAGCACTCCATCCAGGGACCCTTATAATAAAGGCATCCGGCCTCTCCGCACCCTGTCTTGACTTGAAGACCACTGGAGAGATGAAGTGTACCTTCTCCAGGACCCGTGAGTAATAAGCTTATCTATTTTAATTACTCTTGTGGTCCTGTTGCCACCAGTCTCCTCCTATACTCCACTTTGTGTGTGTGTGTGTGTGTGTGTGTGTGTTAGTCGTTCAGTCGTGTCTGACTCTTTGCAACCCCATGGACTATTGCCCACCAGGCTCCTCTGTCCATGGGATTCTCCAGGAAAGAATACAGGAGTAGATTGCCATGCCCTTCTCCAGGGGATCTTCCCAACTCAGTCATCTCCCACGATGTGGGCATTCTTTACCTTTTGAGCTACCCAGAAAGCCCTATACTCCACTTAACAAATGTTAATTTAATAAAGTCACAAGATTGGCGGCATAAAACAGAAGCCCATGGTCAAACCACTCTCTTCCTCCTCAAGGACTCAGTCCTTTACCTCTACCTAGGAAGACCCAGATCACAGAGCCCTGGTCCAGCCAGTTCATGTCCAGGGACAGGCAGCGTGAAGAGCATGCTGCCTGGGAACTGGGTCACCGTCAGTAAGCCAGGAAGTGTATCATGGGCCCCTGGGGACCGTGACACCAGGAGGAGCAGGAGTCTGAGAAAACCTGCTGCTTTGGCAGGCTGGGGTTTGCAGCTCATCAGGAGCAAGGGTCACCTGGACATGTTGCAGGAAGGGAGTTTGCCCTCCAGGGCCCACACTGGGCTCTTGTCTAACACTTGGAAATGAATTGTCCAAGGAGACACACGTGCTGACCAAGCAAGAGACTTTACTGGAAAGGGGTGCCCGGGTGGAAGGCAGGAGGGTGAGGGAACCCAGGAGGAGGGCTCTGCCTTGTGGTTCGCAGTCTCAGGTTTTATGTTGATGAGATTAGTTTCCGGTTGTCTCTGGCCAATCATTCTGACTCAGGGTCCTTTCTGGTGGCATGCACATAACTCAGGCACAACGGAGTCTAGCCAGAAGGTTTCTGGGAGGTTGGTAGGACAGGCGGACTGGTGTCTCCTGTCTCCTTTTGACCTTTCCTGAATTCTTCCTGTTGGTGGTGGCTTGTTAGTTGCATATTCCTTACCAGGATCTCCTGTCATAAATCACTCATGCAAATGGTTACTGTTATGCCCAGCCAGGGTGGGCAGTTTTAATCCGTGTTTCCCCTAACAGCCAGAGTACCTGAGACTGCTTTCTCAGGTATCTGACAGTTTGTCAGCCTGTATCCTCATTGCCTTTATGGGTCTTCAGTACTAGGATAGATAGAGAAATCTTTCAGGCATCGGGAGATCTGCTGGAGGCCGCTGTGTAACAATTGTTCTCTCCGGCATGGCCTTTCACACCACAAGTGAAGTAGAAGTTATCACCACCACTTGCCAAATTGCTTTTTTTTTTTTTTCCCTAGTATTGTGATATGACTTTGTTTTCTTCCTGTGTCCCCAAATTACCCTTTCCTCCTCCTGATAATTGAGGAAGATAAAACCAATGTTTGCAATTTTCAGAATGCTTAGGGTAGGCTACCATGTTATGGCTGTTTTGTGCTATTTTAGAAACGGTAATTGTCCCAACATTCTTTTGGTTTCAAGCATAGGAGGGAACTGTGTGAAAACAAAACAAAGAAACCCGCCCCCAAATTCTTGTGTAATGTTTTTGAAATTGTTTTAAATAATTTTTTCCTGTTTTACCTTAATATGGACACTGTTTTTGTTTACATTTCAAAACACAAATGTACCTATAAAACGTATTTTTTGTTCTTAAATGTGTTTGTAATCTTTATGAATTTATAATATATGCATTTACATTTGCTCATTATTTAAAGGATTTTCCTTTATATATTATATGTATGATATATAAATGTATAATATATAATTTTATATTATAGGGATTATTATTTATATAATTTTATTTGTATAATATATAATATTATATATTATATAATATACAATTTTATATGTTATATGTATAATATATAATTTTATATTTTATACATATATTCATATATGAATATACATATATTCATATTATTCATATATTCATACCAACTGATACCTCAGTTGGTAAAGAATCTGCCTACAATGCAGGAAACCCCAGTTTGATTCCTGGGTCAGGAATGTCCGCTGGAGAAGGAATAGGCTACCCTCTCCAGTATTCTTGGGCTTCCCTTGTGGCTCAGCTGGTAAAGAACCTGCCTGCAATGCGTGAGACCTGGGTTCGATCCCTAGGTTGGGAAGATCCCCTGGAGAAGGGAAAGGCTACCCACTCCAGTGTTCTGGCCTAGAGAATTCACTCCATGGAGTCACAAAGAGTCAGCAGTGACTTTTAGTTTCTTTCTAATGTATTATGTAATCTTTATGAATTTACAATATGTATATATTTGCTCATTATATACAGGATGTTTTGAAAAATCACTTGTAATATTACAAAGAAGAATGGCAAATACAAAGGTTATTGTTTTGATTTCATGAATGTTTTCCTTTGATTTGACAAATATGGGAGAAGAGGATTTTTTTCTCTACCATTAAGTTGCCTGCAGCATATCAGTCTCATAATCTGAAGATCCTGATTTCCAACCTCAGAGGGGGCAACGCAAAGCTTTGGGCTTCCCATGTGGTGCCAGTGCAGGTACAGACTTGATTCCTGGATCAGCAAGATCCCCTGGAGAAGGAAAGGCAACCCATTCCAGTATTTTCGCCCCCACGGACAGAGATCCTGGCAGACTACAGTTCATGGAGTCATAAAACAGTTGGACATGACTTAGCAACGAAACAACAAATTACTGATTCACTTTCCTGTACAGCAGAAATTAACACAACATTGTAACTATACTCCATTAAAAATTAATTTAAAAAAGAAAATCCCAAAGAATTCACAAAAATAAGCTATGAGATCTAATAAACAATTTAACCAAAGTTGTAAGATGTGTGGTACAAGATCAACTTTTTAATGTGATAAACTGCATCCATTAAAAAGCCTATAGCTAACATCATCCTTAAATAGTGAATGACTGAATGCTTTCTCCTTACAACTTGTTGGGAAAGGAGTCAAGTGCAGCTTCTTGCCCCTTACACAGTTGCATAAGAGTGACCTTGGGTCTGGAATATTTCTTAGCAAAGAGACAAAGAACACTCACAGGCTGAGCTAGGCATATTGCTTTGGGAATATCTTTCCCTGATCCAGACTTAACGTGTACTTCTTTGTTCTGCTTATGGGTGTGTGTCCTATAGCACCTGGCTAGCCCCATTGCTATGTCTGTTCTTGGAGGGGAGGTAAAGGGGTCCTTCAGCTGCAGCACAAGAGGAGGTGTGCAGACCATCTTCTTGTGTCAGCGGTTTCTTGTGTCCCTGCTGACCATGAGGGACAGACACTCAACTGTTGAAGCTGGTCTTCCTCTGTCTCTTCTCTACGTGAGGAAAGCAGTGTTCCATTCAGCACCTATGTGCGGCGTGTCTTTCTCTGCTACCCTAAACCTGCAAACCATGGAATTGTTGCTGCTAGGCAACAGATATCACTTGTTCAACATTTGCTCTCACCTCTCCTGTTACACATCATACTTACATCTACTCAGTAAAATGAGACAAGAAAAAGAAGCAAAAGGCATACAGATTGGAACAGAAGAAATGAAACTTCCCCTATTCTCAAACAACTTGATTTTCTACATAGAAATTAAAAAAGAAAAACTTAAAAGAAAAAAGCTCCAAGAACGTATAAATACTTAGTTATGCTGCAAGATAAAGGGTCAATAGACAAAATGAATCATATATCCATATGAACATCACACTAACTTGAAACCAGAAAAATTCAAATAATACCATTTAAATAATTTCAAAATAATGAAACATAGGTATAAGCCTAACAAAATACTGTGCTGTGTCTGTATGCTGAAATCTACAAAACACTAATGGAACAATAAAAGAAATATAGTTAAATGGTGAGATGTGTCAGGTGTATGGATTAGATGATTAAGTATATTTAAGATGTCAGTCATTCCAAAGTTCGGAGAAGGCAATGGCAACCCACTCCAGTACTCTTGCCTGGAAAATCCCATGGACGGAGGAGCCAGGTAGGCTGCAGTCCATGGGGTCGCTAAGAGTCAGACATGACTGAGCGACTTCACTTTCACGCATTGGAGAAGGAAATGGCAGCCCACTCCAGTGTTCTTGCCTGGAGAATCCCAGGGACGAGGGAGCCTGGTAGGCTGCCGTCTATGGGTCGCACAGAGTCGGACACGACTGAAGCGACTTACCAGCAGCAGCAGCATTACAAAGTTGAATGACAGACTTTACACAATTCCATTCAGGATATCAGCAGAATTTTCAGTGTATATATACACAAGTTGATTTTAAATTTTTATAGAAACTTAGGAACTAGAATACCTAAAATAATTTTTAAAAGAAGAAGAAATTTGGTGGGTTCACACAACTTCACTTTAAAATATGAAACTTCAGCAATCAAGGCAGTATGGTATTAGTGAAGGGATAGGCATCATGCAACAGAATAGAAAGTCCAGAAATAGACTGAATCAAATATGACCAATTGACTTTTTGCAAAGTTACAAACACAATTTAATGGAGAAAAGATAGTATTTTCAACAAATAATGTTGGAACAATTGGACACCCACCTGTAGACACTGAGAGAACTCCAACCCCAACCTCACACTGTATACAAAAAGTTACTGAAAATTTACCGTACATTTGAAAGTAAAACATGGAACTATAAAGCTTCTAGAGAAAACAGGAGACATATGGGAGAAAAATCTTCATGACCTGCAGTTCAGCAAACAGTTCCTAGACATGACATCAAGTGTGATCCATTAAATAAAAAATAGATACGCTAGAATTCATAAAAATTAAAAAGTTTTGCTCTGTGAACGATACAGTTCAGAGAAGGAAAAGGCAAGACAAAAGCTGGGAAAATATACCTTTTAGAAAAACATATCCAACAAAGGACATCTATCTAAAATGTATAGGAACTTTCAAAACTCAATCATAAGAAAAAGTAAACAATCCAATCTTAAAATATAAGCAACAGATTTTTTGTGTGGCTGTGCTGAGTGCTCTTTGCTGTCTGTGGGCTTCCTCTAGCTGCGGCCCGCGGGCCCTACCCTCTAGTTGTGCTCCGGGGGCTTCCCATCGCGGGGGCTTCTGGGTGTGGAGAGCCTGTGCTCCGCGGGCTCTAGGCCCTCGGGCTCAGGATCAGGAGTTGTGGTGCTCAGGCCTAGTTGGCCGGCATCATATGAGATCTTCCCAGACCAGGGATCGAACTAGCATCCCCTGCGCTGCAAGGTGGATTCTTAACCACTGGACCACCAGACCACCAGAGAAGCCCTACAGGCAACAGATTTGAACAGACATTTCACCAAAGTCTAATTTCTCTGTGACATTTTTTTCAGATGTCAGTGCTTCACCTATATTTAAAAAACGACAGGTTATCAATTTTGCAACGATCGTTACCTGGTGCTGCGGTTGTCGTAAGATTTGATTTCCACGGTGGACATTGTGAATGGTGAACGTAGCTTTTCATCTAAGAGTGCTAACAAATTTTTTAAAATAGCCATTATACATTTAAAGGGGAGATCGTGTTTTGGGGGTGAAGGTTGGGTTGGAGTTGGGATTATGGTTAGGTATGGGTGAAACTCATAGTGAATGAGGGAAGAGAAAACTCTGAGCAGGGGGTATTTACAGAGAGTACTGGAAATGGTCCACATTTACCCCTGTTACTCTAGGAGCAGCACCTGGACCCTATGTTTATTTCTGACAGGTGGAATAATGAGCATTTTCATTTTATTCTTTGTCCTTTTCTGTGTTCAAATTTTCAATTAAAAACATGTGCTTCTTTTATAATAGAAAAAACAAGTGCCAGCAAAGAAGATGATGCGTGCATGCTCAGTCGTGTGCGACTCTTTGTGACCCCATGGACTGTAGCCCACCAGGCTCCTCTGTCCAAGGGGATTTCCCTTGTGAGAATACTGAAATGGATTGTCATTTCCTCCTCCAGGGAATCTTCCCAACTCAGGGATCGCACCTGCACCTCCTGCACTGGCAGGTGGTCTTTACCATCGAGCCACCTGGGAAGCCCTTACTCAGTCGTGTCCCACTCTTTGCGACTCCATGGACCGTAACCTATGAAGCTCCTCCATCCATGGAATTTTCCAGGCAAGAGTACTGGAGTGGGTTGCCATTTCCTTCTCCAGGGGCTCTTCCAAACCCAGGGATTGAACCTGGGTCTCCTGCATTGCAAGCAGACGCTTTTACTGTCTGAGCCTCCAGGGAAGCTTAACAAAGGAGACATTGAAGTTTAATTTCATCAACTTTCAGAGCAGGTGGACTGCACATCTGTGGCCACAGGGGCCTGCGTTTCCGTGAATGGTGCTGCCCTGCCATCTAGTGGCCATGTGGCATGGTAGCCTTCCAACCAGCATTTCAATAAAGAGAAAGTCTGACTTTGAAGAAGGCAAAAAATATACGGTATTTTAGGTAAAATTTTGATTTGGTTGAGTTTTTAAAAAATGAATAAAAATGATTGATGTGGAAAATAAAGAGGCATGTAGACAGGCCATTGTGAGCAAAGACACAGAGGGGATGAACCACAGGGAGGGGCTGACACGGTCTGTGCCTGTCTTGGCGGGGGCCATGCCCCGGGGCCCAGGTGCGTCCCTACGAGCAAGAGGTGCTGGGAGATGAAGCTGAGGGGCAGGCAGGGCCCAGGCCAAGGGTGGACTCGGGCATCAGCGTTTCAGCAGAGCAGCCTGGAGACCCATCTCGATCCCCACACTCACTCCCGACCTCGTCCCTGCCTCCCTGACTTGGCGGCCCTCCGGTAGGCCGAATCACCATTCTGAATCTACTTTTGTAACCAATGGCAAGTGTGAGTCGAATGATAGGAAGGAGAATGCTGCTACCAAACCCAAAGCTGCCGTGGATGGCTGGGATTCAGGGTAGAACAGAAGGGGCAGGACAACAGCAGGGAAAGACTCTTGGAGCAAAATGATGGTGAAGAGATCTGGGCCAGGCAAACAATGGGGTGGATGGTGCAGAAATGCCTAAGCGAGTTCCAAAACGTAACCATATGTCCTGGCTCCCTTCTGCCCGCCCCTCAATACCCACTCTCCATGGTTTTCCATCCAGCCCCGGAGCCAGATGGCCTGACCTATATGAACTGCTTCAACGGTTTCCTTTGCCTTCTGACTTCAGGAGTGGGGAGGGGAGGTGAACAGCTGGGCCCGGACATTGAGGTGAAGGGCATGGTAGAGGGACCTATGCTGGATATGAGGGGAAAGGCCAAGAGGAACGTCTGGGCTAGTGAGGTCCTGGGAGCAGCTCCACTGGTATGTGGGGAAGGGGAGCAGAGCCACTCGATTGCAGAATGTGCACAACAGCTAAGCTGTGGATGGCGGAGGGCTGAGCTTTGCACCAGGTGCTGGCATGGCGCAGGCACACGTGGGCTGGCGAGATTGTGTTGCTCACTGTGAGTGCAGCGGGGAGCCTTCAACTGCGGCTCAAATTCCTGAAGGCCTCAGGGTCTCAAACATCAATAGTAACTGAGAGGGTAAAGGTGCTGGGCTTGGGTTTGTTGACTCTCCTTCCTACAACAGTATCATGATGCATCGTGAGAGATTTCTGATGCAATCTGACCATTTTCTAGATTATCCAGAAAGTTTACCTGGAGGTTTGGGGGGATACAGTAAATCCTAAATGTGTTCTGATTTCTGATAAATCTTTGAGGCAATGATGGAAAATCTTGCAGTTTATTAAAAGCACCTTTGAAATGCATGAAAGTATCAGTTGCTCAGTCATGTCCAACTCTTTGCGACCCCATGGACTGTAGCCTGCCAGACTCCTCTGTCCATGGAATTCTCCAGGCAAGAATACTGGAATGGGTTGCCACTTCCTCCTCCAGGGGATCTTCCCCGTCCAGGGATCAAGCCTGGGTCTCCCACATTGCAGGCAGATTCTTTACCACTAAGCCGCCAGGGAAGCCATGAACTATTATTAATTTAGCTTTAAATAAGGCTTACATGGGCTTCCAGGTAGTACTAGTGGTAAAGAACCCACCTGCCAATGCAGGAGACACAAGAGATGTGGGTTCGATCCCTGGATCAGGAAGATCCTAGGATTATGGCAACCCACTCCAGTATTCTTGCCTGAGAAATCCCATGGACAGAGGAGCCTGGCAGGCTCCATGGGGTCGCAAAGAATCGAACATGACTAAAGTGACTTAGCATGCACGCACAAAGCTTCTGCAAGATTTGTAAACATACCTGCTATACCAAATGTACTTCAGTGTGTTTGGTTGCATCCACACAGACAGAAGTTATCCAAAACATGGAATTTACTTCATCATATAGACTTGGACATCATGATGACGGTTAATAAAATGAAATTCTAACTGTGTTTTCCTTTTTATTGCTAAGTTTTTCTTAAGGAAAAGAACTTTCAGAAGGTAAGCAAGAAAAACACCTTAGTGCCAGGAAATGAGAACATATTCAGCAAAATGAACACCTTGATATAAATGATACCCAAACAGTCTTTTCTGGCTTTCATTTGACCTATTATGAGATCTGACTGGCAGCTATTTCCACAATTAATTGATCCTGGAAAATTTGGCAAGCCTTACTCTTCTCCAGTTCAAGAACTGGACAACTGCCCACTTCGTAAGTATCAATATAATAGTATCTATTAAGTGTTTTAAAGGCTTTGGGAAAAGCATCTGTCAAATAAAATAAACGGTTATGTAACTTATTATAGTAGTTGATTTCAAATATTTATACGTAAATATTGATGCCTGTTCTAAGAAATATTTTATGAAATTCACAAAGCATGTCAGTATGTGAGTGCCATAATCTAACTGCATGTCCCGGCTGCCTTCTGCTTGCCCCTCGGTATCCACTCTCCATGGTTTTCCATCCAGCCCTGGAGCCAGGTGACCTGACCTACATGAACTGCTTCAAGAGTTTCCTTTGCCTTCTGACCGCGGGATGGATGTAGTCAACGGCAGTGGGAAGATCCACAGGTAGGAGGAGAGAGGACGCAGGTACTTACTCTCTCAGCTTCCTTCCTGCTGCCCAGGGACGCTCTGAACCTAACCAGAGGCCACAGCTCCTGCCAGGTCACCCCTCCATGCGGCTGCCACTCCAGGCTCACATGACCCTTAGTCTTTGTGCTTAGAAGTACTAACTGGTCCTTGAGGTTGTGAACCCCAGGGAAACTCACCATCATTTGTTACCTTCTACAATCTCTGACTGCACATTGTGGACAGCCCTTTTTGTTAATTCTCCTCCAATTATCCAATTCGACTTTTCCTTCTGATTCTTGCCAGGATATTGAATGATACAATGTAAAAAGTTAAGGGCACCCTGACATTTTCCTTTCTTGTAGCCAATTTGCTTTTCACCTTAATGCTTAAAGAACTCTTTATATTCAAAGTTCAGAGGAGGCAATGGCAACCCACTCCAGTACTGTTGCCTGGAAAATCCCATGGACGGAGGAGCCTGGTAGGCTGCAGTCCATGGGGTTGTGAAGAGTCGGACTGAGAGACTTCACTTTCACTTTTCACTTTCATGCATTGGAGAAGGAAATGGCAACCCACTCCAGTGTTCTTGCCTGGAGAATCCCAGGGACAGTGGAGCCTGGTGGGCTGCCGTCTATGTGGTCGCACAGAGTTGGACATGACTGAAGCGATTTAGCAGCAGCAGCAGCAGCATATTCAAGTGGAATAATTGAACTTGAATATTTCTAGTTGTGGAGTATGTCTTAATAAATTTGACTCAAATGAAATCTAGAGGCCTAACGTTTTAAACCTACCCTTAGGTAATCACCTTTATTACATCTTTTGTAGTCTTCTGATCCATTTTTCGTATACTTTACATTTGGGACACCAATCATCCTCATGTTGAATCATTTCTATCCTCTATTTTGGTGGACTTCTCTGTATTTACTTTCGTTCTTTTCTTTTTCAACTGCATGTACTGTAATCATCTTAAGCTTTTCTTTTAACTTGACTTTCAATGATGTCTTCTATTTCTTGCTATTTGCATTATACTTCAATATACTAGTTCTGTAATGCTGTTTTTTGGACCCTCAATTTGTAAGTCTAATGCTCTCCTTACATCTTTTTATTTTGTTTATGTTCATTCTCTTTTCTATGAGGTCTTATTTTTAATTAATTAATATGTATACAATTCACATAGATATAAAATTTCTTGCTATTCCTTTAAATATGTATCCCTGTAGGTCATTTTCCTTATCGGTCTTTGTAAGATTTCTTCCTTCCTGGCCTTCCTTTCTCCTTTTTTCTTTCATTTTCTTTCACTGTTAGATATCCTAAACCAATATTCTGCTTTTCACGATTTCAAGTAATAATCCACTGTTTTGGAGAATATTCTCAACCTTTGGATCATTTTCCAGTGGGAAACTAGACCCATTTAGAGAGACAGTCATGGGCAAGAAAAGAGAAAAAAATAAAGATTATCCTTCAGTTGTTAATCTTCAGATTTCCTTCAAATCTCAGACATGTGGAGTTGCCAATATGATTTCAGGGGTGGTGGTGGTGTTAGGAGCTGGGCCACTCTCTGTTTCTCCTCTCTGTCCAGAATCTTGTTTTCCTCCTTGACATCAGTTTTTAAAGTTTATTACCTTTCATTATCTCCTTTTCCTTGTTGACAATTATTAGTGATTTTTTTGGAAAGGACTCTAAAAAAAAAACTTATTTGAGGTACATGTGTTAAGTAATAGGGAAAGGAAAATCCATGAGGCAATCTTAGTTCTCTTTTCTAATCTAAAAGTCTATTATCCTCTACCTAGTCATATTTATATTTAAAAAGCAAGTTACAGGAAGAGAGAAACATTTTTGGAGGAAAAATACCTATTTCTTTGAGCTGGATGTGATCTCAGAAGTCATTCATTTCTCAAGTTCCCAGAGCCAGTTAAAGACTGAGCTGGGACTAAGAAAAGTTCTCCTGATGTTTCTGCTTTCTGTCTTCTTTGTCTTACTATTGAGTGCAATTTTACATATGGGAGGTGGGAGAGAGAGAGAGAGGAAAGGAAGGAGAGAGAGAGAGGTTTTCCTGCTGGGGGCTTTCCTTTCCTGCCTCTAAAGATACTGCCTATTTCTGTTACTGTTCAGTTGCTAAGCCCTGTCCGGCTCTTTGGGACTCCACAGACTGCAGCACACCAGGCTTCCCTGTTTTTTGCTATCACTATCATTTACCCCTGGGCCTTGTTAAGAGCAGCCTGGAGGCACAGAAACTGGGGCTTGACTGTAAAATTAAAAAATTATATGTAGGATAAAGACTCAATAAAGAAAGAACACTAGGGTGAAAGTGTACATTTTTTTCTTTCCCCTCTCTTCTCTGGTTTAAAAAATCTCCCCCAGGTATAACTCATTTTAGGGTTTGAAACACTGTAAAAGTGAGAAGTTTGATTTTCTGGGATGACCTCAGCTGCTATGACAAATGATGAGAATTGAGGAATAATCCCTGTGAGATCTGTATGACAAGCACATGCTTTGGATTTTAATCTTGTCAGTTGAAAATGGCTTTTAAAACCAAACCAAAAGGGAATTCCCTGCCTGGTGGTCCAGTGTTAGGACTTGATGCTTTCGCTGCCGTGGGACCGGGGTTCAGTCCTTGGTTGGGGAACTAAGATCCTGCAAGCCATAGTGGGCAGCCATAGATAGGTAAATAAATACCAAAGGGAAGTCAAAGGAATGTAGTTTAGTAGGAAATGTAAAAACATAATCTGCCTCGGGTGTAATAACTTCTTAAAAGGTCAGACTATCCTGCGTGATCAGTGAGGTGTCTCAGAACACAGCCCACCTGTTACAGTGGGCCTTCCCTCTTCTGAAAGGAAGACCCATCAGCAGAAAGCTATGGACCTGTTCCCAAACTTACTGGACCAATTGGTCGTTAGTCACTGGAATAAATATTTCCCCAAAAAAGTGAAGTCAAGTGGGCCTTAGAAAGCATCACTACGAAAAAAGCTAGTGGAGGTGATGAAATTCCAGTGGAGCTATTTCAAATCCTGAAAGATGATGCTGTGAAAGTGCTGCACTCAATATGCCAGCAAATTTGGAAAACTCAGCAGTGGCCACAGGACTAGAAAAGGTCAGTTTTCATTCCAATCCCAAAGAAAGGCAATGCAAAAGAATGCCCCAACTATCGTACATTGCACACATCTCACATGCTAGTAAAGTAATGCTCAAAATTCTCCAAGCCAGGCTTCAGCAATACGTGAACTGTGAACTTCCTGATGTTCAAGCTGGTTTGAAACTCCAGTACTTTGGCCACCTCATGCGAAGAGTTGACTCATTGGAAAAGACTCTGATGCTGGGAGGGATTGGGGGCAGGAGGAGAAGGGGACGACCGAGGATGAGATGGCTGGATGGCATCACTGACTCGATGGACGTGAATCTGAGTGAACTCCGAGAGACAGTGATGGACAGGGAGGCCTGGCGTGCTGTGATTCATGGGGTCGCAAAGAGTCGGACACGACTGAGCAACTGAACTGAACTGAACTGAAGCTGCCTAGAAATGCAGAGTTCTGTTGCTTAAAGAAATCTGTGACCATTATTCTACAGTGAAGACTTTCATTAATTCTGATTTAGGGACATCTGGAGGTTAAGCGTGACACTTAACTGCAAGAGAAAGAAGTACAAAGCGTACAAGTAAAGTCTTTTCTGTCAGAGTCAATTGGGTATGAAAAGCTTGGAATTCATACCTAATTTAAAATTGTTCATGGGGTGATATGTCATGAGGGAATTAAATGATGGTGTAAGTCTATAGGTTCAGAAACACAAAACATGGGAGCAAATGACCCCTGGCTCCTGGGGAGCAGCAGAGCATCATGGGAAAGAGGACCAATTCTGAGGTCAGGGTCCCATTTTGCCATCTATTGACTTGGGCAAGTTACTTAATTATAAGCCTCTGTTTCCTCATCTGTAAAGTGCAGATCATAATTTAAGTATTCATACATTTATTACAAAGGTTAAATAGGATAACATATGTAAAATGCCTGAATTAGAATAAGTACCCCATAAATGTTAACTGATGCTATTGTTATTATTTTCCCCTGAAAACTAGAGTTCACATTACTTTTGGTCATATTTCTTGCAAGGAACAGTCCAGCAGTTTCTTACATCTTGCTCTTTCCATCTTTTTTTCCTCTTGGATATATGTGGTCATAACTCTGAAGAAGACAGGTTTTTGTTTTGTTTTATCTCTCTCTGTCCCCATTGTCTCATAAATGTTGCTAGATTTTCCTTTGAGAAATTACCTCTGTCCTACTCTGAGACTCTGTAAGGTAAGGCTACCCTGACTTCCAACTCCAGGCTGTCCAGTGAATCAGCCCATTTCAAATAGACTGATTGACTCAGGAGTGAGTAGATAACCCAAGTCAGGCTGATGAGATTCAGTCCTGGGGTTTTTGCTAGATCTCTTAGGAAAGCGAGAACTGCTAACCCATTAGGGTATAAATCTGGAGATACCAGTGGTCATCATAGGGAACAGGCCGCCTGAGAATGGAACCAACACAGAGGAACATATAACTGAGAGATGGAGTGGTTTCCTAAAGGTATGAGTACCTGGGTTCAGCTGTAACTAAACACACACACACACACATTTTACAATTTTATAAGCCAAATAAAATCTTTTTCTTGCCTAAGTCAGTTTGGATTGAGTTTCTGTCATTGCAGCTGAAGGAGTCCTGCCAAGTCCCAGAGAGAAATCAGAAGTAGATAGTATGATCCAATTGCTCATTTCTGTATTTTTCCCTACATTTCCCCCTTCTCTTGTATTCAGTGCTTTTAAGCTGTCTTCTTCATTTTTTTCATGGAAAATAATCTGATAATGTTTGCCCTTGATGCTGCAGGGTGAATTTCTGTTATTATGTTATTTTTTGTAGAGTTGATATTCTAAGCTGTACATTTAGCCCTACAATGAAAGGCTTTGATCCTGCTATAGGATTTTAGCTCTAAATAAGGTACGTCCCGATCAAAAGAGATTTAAGAAATGTATCAACCAAACAACAATTTGTAAATCTTGTTTGAATTCTACTTTAAAAAACCAACAGTTTTTAGAAATAAACACTTTTTTTTAAAAATTTCTATCTTTAGGAGATAAACATGGAAATGTTTTTAGGTGAAAAGATACATTTGAGATATGTTTCAAAATATTCTGGGAGGCAAGAGGTGGGAGGAGATGAAGTATAGCTGAAACAATATTTGCTATAAATTAATAGTGGTCAAAACCCAATGATGGGTTGAGATGGGATTCATTGTACTCTCCTAATTGTATATTTTCACATTTTTCAGTAATAAAAGACTTTTAGAGAATAATAAGTAGAAATGGCAGTGAACAGCTGTTCACTGCCCCCAGAATCTCTGTTCTACTTCTCGCTTACAAAAAGAACCCCTTTATTGTTGAGGATGCAATGTAACTGTCCAATTTTTTTTTTTCAATAATTTTATTTTTTTCTAGTCTCCCTTGTAGATGTGAGTGACCGATGGAAAGCAGATAGAACTCATTAGGTGTGGTTTCCAGGAATACTCTTTAAAGGTGCTGCTTCAGCTAGTTCTTTCTGAAAGAACTGAGAAAGGTACTGACAGTTATTCTGCATCACAGGAAAACTTCACACCAGAATGCATGATGCCATCGGGACGGGTGGAAAAGATAGACAGAACTTGGGTCCGTGATGACTGTGTAGCTGCCACACCAGCCCCGGGCAACTTTTCCTCTTTTTTTCAGAGAATTAAACGTTTTAAAAAAATTTTGCATTTGCTCTTACTGAGTTTGTTAACTCCACGAAAGAAGGGAGGATCTCTGTCTTATAGCTCACTAACTTGGCTGCTTTTTGGAAGTACCTGGTGTGCTTTTTAAAATGTTAAGGTTTGGACCCCACTTACAGTGTCTGAATTCATTGATTTAGGGTACAGCTTGGGCGCTGGAATTTGTAAAAGCTGCCCTGGTGATTCTAATGTGCGGCCAATTTGGTGATCCAGTGTTGAAGCTCGCGATTTGATCCCCCGAGCGCTGGGCCCTGGCTGGGGGGTCGGTCTGCTAAGCGTGCTGGTACTCTTCGGCGCCGGAGCCAATCCGGCCCCGCCTTTTCCCCAGATCGGCCCCGCCCCCAGCCCGGGCCCCGCCCCGGCCCCGCCCAGCTGTGGCCCCGGATAAAGGCGGAAAAGCGGGATCCCGCCGAGCAGCCTTCCGGGAGTGCGGCTGTGCGCCTGCGCGGCGCCGAGTGCGGGAGTGCAGCTGTGCGCTTGCGCGGCACCGAGTACCGGCGGGCAGTTTGAGTTTCGCTCCCGGAGGCAGGTCTCGAGACCGTACGCTTCCGACCGAGACTGGGGGAGGGGGCGGTTGTCGGCGCCTCGCGACCCCAGTGAGTGGGCCCTTTGCTCCCGGACCCGCACGAGGTTAGAGTCTGGTCTTGGAGATCCCCCGTTCGGAAGCGGGCATTGTTTAGGCGGGGCGGGCGGCCGGGGCGGCGCGGGCCGGGGTGAGGAGCGGGCCTTAGCCGCGTTGGCCGGAGTGGAGGCTTTATTTAGACCTTCTCACCTACCCTCGGGCTTCCCTGCTGGCTCGGAGGGTAAAGCGTCTGCCCGCAGTGCGGCAGACCCGGGTTCAAACCCTGGGTCGGCTCCCCTGGAGAAGGGCCTGGCAACCCCACTCCAGTATTCCTGCCTGGAGAATCCCATGGACGGAGGAGCCTGGTGGGCTATGTATATAGTCCATGGGGTCGCAGAGAGTCGGACACGACTGAGCACTTCACTTTCTTTTTTCACTTTCTTTCACCTCCCTTGAAGTGAACGAACAGTACCTGATTTCTTTCCTTCCCCTCCTTCCGTCTCCTTGTGGGCTTTGCTGTGCTCAGCCGTGGCCGACTCTTTGCGACCTCATAGAAGAGCCAGGCTTCTCTGTCCATGGGATTTTCCCGGCAAGAATACTGGAGGGGGTTGCCATTTCCTCCTCCTGGGTCCGCCTCCTTACCGACCCCAATAGTAAAGCCCCAGTCCCCACAGCATAGGAGAAATGCTTCCCTGGACCCGTTTCTTTGAACTTCCTGTGTTTTTCCTTAAAATTCTCGGGTATTTAAGTTTTCAGAGAAAAGACTGATGTTGTCTTTCTGTATAAATAGCATATTTGTCCGCCTGAATCTCTGAGGAAATGACACAGTCTTGTCTTCTGCACCTTGCTTTGGGATGCACTGACTATAGAAAGGCTGTGGTTTTTCCAGTGGTCATGTATGGATGTGAGAGTTACATTGGTGGTGGTTGTTCAGTCACTAAGTCGTGTCTCTTTGCAGCCCCATGAAATGCAGCACTGCCAGGGTTCCCTGCCCTTCACCATCTCCCAGAGCTTGCTCAAACTCCTGTCCATTGAGTCTGTGATGCCATCCAACCATCTCGTCCTCTGTCGTCCCCTTCTTCTGCCTTCAATCTTTCCCATCAGCAGGGTCTTTTCCAGTGAGTCGCTCTTTGCATCAAGTGGCCAAAGTATTGGAACTTCAGCATCAATCCCTCCAGTGAATATTCAGGATTGATTTCCTTTAGGATTGACTGGTTTGATCTCCTTGGTTAGAAACTGAATTTTGTAGAATTGAAAGATATTGCTCATAAGTTTTTGTACTTTCTTTTCCAGGAGATGTGACTTACTGGATATTTATCATTCTTAGATTTTGAAAGTGAACAGAAATTTTTTTTTTTTTTTTTGGTAAATGTGTTTATGTATATTTTTTTCTTCAGAGGCTTAAAGGATGGCCTCAGATCTGGAACAATTATGCTCTCATATTAATGAAAAGATTGGCAATATTAAAAAAACTCTGTCATTGAGAAATTGTGGTAAGTAAAACAGATTCCACTGACTTTGTACATTGAAAATGCATTTTGATTATTGTCCCACTTTGATATCTTATGCGTGGATAAGTGAATGTATCTTAGAAAGGTANATGGCCTCAGATCTGGAACAATTATGCTCTCATATTAATGAAAAGATTGGCAATATTAAAAAAACTCTGTCATTGAGAAATTGTGGTAAGTAAAACAGATTCCACTGACTTTGTACATTGAAAATGCATTTTGATTATTGTCCCACTTTGATATCTTATGCGTGGATAAGTGAATGTATCTTAGAAAGGTAATTTTCAGTTTTGAATAGTGATTTTTAAAGCAATCTGCTATCCGTATTTTGAATATTGCAGAGGATACTAAAGTGTAAATCACATTGAACAATGAACTAGCTAATTATTTATTTATTTATATATGTTTTTCTAAGACACACAAGGCTGAGTAGTAAGATTTTAAGGTTATGTTGAGTTCCTGATTCTAGAGCTAAGCAGAGATACTAAAAGATAAGTAAAAAACAGAAATGGAAAACACCCACAGAGATAGAAGTATCCCATTACTCATATTGCAGGCTGCTTTGATAAGGAAGGTTATCAATATATATCAATACTATCAATATATATCACTAGGAAACAGCTAATTGAAAATGAAATCAATTTTTTAAACATCCAGAAACTTGGAGGTTGTGACCATCTTCCAAACTAGTTTGAAGTGCAGAGAAACGGGATCCTGGAAAAATATCGTTTACAAAAACGATGTGCTCTCCAGCCTTATCTAGGAGAACTAAAGATTTGATAGGCAGAATTCCATCTGCAGGGGAGATCCTGTTGAACTTTTATTGTAGTTTGTATTTTGAATGGATACTTTTTAAAAAATTCAAAAATGAAATTATACTGTCGGAATGTCCTTTCAAATTATACATGTCCTTCTGAGACTTGCATATTCTCCCTCCCTTGTCTAGAACCACTAATAAAGAGACTCATCCAGTTTACAATTGGTGGCTATGTATGCTGTAGAAAGTTAAAGCTGAAGCAACTGTGGGTTCTTCTGTAGCCCCCAGTCTCATTATAAAGCAGAAGTAGATGTTTTTCTGGAACTCTCTTGCTTTTTCCATGATCCAGCGGATGTTGGCAATTTGATCTCTGGTTCCTCTGCCTTTTCTAAAGCCAGCTTGAACATCAGGGAGTTCACGGTTCACGTATTGCTGAAGCCTGGCTTGGAGGATTTTGAGCATTACTTTACTAGCATGTGAGATGAGTGCAATTGTGCGGTAATTGGAGCATTCTTTTGCATTGCCTTTCTTTGGAATTGGAATGAAAACTGACCTTTTCCAGTCCTGTGGCCACTGCTGAGTTTTCCAAATTTGCTGGCATATTGAGTGCAGCACTTTCACAGCATCATCTTTCAGGATTTGAAACAGCTCAACTGGAATTCCATCACCTCCACTAGCTTTGTTCATAGTGATGCTTTCTAAGGCCCACTTGACTTCACATTCCAAGATGTCTGGCTCTAGATGAGTGATCACATCATCATGATTATCTGGGTCGTGAAGATCTTTTTTGTACAGTTCTTCTGTGTATTCTTGCCACCTCTTCTTAATATCTTCTGCTTCTGTTAGGTCCATACCATTTCTGTCCTTTATCGAGCCCATCCTTGCATGAAATGTTCCCTTGGTATCTCTAATTTTCTTGAAGAGATCTCTAGTCTTTCCCATTAAAGGACATTTAAATCTTTAATAAGTAGTCTTTAGATTTTCTTTCTGAGAGCATGATTACTCTTGGATAAATATAACTTAGGGATTATAAAACTATCAAACCTTGAATTCAAGTGGCCCCACTGAAGCATGAGGCCTGGCAGAAGCAGTCTGATCTGTTAGGTTACTACACACTGGGTAACTGTCGTTTGTACGTGGGGAGAATAATTTGTCTGTTTGGTTCCGCAGCCTGTTCGGGAAAGCCCAGTAATATGTTTGCCACGTTGTCTGCTGTAATTTACTAGATCGCTACTATCAAAAGTACTGAATTTACTTTACTTAGTGCACTTATTTCACTACAAATCAGCAAACAAGGCCCTAAAATTTAGGTGACTGGGTTATCTGAGATACCAGTATATCTGATTGTTTCACCCCCTGAGACTGGTCTCAGCAGAGATATCAGTACTCTCGTTTATTTGTTCATTTCTTTCAGCTGTTATGAGCCTTCGGTCAAATGCTTTATTAGATTGTTGATTTGTAACAGCTTGCCTTTACTGAGTACCTTACTAGGTTGCAAGCAGAGTGTCCACCCCTCTTCTATGTACTTTCTTGCTTCTCATTAATTCTCTGAGGGCAAGCGCTGGGTTCTCTGACTGCAGGCCTAGAAACTCTAGCCATTTCACTCTCCATCTGTAATCTCCAATGTGGTCAAATTTTGTTTTCACTTAGGCATATTTCATGATTTGGTTGTTAGAAGATGGAAAATATTTGGTTATGAGGATGGTTTTCCCTTTTGTGCTTTTGAGGTGCCCTTAAAAAAATTTTTTTTTTTTTTAACTTCTTTTATTTCTAAGGAGGAAGTTTCTCTGGTTTTCCCATCCTTGTATCTGTGAAGCTGGGGAGAGGGGCCCGGCGGTGGGGTTGGGAACATGAGAGCAGGCTACTCTCCCCTACCTTCCCCCGACACTTGCAGGCCAGTCCAGAATGTAAGCTTATCTTTCTGGCCAGTGATTAGAATTTTTCAGGTTTACACATTCACAGGATATATCCCATGAAGAGAGTCCTAGCCTCCTTCGGGATTCTCACTTCCAGCATTCTGTGCTTTGAAGGCCCAAAGCCGGGACTCTTATCCCTATTAAAACCAAATATATTAGGTTGCTGAGGTTGACAGCCTCCTCTCTCCCGCATTTCTCTGCACCTTGAGTCCCGTTTCTGCATGCCCCCCACTCCCCTCATTAGGGCTACTGCAGCATCAGCTCATACATTCTATCTGGTCTGTGATTCTTTCTTCAAGTTGAAACTCATGGAGATTTACCTTTTTTCTCCTAGAGCTCAGCTATGCATGCAAAAGGGTGTTTATTTTATCTAGCATTTCTCAGTGCTTTCGGAGAAGGCAATGGCACCCCACTCCAGTATTCTTGCTTGGAAAATCCCATGGATGGAGGAGCCTGGTAGGCTGCAGTCCATGGGATCGCGAAGTCGGACATGACTGAGCAACTTCACTTTCACTTTTCACTCTCATGCATTGGAGAAGGAAATGGCAACCCACTCCAGTGTTCTTGCCTGGAGAATCCCAGGGACAGAGGAGCCTGGTGGGCTGCCATCTCTGGGATCGCACAGAGTCGGACACGACTGAAGCGACTTAGCTTTATTGTAGTGGAAGAATTTTCCAAAAACAAAAGATTCAGGGGATACTTTGTATTTACCTCCTCCTTCCATCTTTTCATATTGCTTAGTCACGAGTTCTTAAGATCATTCATGGAGACAAGTCCTAGGGGCTGAAGCCTCTTTCTTCCCCTCAGTGTCCCTTTAAGGTAAGGCTCTGTTGGAGGAGTTCCCTTGGCTGTGTGTAGGTTTTATGGTTTTCTGTGTTTCGTTTTCCATTTTATCTTTGTTTATTAATAGGGAAAGAACCTACCTTGAAGACCATTTTAAATAAAATAGGAGATGAGATCATTGTAGTAAATGAACTTCTAAATAAATTGGAATTGGAAATTCAGTATCAAGAACAAACCAACAGTTCCCTCAAGGTAATGGTTTTTCTAATGATGAAACAAAATAAAAAAAGGCAGTTAATATAAACACCTAATCACCAGGGAATTCGTAAGGATTCTTTATGGTTATAATGTTGTTAGCTTTGATTATTAACAGTAAAGAGTACTATTTGCATTTTGTTTTCTCAGTATAAAGGACTCGAGAGTTCCAGAGGTATTTCCTTCTCCATGCTGGTAGCCAATTTATTTTACTAAAAAGGGAATATTTCCTAAATAATTCTTGGGAGGTTTAATTTAAATAAGTGATCTCCTGGGAGTGTGGTGTGGGAGGGGTGCCTGCCTTGAGTTGAGGAGACATGGTTTCCCACCATGGCTCCCCCAACACGTTCTGCCATGCTAAGAAAGTCATTTTTCCTCTTGGAGTCTCAGTGCCCTGAGTATTTCTTGGGTTCCTTCTATTGTGCATTTCTTTCTCTGTTTGTACAGATTGTAGTGTAAAGATTCTCAGGTTAAAAAAACCACTTCAGCCTCATTCACACACACATTTTGTTCTAAATAAGGCTTTACCTAATAAAAATGCTTCTGATAGGATGGGAAACGAATCTGTACCATAATTACCTCGTGCTCTTAGAGCCACTGATATGTTCAGTGGGATTGATCAAGGTGGCCTCTCTAGTCCTTTTCAAGCGTTATAATCCTCAGTGTCTGTAAAGATTTTTCAGGGGATTTTCTGTAGGACTGGACATGATTATGCCTATCCTGCTGTTGGTTGAAATGAGATCAGTATCTCTGAATATGATCCAGGTCTTTAAAAGAAAGATGTCATACAAATTCAAAACAAACCAATAATGGTTACATTTCTACCTTGCCCAGTAAGGCCCAGGGTTAGGTGTGGGTTTAGAGACGGTCAACTCAGGATTAAAGCCTATTTGGAATTTTTGTTCACATGATGACTGAAAATCAGATGACAGGGATCCAAAGGTACAGAGTATTTTTTCTTAATAAATTTCCATGAGTTCACAACCTCAGATTCTTGGGAAAGTTAAATAAAGACAACACAAAATGAAGGCAGTTATGATCAAGTGGAAATTTTCATTAAGCTAGAATATACAGAACCTTCCTAAGCAACATCTCGTCCTTGCATTCCAGGAATGTGTTATCATTTGGTGCTGGGGAATGCTTGCTAAGTCAACAAAAGCACTTTTACCAGAATGACAAACATAAATCTTTCATATACTTTTTAGTTGCTTCCCAAGGTTGAAGTATTTTAGAAAGACATAAATGTCAATCGTGAATGTCGTAATGTTATTCTAGCAATTGTTCTCTGAACAAATCCAGTAGGGAAAAATAATGTATCACCATCCCAAGTCAGCTCTAGAAACCAGAGGGCTCCTTTTAAGTATTGTGGAGTTCAGTGCTTTTTAACCCCTTCCACTCAGCATCACTGTAGTTGAACTCAGTCTTTCCTGCTCTTTTTAACATGTTAAAACACACATAGGACAGATGCTTATTTGTGAGCTTTTTTTCTTTTTTTAAAGGAACTCTTTGAATCTCTTGAAGAAGATTATAAAGATGTGGAGCATCTCAAAGAAAACATCCCTCCCCATTTGCCTCAAGTAACAGTTACCAAGAACTTGTAAGTGTGTTTATAATTATTTTTACTCTCTGGACTTATAAAACTATTAAAACAAGCATTTGAGATCTTTTTGCTTTTCGATATACTTGCAGTTTTGTTAGTGATTATCCAGTTTTGTTTTGTTTGCACTTACACGAGAAATAATCTTTCCCTCATCTTTACCAGTTTTCTTATCACACAGTCTCTAGGGAAAATGTGGTGCCTCTTTCCCAAGGATCAGTCCCTCAGAGCAGAGTTTGTTAATACTGGCTCTGTTGACATTTGAGGTCAGATAGTTCTTTTTTGTAAAAATAGCATATTTAGCAGCATCCCTGCTCTCCTGTACCCGCCACCCCCCCTCCGCCCACCGAGGTGGTGACAATGAAAAATGCCTTCAGACATTGAGAGGGTGGAAAATCTCCCCTGACCCTTGAGAAACACTGCCTTAGGGTAAAAATAAACTTAGTGAGCCTCCTATCTTAAAAATAGCTCAAGGAACAAAGGCTTAGCTCTGTTTTTACCCTGCAACTCCTGTCCTGCCTCTCTGTCTATTCACTGCTAGCAGATGTTCTTGCCTGCCCTTTCTCCTGAAGCCCCTAAAAGGTGTCATCCTACATCTTTGACTAGGCTGCCCCCCTTTTCTCTGTCCTCCTTTAAGTTACAAGTGTCTCCTAAGACACTGTTACTTAACACCGTTATTAATGCTCTCCGATGTCCACCTCCAGCCTTGACATGGCCTCTGGTTCAGCTGTTTGAATTGCTTGCTGGGAGTCTCACAAATGAGCTGTTCTCTCCTCCAGGTTTACGTATGTGAGACTAAATTGGCTATCTCCTTGTTGCCTACCCATCACCTGGACAGGAACAGGGCATCTTCAACCCCTCTCCCTGTCTTGTAGCCCCTTGGCCTCTGCGGGGTTTGTCTGCCTCTGCCCTCCCTCTCATTGTCTGGCTCCATGAGATCTTTCATCATCTTTTGTCTTTATGATTTGGGAGTTACTTGTGTTTTGTCTTTCCAGTATTTCTCCACTGCCATCTCTCCAGTCCTCTGCCACCAAAATTGTGTTTCTTTTTTCAATTTTATTGAAGTATACTTGATTTACAAAATTGTATTTCTAAAAGGGGCTCCCCTTGTATACCACGACTAACTTAACTATTTTAACTTTTGAAATGGATCATATATACAGAAAAGTAATTGAAGTATTATTAGTGCAAATTAAAGGAGAATAATAAACATCAGTGAATCTACCAGTCAGATTAAGAAATAGGACACTGCCAGTACCTACAACACTTCTTCTGTTGCAGATTCTCCTTCTTTCAAAGAGGTAATCACCCTGGCATTTGTGATAATCACAGTTTTGCATATGTGTTTCCACCAACAGTATACTGCTTAAATTTGAAAACTAAAAGGAAAGCACTAATCTTGCTGTGTAGGAAAAGAGCCGTGTTGCTGCTGATAGTTGAAGGTCTCCAGGAAATAAGCTCAACAGAGTCCGTGGCGTGCCAGGGTACCTTGGAATTTCCCTCTAAGATGAGAAAATTAGGGAGTTCCTTGGCAGTCCAGTGGTTAGGACTTAGTGCTTTCACTGCCATGGACCAGATTCAATCTCTGGTTAGGGAACTAAGACCCCACAAGCTGAGCAGTATGGCCCAAAAAGGAAAAAAAAGGAAGAGAAAATTAGTGGGCAGGGTCATGAATGAATGGAGGAACAAAAGACATCTTGGGGTATCTGCCAGGTCTGTTGGGCTGGACACTGGACACCCAGCAAGAATGTGGCCCAAGGAGTAGGGGGGATTTTCTTCTAAACTCACTGTGGCCTAAGTTCAGCTTTCAGGGCCAGGTCACAGCAGAACCTTTGTATAGGCAGAAAAGGTTATTTTTAGCTGATGCGTACAGCAGGGCCTGAGAACAGGCAAGTACAGGTAAGAATCAACCAGGCTCAGCGTGGAGTCTCAGGTTAGGTTTCATGTGAGGATGATGCTACAGGCACTGGGCATCTTCACCTTCACAGCCTGTCACGTGGTCGTCTCCTCATCTCACTGCCTCCGTCAGGCCTGGCCGCTGTCTGTGTCTGGTACTCAGCTGTCATCTTGGGATCTCACCTCCCTGTCTGTGGGATTCCCTTTGTGTACCCCTGGGTTGGATCATTTCTTTCCTGTATCCCCTTTTCTGTTTGGAGAAGTCAAGCCAACCTGACTTGCTGCTGTCACGGGGGTTTCTTCCTTCCCTGGCAGTTAGACAGCCTAGAAGCTATAGCCTGTTCCTAGACTCTTTGCCAATGCAGAAGGAGCTGTATCAGGCTTCTCACCCACACCAAAAGATGGAGCAGGACTGGCCCTAGGCTACCCACGTTCATTTCTGGCAACTGAAATGAGTCTGCAGCAGGTGGGACTGATACTAGCAACCAATGGGATAAATTAGAAGTATAAGATGATTGATGTTTCCACATCCAGAAATAGGGGAATCAGAAAGAGAAGTTGTTTAGAGGTTAAATTCAGCTTCACACATACTGACTTCGAGGAGCAGTGAGATAACAGATGAAGATGTTTGGCATGTGTCTTATTTGCACCATGTTTTGCGTGCATAAATGACGTGATTATGTTACTGAAGATTTGGGAACTTAATTTTTCAGTGTTCTCTCCACTAATAAAAAAACATTTTTTTGTCTGCACCATGGGGTATGTGGCATCCTAGTTCCCTGAGCAGGATTGATCCCATGCCCCCTTCATTTGAAGCTTTTGGAGTCTTAACCACTGGACCACTGGGGAAATCCCTTCACTGTTCAAATCTTCAAAGCATTAGCAGTAGGGATAGAAAACGAAAATGTTGCCTATAAAATTATAACAAGATGGAAAAATTATAAGATCATGTGCTTAATACTGGTCATTTTCAGTTGCGAAGCCTCCTACTATGCTGCAGAATTCTGACAATTGTGTGTCTCTATTCTGTAGTGTTAACAGATCAGATCTTGACCCTGAAGAACCAGTCAAAGTTGAGGAACCTGCACCCACAAAGAAGCCTCCCAAAGAACAAAGAAGTATTAAAGAAATGCCATTCATAACTTCTGATGAGTTTAATGGCATTCCTGCGTAAGTATTTGAGATAAATTTTAACATTCAGCTCTTTAGTATTCAGCATACATGATTGTTTGTCATAAACCTTGAATATATTATTTGTAACATGCTGTGTTCCAGTATTGATCTTTTCTAAAATAGTTTTACAGTATGCTGCAGGAATCTTTTGCGGAAGGTGCTTAAGGTTTTGTTTTTTATTTGGTTGTAAAGCCTAATCATAGAGCTAGAGACGGATCAGTTTGTTCTGGGGCCCTCTCAGGGCCATTTTATGATTCAGATTTTTTATCCAATTACATTTTAGAAGTAGCCTCAGTTTTGCTAGTTTTAAGGAAAGGGAGTATGTTGTACAGATTTGGAAATTAGCATGGAGAGAGCTCTGTTTGATTTCCGTTTGTCCATTAACTTGTGTCACACACTTGCTTGAGTCTGCTCTATTCTGGGCTCTGGGTCACTGAGGAGAAGAATACAGGGGTGAATGGGACAAGATGCTTCCCCCCAATAAGGACTCCATTGCTCTTCATAGAAGACATTAATGGGGAATCAATTATGGAAATCTAATATTTTTAAACTCATAATTCCAGGGCTTAACTTCACATCTTGGCTTTATATTGTTGCATTTCTTTTTATTTTTTTATACAAATAATGCATGTTGTTAGTGTTTGTTGTGAGACTGATAACTCATCTGTAATTCCACCACTCGGACGAGATAGAGCATTTCCTTCTGCATTTTAATTTCACCTACAGAACAAGTTGTTTCTGATTGTTATTACAACAGTGTAGTTATTCTATGAATATAATTTACTTTTTTTAATTGAGCATTTTTCCATTATTAACTGTCATCGAAAACTTGGATGTTAATAGTCATATAATGTTTTATGGTGTGGCTACTCTATAAGCTATTTAAGCATGACTTTATCAAATATTTGGGTTGACTGTGTTGTGATGAAGAATGGTACAGTGAAATTTCTTTTACACAGGTCTATTTTGTAATTCCTTTATTATTATTATTTCCTTGAGATAGATTCCTAGGAGGAGACTCCCCAGGGCAAAGAGCACAGTTATTTTACTTGCCAGAGAGTTGTCCATCCAGACTTTTTTTTTAGGTTTACAGAAAAATTGAGCAGACTGAACAGTGTTCTCATAACTGAAAACAGTTTCCCTTATTACTGACATTTTGCATTAGTGTGGTAAACTAGTTACTATTGCTAACCTAGTCTACTAACTAAACTAGTTACTATTGCTAAACTATTGCTAAAATAGTCTAGATACCATTAACTAGGTATTAACTAAAGTCTGTAGTTTGCAGTAGGGTTCATTCTTTGTGTTGTGTAGTCTGTGGATTTTGTCAGATGTGGGATGTCATGTCTCCACCATTATATCATACAGAATAGTTTCACTGCCCTAAAAATACCCTGTGCTCCTCCATTTCATCTCTCCCCCGAGACCCTGGCAGCCACTCATCTTTTTATTGTCTCTATAGTTTTCCCTTTTCCAGAATGTCATACAGTTGAAATTATACACTGTTGCCTTTTTGAACTGGCTTCTTTCACTTAGTAATACACATTTAAGATTTCTCTAGTGTCTTTTTGTGACTTGATAGCTCATTTCTTTTTATCGCTGACTCTGGTTCTGGGAGGGGTAGAATGTCATACAGTTGAAATTATACACTGTTGCCTTTTTGAACTGGCTTCTTTCACTTAGTAATACACATTTAAGATTTCTCTAGTGTCTTTTTGTGACTTGATAGCTCATTTCTTTTTATCGCTGACTCTGGTGCTGGGAGGGGTTGGGGGCAGGAGGAGAAGGAGACGACAGAGGATGAGATGGCTGGATGGCATCACCAACTCGATGGATGTGAGTTTGAGTGAACTCTGGGAGTTGGTGATGGACAGAGAAGCCTGGCGTGCTGCGATTCATGGGGTCTCAAAGAGTTGGACATGAGTGAGCGACTGAACTGAATATTCCATTGCGCAGATGTAGTAGTTTGTTTATCTGTTCATCTGTGGAACAACGTTTTGGTTACATCCAGTTTGAGGCAGTTATGACTAAAGCTGCTGTAAACGTTCACCTGCAGGTTTTTGTGTGGACATGTTTTCAGCTCATTTGGGTAAAACCTAGGAGTGTGATGGCTGGATCATGTGATAAAACTGTTTAGCTTTGTGAGAAACTGTGACGCTGTCTTCCCTAAGTAGCTGTACCATTTTGCATTCCCAGCAGAACAAGAGTTCTGTTGCTCCATATCCTTGCCTGCATTTAGTTTTGTCCGTTGTTTTCTATTTTAGCTGTTCTAGTCAGTATAATGTACCTTACTGTTTTAATTTTCAGTTTCCTGATAACATACGATGTTGAGCATCTTTTCATACACATAGTTGCCCCTTGAAAAATATATGGCAGTTTCACAAATCTGAGACTCGGAATGAGGCTGACATTTTAGTTTTTTTGTTTGTTTTGGCCGCTCAGTCATTTCCTTTGTTGACAGCTTTGTGTGATTAAAATTGTTTGATGCTCTTTGGTTTTATAAATTGTTGTTGTTGCCAAGAACAGATGGCTGTGAGGAACGGTGCAGTAGAGAGGTCTCCAGAAAATGCTTTCTTGGGGACTTCCCTGGTGGTTCAGTGGTTAAGAATCCACCTTGCAGTGCAGAGGATGTGGGTTCAATCCCTGATCGGGGACCTATGATCTGACATACCTCAGAGCAGCTAAGCCCACGTGCCACAGCTACTGAACCCACGTGCCACAGCTACAAAGTCTGCGAACCACAGCAAAAGATCCCACGTGATGCAATGAACATCTGCCTGCTGCAACTAAGACCTGGTGTGGCCAAGTAAATACACAGATAAAAGAAAATGCTTCCTTGTAGGAAGGATATTGAAATAGTTATGGTAGAGTATTCGTTTTTAAACTAAGAGATTATTTAACGAATGAGAGAAGTTAAAAGGTTAGGATAAGAAGAATGTGTTCCAAGCATGGGGCTTTGATTCATTTATTTTTAAAAAGTTGATACTGAGGTTCAATTTAAAGTGGAAAACACTGGCACTTGTTTTGAGGAAATTAGAGGATAGTTCACATGGTTTAAAGCAGGGGTCCCAGTCTCTGGGATCTAATGCCTGATGATCTGAGGTGGAGCTGATGTAATAATAATAAAGTGCACAATGAATGTATCGCACTTGAATCATCCCCAAATCATCCTCCGCTACCCTGCCCGACCCAGTCTGTGAAAAAATTGTCTTCCATGAAACTGGTCCCTGGTGCCAAAGAGACTGGGGACTGCTAGTTTAAAGGAATTTCTTCCTGTTGAGCTGTGGCATCAACTGTTTGTGGAAATTGTGGTTAAAAAAATGAGTGGAGAAAGTGAATTTAGAAAAGAGAATAATGGAAATGAATGGTTTTCGTTAATATGAATATTTTTCTTTAAACATTTATACATTATTTTATATTAAGAAACTTTCAATTAGAAAACTGCCCCTTTTAACAGAGGGAAGGTCAGAGTTTAATATAATGAATCCACAGTTTGTTGAAGGGAAAAGGGAAGCAGATCATGAAAATTTTGTTTTGGGTGTATACAGACCACTCAAAATCAAAGGTCTCCTATTCTTATATTCTAAGACTGTGATTGGCATCCCTGACTCAGTGGACATGAGTTTGAGCAAACTCCAGAAGATAATGAAGGCCAGGGAACCCTGACATGCTGCAGTCCATGGGGCTGTGAGAGTCAGACAGGACTCAGTGTCTGAACATCAAGAAGACTCTGGTGACTGGGAGGACAGGCAGGAGGGAGACTGAATTGGAAGAATGGGCTTTAGAGTCAAAGAGACAACGCTTAATCCACCTGCCAATGCAGGAGACACAGGAGATGCAAGTTCAACCCCTGGGACGGGAGGATCCCTTGAAGCAGGATCCCAGTATTCTTGCAGGCTTCCCTGGTGGCTCAGATGGTAAAAAACAAAAAAACAAAAAAATCCACCTGCAATGCAAGAGACCTGGGTTCAATCCTTGGGTTTGGAAGATGCTCTGGAGAAGGGAATGGCTATCCACTCCAGTATTCTTGCCTGGAGAATTCCATGGACAGAGTATCTTGGTGGTCTATAGTCCGTGGGGTCACAGAGTGACTGAGTGACTTTCACATTCACTTTCAGACAGTACTTAAGGCCATTTGAGCGCGAAACGAGTGAGGTTGTCCATCCTTCTCCTCTGCCAGGCAGCTGTGCAGCTTAACTCTGGGCCCTCTGATCTCTTTGCAGCCCCTCCACCACCAATTCTTCTTTGTTGGCTCTTCATCTCTGATGTCTTCTTTGTCATTTCCCCTTCCTCCTCCCTCCCCCCCCCCCACCCTTTATTTCTCTGAGCAGATCTGTTTCTGCAGAAAACTGAAGTGGTATGATTTATATAATTTATTAATACTAAAATATTTCTTCCCCTTGCTTACAAACATTTTAAAATATTTAAATAAACTGTTATATTGGAATTAATCCATTGGAATCAGAGTTTGAGATTAAATTGTTTCAGTAATTCTGTAAGGAGTAGGGATAGAGATTTCTGCATCCAGATATAAGTAGGGGAGATAAGCACTGATACATTGTAGCCTTTATTTAATTTTTCAGTGGTTGAGACACATCTAGTTTATTTGGAAGTTGCTATAAAATATTCTTCCAAAGAGTGCTAGTAGCTTGTATAAAGTAGTTGACTGTATAAAGTCACCATATGTAAATATTTTTCTTCAAAGAGGACAATTTTATATCATGATTCTTTTAAAAAATTAATCATTTCCTTTTTTTTACAGGTACATGAAATCCCGCTTAACCTATTGTCACATTAATGATGTTATTAAAGAAATGAACAAGGCAGTTGTTAGTAAATACAAGATCCTACATCAACCAAAAAAGTCTATGAATTCTGTGGCCAGAAATCTCTATCACAGATTTATTGACGAAGAAACGAAGGAAACCAAAGGTAAAATGAGCGTATATATATATATATATATGTGTGTGTGTGTGTGTGTGTACATGTTAGCTGTTTGGAGTGTAACTAAATCATGAGAAACAAAACTAATTCCAGAAAATTCTAACTCTAGAGAGTTATTCTCAACCAGGGGCAGTTTTCCCACCAGAGAATATTCTGCCATCTCTGGAGACAGTTTTGATTGTTACACCTGGGTCGGGGGTGCTCCTAGCACCTGGCGAGTAGAGAGCAAGGGTCCTGAGTAGAGTGGAGACCATTGTAGGGCACCCTATAGTGCACAGGGCAGCTCCGACAAGGAAGAGTTATCTAGTCTAGAATATCCAGTCTATCTAGTCTAGATAATTACCTAGAATTATCTAGTCTCAAACAGTAGTAGTGCCGAGCCCAGAAATACTGCGTTGGAGTCTCTTACGGAATGATACCCAGTGTTTTCAGAATTAGAATAGTAACAACAGCTGGTGATTCTTAGGTAACACTTCCTATGTGGCAGAGAGAGTACTAAGGGCCTTAGTCCTCACAGCATCCTTATGAGTTGTGTACTATTATTACTCCTATTTTACAGATGAGGAGGACCTCAGTTCCTTGCCCCAGGTCAGTCAGTTGAGTGATAAAGCTGCCCTGGGTTTCTGGGTTAACCACTCTTAACCACTACCATATTGCTTCTTGAAAAGTGAATTGTTCAAAAGATACCAGCAGATTGCCAGTGATAAAATAAGCAAGGCTGCACTGCTGAAACGCTACAGTAAACATTATGCAATTTCAGTTGAAAGAATAATTATTTTAGCGAGAATACCAGTTCTCACTTTGGTTCAATGATGATAGTCAAAATCATTAATGCCATTCATAGTCATAATGTAATAAAGACTCATCTTGAAAGTTGTCCTAATAAAAATTAGCACTAATAATCTTTACTTTCAGGTCATTATTTTGTAGTGGAAGCTGACATAAAGGAGTTCACAGCTTTGAAAGTCGACAAGAGGTTTCATGTGATACTGAATATTTTACGACACTGCCGGAGGCTATCAGAGGTCCGAGGGAAAGGGCTTACCCGATACGTTATAACATGACGTCCTTGTGAGCTTTTGAACCAGCTAACAGGGTTTAGAAGCTGTTGCTATAGTTTCCTTACATATAATTTTTTAGCTTTTTCATTCTTTTTTCGTTTCTTCTAAAAATAAAGCATGTGTATTTAAAAATCCGCTGCCTTACAGTAAGTCCTTAATCACCTACCATGTGAGCCTCTGTTCTAGGCATACAGTGGAACTAAGAAATGTTCCTATTTAGTTTTCGTGTTCAGTGACAGTGCCGCCAGTCCCAGTAAGAGGGATGCAGAGAAAAGCCAAAGTTCAGGAGGAGAAGATCAAGGAAGGCTAGGCTCTTTGGAATTAAAGGTCATTAGTGTCTATATTCCATCCTATAGATTGATGATATTTCAGGCTATAGTCAGAAGTTGGATATGAGGGCAGCACATTGATCCCGGGGTCGGGAAGATCCCCTGGAGAAGGGAAAGGCTGCCCACTCCAGTATCCTGGCCTGGAGAACTCCGTGGACTGTGTCGTTGATGGAGTCACAAAGAGTCGGACACGACTGAGCCACTTTGACTTGTTCACTTTCTTCCATGTGGCTTTCTGCTTTCCCATATGTGGTTAAGGGACAGCTTACCTGAAATGCATTCAGTGTAGATCAGTCTGTAAACATCAACCTGTAATGAAATTGTAATAAAAGTATATTGAGATGAAAAAGATGATAAGATGTGCAAGCAGATTGATAGTGGTCATGGAAAATGGATGGTTGGATTGTAAGAATTTAATGGAGTTTTACTTCCACACTTCAGGAGACTGTTAGTGTAATCTGTGTCTTAATGTTCTCTAGAGAAACCGAATCAACAGGCTATCTATCTGTCTATGTGAAGTGAATTGAAAGTGACTTAGTCATGTCCAACTGTTTGTGACCCCATGGACTATACAGTCCATGGAATTCTCCAGGCCAGAATACTGGAGTGGGCAGCCTTTCCCTTCTCCTGGGGATCTTTTCAACCCAGAGATCGAACCCAGGTCTCCCACGTTGCAGCTGGATTCTTTACCAGCTGAGCCACAAGGGAAGCCCAAGAATACTAGAGTGGGTAGCCTGTCCCTTCTCCAGCAGATCTTCCCAACCCCAGAATCGAACTGGGGTCTCCTGCATTGCAGGTAGATTCTTTACCAACTGAGCTATCTATATCTGTATCTATAATCTGTCTCTCTCTCTGTGCATCTATCTCCAGTGGAGATTTATCATGAGGAATTGGCTCATGTGATCATGGAGGCTGGGGGTCCCCAGATCTGCTGTCTGCTAGCTGGAGGCCCAGGAAAGCCAGTGATATGATTCAGTCTGAGTGTGACAGCCTGAGAACCAGGGAAGCCAGGCCAGAGCAGGTGAGATGAGAAGCTGCAGCTCAGCAGTGAGGCAGGAAAATGAAGGAACACATTCTTCCCTCCTTGCTCCACCTTTTGTTCTACTCAGGTCCTTCCTGGATGGATGGGAAGATGCCCACCCACGTGGGGAGGGCAGTCTGTTTGTTTCACTGAGTCCACTGATCCAGTGCTCATCTCATCTTGAAACACGCTCACAGACACACCCAGAGATGATGTTTCATATGGGTGCCCGGTGTCCAGTTAATCCTCACAGTCTGTGTCTGTGCCATCTGCTTGGCAGGCTGATCCTTGCAGCCGAGAAAAAAGTGGCCTGGTCGACACTCACTGTGAGGACCCCAGAATACGTTATGGGCACTGCTCATTTATTATGCTTTCTCTCTCCCTAATTTAAATGCAGGTGTTTAATTTTGACTAGATGGACCTTTGTTGGCAAAGTAAGTTGTCTCTGCTTTTTAATATGCTGTCTAGGCTGGTCATAAAACTTACCTAGTCAAAGCCATGGTTTATCCAGTAGTCTTGTATGGATGTGAGAGTTGGACTATAAAGAAAGCTGAGCACCAAAGAATTGATGCTTTTGAACTGTGGTGTTGGAGAAGTCTCTTGAGAGTCCCTTGGACTGCAAGGAGATCCAACCAGTCCATCCTAAAGGAAATCAGCCATGAATATTTATTGGAAGGACTGATACTGAAGCTGAAGCTCCAATACTTTGGCCACCTGATGCGAAGAACTGACTCACTGGAAAAGACCCTGATGGTGGGAAAGATTGAAGGCAGGAGGAGAAGGGGATGACAAAGGATGAGATGGTTGGATGGTATCACCAACTCGATGGACATGAGATAAACTTTGGGAGTCAGTGATGGACAGGGAAGCCTGGCGTGCTGCAGTCCATGGGGTTGCAAAGAGTCGGACATGACTGAGTGATTAGAACTTCATTTTCAAGCAAAATGACAGACTTGTTCTACTTACTTACTTTTGAAAATAACATTTTCTTAAAATCCAAGTTTGAAAGGACTTTGTGGTCCTGGCCTCTGTGCCCTCAGGCCCGTTCCTTGCTCTCTCTCTGCCCCCCGTCTTCTGCAGTAGCTCCACTAGCTCACAGCCCGGAAGCACCCGTGCTGTCCATGCCCCCATAGCATGGCCCTCTCTAGACCTTTACGCCCTGAACCTCACGTCATAGCTTTCCGCTGCAGGTCTCACAGCCTGGAGGGGCACGAATGTCAGCTGACTGTCTCCAGCTGAATTCCGCAGAGCCTGACGCCCGGTTTACCACCCTCTAGTCCTACCAGCCTAGGCAGAAGAAGGGCTCACAATAGTGACCGAGGACCTCACTCTGTGTTCTTTGTTGAGATACTCATTTTTAAGCAACATTTTATTTTGTTTGGGGATGTAGCCAATCAACAGGCTTCCTTGGTGGCTCCGATGGTAAAGAATCCATCTGCAATGCGGGAGACCCAGGTTTGATCCCTGGGTCGGGAAGATCCTCTGGAGAAGGGAATGGCTACCCACTCCTGTATTCTTGCCTGGAGAATCCCATGGACAGAGGATCCTGGCAGGCTACAGTCCATGGGGTGGCAAAGAGTCGGATATGACTGAGCAACTAATACATGCATAATCAGTTACCAAACAGTGTTGTGATTGTTTCACATGAACAGCAAAGGGACTCAGCCATACATATACAGGTATCCATTCTCCCCCAAACTCCCCTCCCATCCAGGCTGCCGCATAGCACTGAGCAGAGTTCCATGTGCTATACAGTAGGTCCTTACTGGTTATCCATTTTAAATATAGCAGTGTGTACATGTCCACCCAAAACTCCCTAACTATCTCTCCCCAACCTGGCAACAATAAGTTTATTCTCTAAGTTTGTGAGTCTCTTTCTGTTTTGTAAGTAAGTTCATTTATATCATTTCCTTAAAGGATGTGATATGATATTTTTCCTTCTCTCACTTCACTCAGTATGACAATCTCTAGGTCCATTCAGTTGCTGAAAGTGACAGTATTTCATTCTTTTTAAATGGCTGAGTAATATTCCATTGTGCATTTGTAGCACGTCTTCTTTACCATTCATCCATCCATGGACCTTTAGGTTGCTTGCATGTCTTCACTATTGTTAACGGTGCAATAATGAACATTGGGGTGCATGAATCCTTTCAGATCAGGTTTTTCTCTGGATATATGTCCAGGAGTGGGGTTGCAGGGTCATACGGTAGCTCTATTTTTAGTTTTTTAAGGAGCCTCCATACTGTTCTCCAGGCTTCCCAGGGGGCACTAGTGGTAAAGAACCCGCCTGCCAATGCAGGAGACGTTACGGAACGCAGGTTCAATCCCTGGGTCAGGAAGATCCCCTGGGGAAGGGAATTGCAACCCACTCCAATATTCTTGCCTGGAGAATCCCATGGACAGAGGAGCCTGGCCGGCTACAGTACATGGGGTCGCAAAGAGTTGGACACGACTGAAGCAACTTAGCACGCACATACATACTGTTTTCCATAGTGGTTGTACCAATTTACATTCCCACCAACACTGTAAGTGGGTTCCCTTCTCTCCACACCCTCTGCAGTATTTATTGTTTGTGGATTTTTGATAATGGCCCTTCTGGCTGTTGTAAGGTGATAATCTTGTTTTGATTTGCATTTTTCTAATAATTCGTGGTGTTGAACATCTTTTCATGTGCCTCTTAGCCATCTGTATGTCTTCTCTGGAGAAATGTCTATTTAGGTCTTCTGCCCATTTGTTGATCGGGTTGTTTGTTTTGATGCTATTAAGGGTCATGAGCTGTTTGTAAATTTTGTGATTTACAAATTTTTATGTGATGAAATCTTTTAATCTGTTCCTTTATAGGTTCTGCATGCTGGAAAAGTGGGTTATTTGTAAATTGAAACATTTTTCCCAGGTAACACGGGCTGGCTAAAAGTGGTCATGCTAGATCACCACCTCGGTCTTGTTTTACCTCTCCTAAGGACCCTGTCCCCTTTCACCTCTCCTGAGAATACTCTATCCCCTTTTACATTTCTTAACTGTGTGGGTGTCCCCTCAAATTGGCCTCATCCAGTTTGAATGTCTGGATGTGAATCTTGTGTCTATCCTACTTTCTAGTTACAAAGGGGAAATGTAACTTTAAATGAAGAGATCTGACTGTCACTCCTTGTGGCAGGTTGTATTTTCCAGAATGGATGGATGATGGGAGAATTCCATACTCCACCCCATGCGCTCTTTCAGTGTGATGTCAACACTCTTCCAGCAGGAGGCAGGCACTTTGTTCCCTCTCTGAATCTGAGATATATTTGTAACTGCTTCAGCCAATAAAATTGAGAGGAATGCCACTGCCTGATTTCCAAGCTAGCTATTAAAGAGAATATGAATTCCATCTGGTCTCTTCCTTGGGATGCTTGCCTTTGGAACCCTGTCACCATATTGCAAGAAAGCCCAGACTCCATGGAGAGGTCACAATAACTGCCACTGACTACAAGTCATGTAAGCAAATTATTCCAGCCCCCGGCCTTAAAGTGTTCTTGCTAAGTCCCGGACATCCAGCAATAGAGATAAGTTGCCCCTACTGTCAGAGAAGGCCTGACAGAGATGCCACCCCACTCCGGTACTCTTGCCTGGAGAATCCTACGGATGGAGGAGCCTGGTTGGCTGCAGTCCATGGGGTTGCTAAGAGTCGGATATGACTGAGCGACTTCACTTTCACTTTTCACTTTCATGCATTGGAGAAGGAAATGGCACCCCACTCCAGTACTCTTGCCTGGAGAATCCCAGGGATGGGGGAGCCTGGGTTCTGAATTCAGGACCTGCAGAAATCATGAAAAATAAATGATTATAGTAGTTTAAATACACTACATTTTTGCACAATTTATCATACAATGAGAGAGAATGAAAACACTACTCAAACTTTGCATCACCAATCATGGGACATCCTGACATTATCTGCCTCCTAATGTGACACGATATGAAATAGACAGCACTGCCTGTGAAATAATGTCAAAAAGATTCAACTCGAATCTGATGAAGACTTTGGTTCTATCATTTTTGTAGGAAGCACAAGGGATAGAGAAACAAAGTTAAAAGTCATCATGAAGAGATAATCAGACAAATCCAGATATAAGTAAACTGGTTTCTTAAAAACAAGTCAATAATAGAAAAAAAGGGATCCAGTTCTAGATTAAAAGAGCCTACGATTATAGTCAACATAAACCATGAACCTTGATTCCTTTTGAAGAAAAAGATACAGGGACAGTATGGAAACTTAGGTTGTGTATTGGATGCTGTGAAAGAACTAATATCTACTTTCTCAGGTGTGATAATAGTCTTGTGGTTATGTAGGAGAATATCCCTATTTTCTTCTAATTTCATGGCTGCAGTCACCATCAGCAGTGATTTTGGAGCCCAAAAAAATAAAGTCTGGCACTGTTTCCACTGTTTCCCCATCTATTTCCCATGAAGTGATGGGACCAGATGCCATGATCTTCGTTTTCTGAATGTTGAGCTTTAAGCCAACTTTTTCACTCTCCTNATCCCTATTTTCTGCAGGTATGTCTGAGATATTTTGGGATAGAACAATACGTTTATAAATGGCCAATCAATATAATTGGATACATCCATACATAGAGTATACATGGCAAAGTGTTAATAATTGTTCAATCTGATAGAATCAATAGCATTCCATTATAACATTCTTTCTAATCTTATGTGTCAACATTTTTTTCCTAATAAACTTTAGAATACTTGTGAAACCAACACTGATTAGGTATTTACATTTCATGAAAACACAGATAAGAACTTGTGGGCTGGTAACTTGAAGCTGGGAAGGAAGGGTTGTTAGCAGTCCTTGTGAAATTCAGGTTCCTGTATCCATGCTTCCTAGCACTGCTCACTGAGTTTGAGTTTAATGCATTAGATGAAATTTCTTGAGTTATGCTGGGTGTAAATATCATGATTACACATGAAGCAATGTGTTGGGCATCTATTAATAACTTCTGCATGGAGAAATGATGCACAGTGTATAAAGCTTGATATCTGGAAAATATGTCACTTTTAACGAACCATGTTTTCACAGAATCTTAGGTAGGTCATCTACTCCACAAGTGAACATGGACAGATGTTCATTTCAAATGCATGTTTAACTTAATGATGAGCCCACTTGCCTGCCTTTTTTACAACTGTAGTGCAATTTCAAACTAATATTTTAAATCTAAGATCTATGCACCAACTCCCAAAGCTCAGCTAATCAAAATTCCCTTTGTCCTAATGGGTCAACGTGACAAAGTGGGCAATTCTAAAGACAAAAGTTTTCTTGGTAGAGTGATTGTCAGCTATGCCTCAACTGCATACTAAAAATTACAACTCTAATCCTAACTATGACTCAGAAATCAAATTATTTCTTGGGGATACTTTTCAACTTAAAAAAAATCCAGTAACAGGGTGCACCAGTAAGAAAACTTAAGGCACTCCGGGGCTTCCCTGGTGGCCCAGTGGATAAGAATCCGCCTGCCAATGCAGGAGACACAGGTTCGATGCCTGGTCCAGAAAGCTCCTACATGCCACGGGGTAACTGAGCCCATGCACCACAACTAAGGTTGTAGTAGCTAAGGCTGCATGGAGTCCGGGAGCTGCAAAAAGGGAAGCCACTGCACAGCAGTGAAGACCCAGCACAGCCAAAAATAAAAATAGATACTTTTTTTTTAAAGGGAAGAAAAGCTTCAGAAACATGGTTCTAGTCCCGCCTCTGCTGTTTACTCTCTTGGTTCTACCTTCAAAAATTTGACCCCTTCTCACCAGGCAATGGCACCAGCATTCTTGCCTGGAAAATCCCATGGACAGAGGAGCCTGATGGGCTGCAGTCCATGGGGTCGCTAAGAGTCGGATACGACTGAGCGACTTCACTCTCATGCACTGGAGAAGGAAATGGCAACCCACTCGTGTTCTTGCCTGGAGAATCCCAGGGACGGGGGAGCCTCGTGGGCGGCCGTCTCTGGGGTTGCACAGAGTCGAACATGACTGAAGCGAATTAGCAGCAGCAGCAGCACAAGCTACCACCCTGGTTCCAGAAGTCTCTCTTGGATTAACTCAAAGCTTCCTGAGTGGATTCTGAGTTAGTTCTTGCCCTGCTACTGTCTGTTCTCCACATGAACTCCGGGAGTTGGTGATGGACAGGGAGGCCTGGCGTGCTGCCGTCCGTGGGGCCGCAAGGAGTTGGACACGCTGAGCCACTGAACTGAACAGCCTATTCTCCACGTGAACCAAAGTGATTCGCTCACTCCGCTGCTCAGAACCCTCCAGTCGCTCCCCATTTCTTACAGAGCGAAGGCTGAAGCCTCATTAAGGCCTGCGAGGCTCTTCGTGGTCCCTCCCCAGCTCCGTGGTACCGTCTCCTACTCCAGCCACTGTGGCCTCCCTGGACGGGCCCAGCCTGAGTCTCCCCAGAGCGCTGCACTGGCTGGTGCCTCTGCCAAGAGAGTTCCTCATCCTGCACCCATGTGACCCTACCCCCTCACCTCCTGTATATCTGCTCGAGTGTCATTTGATCCTTCAGGCCTTCTCAGACCACCTTTCGTTATATTTACAGCTCCCCCTGTAACACTTTCCTTTGCTGCTTTATTTTCCTTCTTAACACATACGTCTGTCTGATGGTTCATATACTTTACCTGTTTATCTCTCTCTTCCCACTGGAATATAAGCTACTAAGGCCAGGAGGTTTTTTTGTCTCTCTCCTTCCTGGCTCAGAGGGTAAAGAGTCTGCCTGCAATGTGGAAGACCTGAGTTCGATCCCTGGGTTGGGAAGATCCCCTGGAGAAGAAAATGGCAACCCGCTCCAGTATTCTTGCCTGGAAAATCTCATGGACGGAGGAGCCTGGCGGGCTACAGTCCATAGGGCCGCAAAGAGTCAGACACGACTGAGCGAGCGGCTTCCCTTACTTCTCTGCAGTGTCCCCACTTTAACAGGGCTCTCCAGCAGAGGGCGCTAAACAAACAGTTACTGAGCATACATTAACGGACAGTTTGTGGCTGTGGGCAAGTGACTTCATCTCTCCAGGTCTTGGTTTTCTGTATATATTGAGATGGTTGAATAAAACTTTCTCTCTGGACCTTCTAGTTTTAATATTCTATGGTTTTAATATTCCCAGTTACTTCTGGGAAATATACTAATGTTGAGATTAAAGGATATTCTCTCTGCAGGATTATAAAAATTGTTTTTCAACCCACTCCAGTATTCTTGCCTGGAGAATCCCCGTGAACAGAGGAGCCTGGCAGGCTACAGTCCATGGGGTAGCAAAGAGTCTGACACGACTGAGCATCTAAGCACACACACATTTTACTATAATTACATGGAACTCTCGTTATTGGGGCCAGTGTGAGGAAAGCAGGGGAGACTCCATTTTAAGCCTGTCATCCATCTTAAAGACTTGATGTGAGCTGGGCCTGAACCCTTCCCCAGAGTGAGGAAACCGTTGCTGGTGAAAACCAGGTCTCCTGGAGACTTCCCTCCCGATGGATGACAACAGAGACTGTACTCGAGGTCAGGCTGCCGCTGTTAGATTAAGGATGGAGGTATCACCCCTTGACATATAATCATTGTTCCCCACCTTCAACCTTAATTGGTTGTTCTCCTAGCACCTACTTGTTGTAAAACTCAAACATATACAACAAAAAGGTTGCTACCATGTAACCAGTCACGTACCGGGGGAATAAAACTGGGCCTCTCAGAAACATCAGGGTCCTTGTTGGGAACTGATTTCCCTTGCGCCCGCTGTAATAAACTGTATTCCACTGTCTTGAGTGTCTTCCAAGGTGTGTTTTGCGACTCTGGATTCCACAACATCAACTTTTAACCAATGAATCTGTAAAGTATTAAGCTTCAAGAAATACTGAAATTCTAATTACTAGTTAAATAATAAAAAGAAGCTTTCATTGACTGAAGTGTTGGTCACTCAGTCATGTCTGACTCTTTGCAACCCCATGGACTGTACAGCCTGCCAGGCTTCTCTGTCCATGGAATTCTCTAGGCAAGAATACTGAGTGGATAGCCATTCCCTTCTCCAGGGGATCTTCCCAACCCAGGGACTGAACCTGGGTCCCCTCTACTGCAGGCAGATTCTTTACCATGTGAGCCACCAGGGAAGCCCTCCACTGACTAAGGAATGGACACTTAAGAAAACAAAACAAAACTACAAATCACGTTTTTTATGGGGTCACAAAGAGCTGAGCGCCGAACAATTGATGCGTTTGAACTGTGGTGTTGGAGAAGACTCTTAAGAGTCCCTTGGACTGCAAGGAGATCCAACCAGTCCATTCTGAAGGAGATCAGCCCTGGGATTTCTTTGGAAGGAATGATGCTAAAGCTGAAACTCCAGTACTTTGGCCACCTCATGTGAAGGGTTGACTCACTGGAAAAGACTCTGATGCTGGGAGGGATTGGGGGCAGGAGGAGAAGGGGATGACAGAGGATGAGATGGCTGGATGGCATCATGGACTCGATGGACGTGAGTCTGAGTGACCTCCGGGAGATGGTGATGGACAGGGAGGCCTGGCGTGATGCAATTCATGGAGTCGCAAAGAGTCGGACATGACTGAGCGACTGAACTGAACTGAAAGAGTCAAACACGACTAATAGACTAACACTGTTCCCTGTTGACTAAGGACACTTAGAAAAAAGTGTGTTTTTCTTTTTTCAGCCAACATCTTTAGCTTTCTAATCTTGCTTATTAGAAATAGTTTTAGGATTTCATAATTTATAAATGTTACACTTAATCATAAATGAAACTACTGTGGTGCATTGAATAGACCTATGTGTTATAGGAAGCAGTTTTGTTTCATGATATTAAATGATTTTTTTAATGAAACATTCCACCTCCTAATAACCATTGTCATTGTTGCATAAATACATCTACTAATACAAGGGGCATAAAGGGACGGTTACTCAAGATATCGAGGACTCTTCCTGGATATATTCCCAACAGTGTTACTCAAACTGGTACCAAGAGTATATGCATGATTAGAAAGTAGAAATAATTCAACATGATGTCAACTGAACTTTGTTCAAGTTAGGTTGACAGAAGATAAGTCTAAGGAACATGCAAGAGAAGTGTTTATCAGAAATTATGGTACTTAGTGAGTTGCACCTCAAATTCTTCATTGTGAGCACTCTTTTGCCCTGTTCCTTTTTAAAGAGTATTTTAAAAGATCTTTTATTCTTTATTGTCTGTTCTGGGTCTTTGTTGCTGCTCTCGGGCTTTCTCTAGTGGTGGCAGTGGGGGCTACTCTCTAATGCAGTGTGAGGGCGTCTCACTGCGGTGACTTCTCTCGTTGCAGAGCATGGGCTCTCGGACGTGTGGACTTCAGAAGCTGCGGCACGCAGGCTCAGTAGCTGTGGCTTGCAGACTCTAGAGCACAGTCTCAATAGTTGTGGCGCACAGACTTAGTCACTGCATGGCATAGTCTGGAAAGATCCATGTCCCTTGCATTGGCAGGCAGATTATTGAAAAGTAGTAAATGTAGCTGGCTTCCCTGGTAGCTCAGACAGTAAAGCGTCTGCCTACAATGTGGGAGACCCAGGTTCAATCCCTGGGTTGGGAAGATCCCCTGGAGAAAGAAATGGCATCCTACTCCATTTTTCTTGCCTGGAAAATCCCATGGACTGAGGAGCCTGGTAGGCTATAGTCCATGCGGTCGCAAAGAGTCGGACACGACTGAGCAACCTCATATTCACATTCACATTCAAATGTATCTAGGAGGCTACATCATTTCTTTAAACTTGAGATTAAATTTACTTCCAGTGAAACGCACAGTTCTTAAGGATTCAAATCAATGAGTATTGACCAGTGCATCTATCCATGTAACTTATACCCCTATCATTTTTTTTTCTTGAACTTATTTTGAGATAATTATATGCACTAATGTAGATAATTAAATGTACAAAATAATACAGAGAGCCCTTAACCCTGTACTCTTCACCTCAATAGCACCATCTTCCACAATTTTTGTACAATTATCAGAACCTGGATATTGACACTGATACAGTAGAGACAGAACATTTCCATCCCTCACAAAGCCCCTTTCTGGCCACACCCACTCCCCTCCCATCATCGCCTCCCCCTTAGCCCCTAACAGCAACTCATCTGTTCTCGGTTTCCATAATTTTGTCATTTCAAGTGAAGTCGCTCAGTCATGTCTGACTCTCTGTGACCCCATCCATGGTCCATATATAGCCCACCAGGCTCCTCCATCCATGGGATTCTCCAGGCAGGAATACTGGAGTGGGGTTGCCATGTCCTTCTCCAAGGGATCTTCCGGACCCAGGGATTGAACCCAGGTCTCCCGCATTGCGGGCAGACACTTTACCCTCTGAGCCACCAGGGAAACACAAGATTCTTGAAATTCTTTCAAATTCTTGAAATTCTAGTCATTTCAAGAATGTCATGTAAATGGAATGATACAGTATAAAACTATTTTGAGACGCTGTTTTCACTTGGTGTAAGTCTCTGGAGATTCATCCAGGTGGTTGCACATTGCAAGAGTTTGTTCCTTTTTATTGCTGAGTAGTGTTCCTGGTGTGTGGATGTACCATCGCTTCATCATTCTACCCGTTGAAGTACAACTGAGTTATTTCTAGTTTGTAGCTCTCATGAATTCAGCTGCTATAGACATTCAAGCACAGGTTTTTGTGGGGAAACAACTTCATTTATGTGGGAGTACAACTCCCAGGAGTTCAATTGCTAGATCCTGTGGTAGCTGTATGCTTAGTTTTTTTTTTTTTTTTTTTAACTGACAAATTGTTTCCCAAGTGGCTGTACTGTTTGAAATTTCCCTCTGAGCACTGCTTTCATTACATCCCACAAATATTGCTAAGTTGTATTTTCATTTTTCTTCCTTCAAAATATTTCAAAATTCATCAAAATTTCTCTTAAGATTCCTTGTTTACCTAGGTATTATTTGGAAATATCTGTTTAATCTCCAAATAAATATTTTGCCATTCTCCAGCTCTCTCTCTGTTATTGATTTTTAGTTTAATTCCATGTTAGTCTAAGGACATACTTCGTATTATTTCTAGTTTACAAATGTGTTATTTATGACCAGGGATATGGTCTCTCCTGGTGACTATTCCATGTGAGCTTGAGAAGAATGTGTAGTCTGCTGCTGTTGGATGAAGTCTTTTATAAATGTCGATTAAATCCCATTGATTGATTGATGGTGCTGTTCACCTCAACTCTGTCCTTACTGATTTCCTGCCTGCTGCATCTGTCGATTACTGACAGAGGGGTGCTGAAGTCTCCAACTGTAAGAGCGGCTTTGTCTATTTCTCCTTGTTCTGTCTTTTTACCACACGTATTTTGCTGCTGTATTGTCGGGTCTATACACGTTGCTGTTGTTCAGTCCCTAGGTTGTGTCTGACTCTTGCGACCCAGGGTCTGCAGCAGGCCAGGCTTCCCTGTCCTCCACTATATCCCAGAGTTTGCTCAAACTCCTGTCCATTGAATCAGTGATTCCATCTCGTAATCTGTTGCCTCCTTCTCCTCCTGCTCTGTCTTTCCCAGCATCATGTTCTTCTCCAGGGAATCAGCTCTTTGCATCAGTTAGCCTAAGTACTGGAGCTTCAGCTTTAGCATCAGTTCTTCCAATGAATATTCAGGAATGATTGCCTTTAGGATTGACTGGTTGGATCTTGCTGTCCAAGGGACTCTCAAGAGTCTTCTCCAGCACCACAGTTTGAAAGCATCAATTCTTCGGTGCTCAGCTTTCCTCATGGTCCAACTGTCACATCAGTACATGACTACTGGAAAAACGATAGCTTTGGCTAGACAGACCTTTGTTGGCAAAGTGATGTATCTGCTTTTTAATATACTATCTAAGCTTGTCATAACTTTTCTTCCAAGGAGCGTCTTTTAATTTCATGGCTGCAGTCACCACCAGCAGTGATTTTAGAGCCCAAGAAAATAAAATCTGCCACTTTTTCCATTTTACCTCATTTATTTAGGATTGTTATATCTTCTTGGAGAATTGATCCAATCAATCATTAATGCCCGTCTTTATCTCTAGTAATTTTCCTTATTCTGAAGTTGGCTTTGTCTGAAATTAATATAGCTACTCCACCTTTGTTTTATTATTAACAAGACATACCTCTCTCTATTCCCTTACTTTTATCTGTCTTCATAATGAAGTTCATTTCCTATAGATAGACAACATATAGTTGAATCTCGATTTTTTTTAATCCACTTTGTCAGTCCCTGTCTTTTAATTGGTATATTTAGACAATTCATATTTAAAGTGATTATTGATATATTTGGATTAACATCTGCCCTACTTTTTTACTGTTTTCTGCTTGCTACATTTGGCTTTAATTCTTTTAAAAAACCTTCTTTCCTGCCTTGTCTGGTGTTGAGTGTTTATATGAATCAATTTTCTCTTTTCTCTTAGCTTGTAAATTATACTTATTAAAAATTTTTTTCAGTGGTTGGCCTAACATTTGTTAACATACATTTACAACTAAATGAAGTCCACTTTCAATTAACACTATAGTGATTCACAGGTAGTGCAGGCTCTTTATAAAAGAATGTTCCTAGTTACTCCCTCCCATCCCTTATAACTCAGTGATATTCATGTCACTTATCCATAAGCTGTTATAGTTCCTATTTTTATTTTGAACCAACAATTATCTATCACATCAGTAAAAAATAAGAAACATAAAAGATTTGACCTTTATTTCTTCTGTAAAGGTTCTTCCTAACTTTATGTAGATCTGAGTTTCTGACCTTCATAATTCTTTTTGTCTCTAAAGAACTTTTAACATTTTTCAGGTCTACTGGCAACAAATTTCCTCAACTTCTGTTTGTTTGAAAGAGTCTTTTCTTTTTCAATATTTATTGTTGTCCTATTTATTTTTAATGTTTATTCATTTATTTGGCTGTGTTGAGTCTTTGTTGTGGGTACAGGATCTTAGTTCCCGGATCAGGGACTGAGCCCGCGTCCCCTGCACTGGAAGGCAGATTCTTAACCACAGGGCCATCAGGGAAGTCTCTGAAAGAGTCTATTTTTCTTTCATTCTTGAAGGATAATTTTGACTGTTTTTTTTTTTTAAACCCATGACCTTAAATATTTCACTCCATTCTCTTCTTGTTTGCTTGGCTTCTCAAGAGAAGTCCAGGATAATTCTTATCCTTGTCCCTGTTTAGGTGAGGTATTTTTTTCTCTGACTCCTTTCCAGATCTTCTTTTTCTTTGATTTTCTGCCATTTGAATGTAATATGGCTGGATGTGTAGATTTGGGTATTTATCCCTGCTTGATGGTTTCTGAGATTCTTCTGTTGTTAATTTTGGAAAATCCTCACGAATTATTACTTCAAGTATTCTCCTTTCTTTCTTCCCCTTCTGGTATTCCCCTATCTGTTCCCTCATTAGTCCTGGAACATAGATTATTTGCTTGTAAGGCTCTGCAGCCCTTGCAATGGAAAGCCAGTAATGTTTAACAAATTCCTCTCACCTAGGAGAATTTGATCAGAGAAGGCGATGGCATCCCACTCTAGTACTCTTGCCTGGAAAATCCCATGGACAGAGGAGCCTGGTAGGCTGCAGTCCATGGGGTCGCTCAGAGTCGGACACGACTGAGCAACTTCCCTTTCATTTTTCACTTTCATGCATTGGAGAAGGAAATGGCAACCCACTCCAGTGTTCTTGCCTGGAGACTCCCAGGGACGGGGAAGCCTGGTGGGCTGCCTTCTCTGGGGTTGCATAGAGTCGAACACGACTGAAGTGACTTAGCAGCAGCAGCAGCAGGAGTCGATATCCAACTCCATCTCCTCTTGATGAGCAGCAGCTGATATCTTTCCTCGACTTTTCAGCAGTTGTTGCCCACGTGCTCCTCGCAGGCTCCTCCTCCAAGCCCCTCCTCCCCTCAGCGCAGCGCAAAGCAAACTTCTGAGTGGAACGTCTGCGTAGATCTGGGGGTTCTCTCCCTGTGACTCCTTCGTTTCCAGGATTCCATCCTATTTCCAGTCACTCTGGCGTTCCCAAGGTCCTTCCTCTGATACCTTGAAGCAAGGTAAGCTTGGCGCTTTCTATTTGAATTTTAGTTTACGGTCCACACAGCTGGGGAATGCCTTTCTAAATCACCTAGCGCAGTTCCCTTTTTCCAAGGGGCATATTCCGTCCAGTTCTGCCTGTGTGTAGTCATTTTCCAGAGCCTTCAAACAATAGTTTTTCTTTAAATAAATAGTGTTGACTGTTGTTATCTATGGGAGAGTTAGTCCATTTTATTCCTCCATCACCGGAACTAGAACCTAGGAAGCGATTTCTTCATCCTTTTGATGAGACCAGCAAGGTAACCTTTAGGATATAGACGTTACCTTTAATTCCCTGGTGGCTCAGAGGTTAAAGCGTCTTCCTGCAAGGCGGGAGACCCGGATTCAATTCCTGGGTCGGGAAGATCCCCTGGAGAAGGACATGGCACCCCACTCCAGTATTCTTGCCTGGAGAATCCCATGGACGGAGGAGCCTGGTAGATTACAGTCCACGGGGTTGCAAAAAGTCGGACACGACTGAGCGACTCCACTTTCACTTAAGTCCCTAGATCACCAGTAATTAAAAAAAAAAAAGTCATGTGCTTGCTGTGTGCTCTTAAGGGTCCATTAATATTTTTCTACTAAGAATAAAGCCACCATTTTCTATTTTCGACAGGTGTATTTTGGATTAAGGAATTTCTTCCAGCAGGACGTATTTATATATCTAGACTTAATCCTGGCCTGTTTCTATAGCTTGGAAGAATATTGAGCGAAGTGTTCTGTTTATACTTTTATTATCAACTCTAATCATTGAGGAATCATTGAGAAGAAGCTCTCTCTCCTTCTCTGCTGCTTCTGCTGCTGCTAAGTCGCTTCAGTCGTGTCCAACTCTGTGCGATCCCATAGACGGCAGCCCACCAGGCTTCCCCGTCCCTGGGATTCTCCAGGCAAGAACACTGGAGTGGGTTGCCATTTCCTTCTCCAATGCATGAAAGTGAAAAGTGAAAGTGAAAGTGAAATCGCGTCTGACTCTTAGCGACCCCATCAGCCTACCAGGCTCCTCCGTCATGGGATTTTCCAGGCAAGAGTACTGGAGTGGGATGCCATTGCCTTCTCCTCTCTCCTTCTCTAGTCCTTTGTGTTATCAGAAGCAGCTCTTGGTATTAATAAGCTAGAAATAATGATTCACTACTGGTTATCCTTTCAAACAATTGTTTGTTTCCCTAAACTGGAACACCCAAGCTTTGCTGTAGCGCGTGGGCAGGGCATGGAGGTGGGCGGTTCTCTTCTATTCCGAGGCTCTCCTCGGAGGTGGGGTTGGATTCAGAGATGTTTATTCACAAACACTGTTGTCATTTGTGAGTGTGAGCTGACTGCTGTCTTGGGGGAGGAGTGAGAAGGGCATTTGTTCTTTCTGCCTCCTTGACCCGCTCTGAGTCAGAAGAGACTGCCTACCACGTGAACCCCCATATTTTGCGGGTTCTCCAGCCCAAAGCACCTTTTTAAGATGAGTAAAGGGCAGTACTCTGATCACACAGGTTGGAAATTCATGTGACAGATATGATTTTCTGTACTACAGGGGCAGAGACCCAGTGATAAAAACAGTCACTGTGTTGTTAAGATACTTGTTTGCAACATTAAGAGGCTGAATCCCAAGAGCTTTGATGGGCTATAATGTTTAATTTTATTAAAAGTTAAATCTCATGTTATGTGGACCTCTTCTAGGTGGCTGTAATCTTAGATGGTGAAATGTCTCCTCTGCCATAAAGGATTATGTGGATTATTTATGAAAATGGAAAGTGACTGCCAGTTTTCTTTCTTTCTTTCTTTCTTTTCAAACCTCTTAGCTTTTAAATTTATTTTTAAAAATTTTGGCTGTCCTGGGTCTTCGTTGCTGTGCAAGGGCTTTCTCTGGTTGCTGTACCTTGTCTTAGTTGCCCTTCAGTATGTGGGATCTTAGTTCTCCAACCAGGGATCAAACCCACGTTCCCTGCATTGGAAGGCAGATTCTTAACCACTGGATCTCCAGGGAAGTCTCTGCCCAGTTTTCTTAGCTACTAATTTCTCTTTGTATCTGATTGTGTCTCCTAGTTTGGCCATCTCTCAATCATCTTTTCTATCTACCCTTTGGTTCACCCTGCATCTATTTCTAATCCTAGCCTGATTTTTAGCCTGTTGTGGCTGCGTATGATCTGAACCCTTAGCCTCCTGAGCTATGCCTGCCTCTTCATGCCCCTTTCACCCAGTATGGCTTCTGTAGAAGCTCTTGGGAGAAACTTTAACACAGTGCTCCTCCATATTTTTTTCCAGTCTGATAGGCAAGATAGATGTGTTTCTCCACTTGACAAATGGTTACTGAACATCTGCTTTGACTCATGTGTGTTAGAGCTTGGGGATTAGGGATATTTAAAAAAAAAAAAAAGGATACGAGTTTTTGCTTCCATGAAGCTTCTATTCTAGAAGGGATTACAGCTAAGTAAGTGGAAAATATTTGTGCCATGAATGCTTTGATGTGCGTGTACAGGATATTGTAGTGACACACAGAAACACCTGACATAGATGTGCAGGGATCAAGGAAGAGTTCTGGGAGGAGTGGTATCCAGGCCAAGGCCTAAGGGTGATTAGGAGGAGCGGGGATCCAAGCAGAAGGATCATGCCCATCCTTATTGCAGGGCATACGCCCAGGAAGGATCCAGGGTTAGACCCAGCCTCCAACTACATCGTCTACCCACCCTTTTCTCTCCTGTTTTAGAGAGTGTATAGACCACTAGGGAGCAGTAAAGTCCCTGTGGGGGATGAATCAGAATCTGCTCTTTTTAAAAAGATAAATCATAAATTATTCACAAATTCTGCCAACTAAGAGTCTAGGTATGATTCATAGTTAAGGAATGCACTTCAGAAATAGTTTAATGTTCCAGTGTGGTGCTTTAACAAAGCAATTCATAAAATAAGAAAAGTCATTAGAAATATACCCCCTCCCCAGAGACAACCACTGTTGAGAGTGGGGATACATTCTTCCAGATTTTTTTCTTTCCAGCCATATATTAGGTGTATAAAAGTCTTGTGCAGTATTATTGGTCCTTTTGATTGAATAGATCATAAACATTTTCCAATGTCTTTAAATACTATCCTACAGCATCACTGAAATAACTGTATACTCTTTCATATGATGTATTTATAGAATTAGTTCCTTTTTGTTTGACATTTGGGGTGCTTCCAGATTTTTATGAGTAACATTGTAGTATCTCAAAAAAGTCTGTAAGCTATGTAGCTGAATCTTTCTAGTTTTGGAACTTCTATAAAGTGATTCTTCCATTTCTTAAGTTAAAGTTGAGATTCACTCAAATACAATGGGGTAAGTGATACAATAAAGGAGTTTTTTTTTTAACAGTTTGAGAAAACTTGGTTGTGAAAGCAGCAAGAGTAAAAGGAAGCATTATAATTTTTATAATTTTCTTCTTCATAAACCTAGATAAGGTTTTCAATTTATGTTTGCATGGTTTGATGATATTATTTACCGTACACCAATAAACCAAAGGTCACAAGTGAGCGGTGACTGCAGCTCAAATCCAGTTCATGGAAATGTTATGGCCCATACTGAAATTTTTTTTTAGTTAACTGCCTGCAATGAAAAATTGGGAATTTTTACATAAATAGATGGATCTGGAGCTTTTCCTTAACAACACGGCCTGCCTTCCCCCAGAGATGTGTATAAGAGACAGGGATAATAGATTTAGACACACAATCAGAATCATAATATTTTCTTAAAATGTTTACCATCAAAAATATAAAGGTGTAATTAAAGAAAATTTGCTTTTATAACTTACTGCATTTGGTAGAAATCTAATACTTCATGTAAATTCAGGGAGAGTGGGGCTCGAACTCCTAAGTTCAGGTTAGTTATTTAAAGCATTTTAAGCTACTTAAACTTATTATAATACTTTCCTTATTATAATACTATCAATGATAATGTGAGTTTATAGTTCATTGGAGAATTCTCAGTTGAGTCGTAGGGATTTATGAATCCTTTAAAATGTTAATTTTAAAAAGCTAAAATATTATTATCTTAATATCCATCTGATTTTGAATTTCTCTTAAATCTCTATTTCCCCCAAGAACTGATAAGTTTTATACCACCTTGAGATCATTAGTAGTTAGATCAAAGAAAATTTCTTGCAACATAGATATTTGATCATCTAGAAGCATCCACCAAGAAGCCATATGCTGCTGCTCCTGCTAAGTCACTTCAGTCGTGTCCGACTCTGTGCGACCCCATAGATGGCAGCCCACCAGGCTCCCCCATCCCTGGAATTCTCCAGGCAAGAACACTGGAGTGGGTTGCCATTTCCTTCTCCAAAGCATGAAAGTGAAAAGTGAAACGGAAGTCGCTCAGTCATGTCTGACTCTTAGCAACCCCATGGACTACAGCCTACCAGGCCCCTCTGTCCATGGGATTTTCCAGGCAAGAGTACTGGAGTGGGTTGCCATTGCCTTCTCCGAGAAGCCATATAAGCATACTTAATTTTGAAGAAAGTGCTAAACCTTTCCTAATTTCATCTGGTTCCACAGTTTTTCTTTCTGGAGTTAATAGGACTGTTTGGCTGTCATAGCCAGCTTATTACAAGTCAGTTTCAGGTCAGCCCCTGTTTTCTCTTCTAGCCTGAATTTCCAGACCTTTCCCTGTCTTCCCCCTCCTTCCCTCCTCCTCTCTCTTCTGTGTGCCGTTCAGATTCAGCGCAGAGGCTGCCTCCTGGTCCCCTGAAGGCTGGGCTGGCTCTCGGGGATTTGTGTGCAGCTTCCCACTTGCCTCACTGGTGCTTCTGTCCGAGGGAGCCTCCGGCTAGGAAGCAGGTGGCAGAGCACCCATCCTGGGTGACAGGAGGAGGCAGGACCACGTGGGCTGCGGCTCCAGGTCCTTGGCATGTGCTCCCATCAGACTTCATTTACTAAACACAGAAAATCAAAGATAAAAATCATTCAGAATTCCAAGATGGCAATGGCGGGGGTGGATTGGGGGGCATTAAATCCTAGGAAGGAAGCCTTCCTGAGGAGAGGGAAGGGGTGTCTGAGACCATGCTGGTCACACACCCGAGAAGCTGGCCCTGAATGTGGAGATTGATTTCGAGGAAGACTGCACTGAAAGGCTGAGTTACAAGTCAGATAGCAGGCACCTGGGATTTCAACTTGGGTGGTTTATTCTTGTGGTTCTGCTCTTAACTCTTCGCTGGCCCATCCCCTGTGGTAAGCTGAGGCCAGGGTTCACGCTCTGGGAGGTTGGAAGCACAGAGTAGGAGGAGCTGTTTCTTTGTGCTTTTCCTGCATGCATGCTGCTGAGGTGAATGAATCTCAGTCAGGTCTTTGGTTTCTGTTGAGGATGGATGACGTCTCACCTATTATTTCTCCTTCTTTTTAAAAATATTTATTTATTTTTGGCTGAGTCGGGTCTTAGTTGCAGCCTGCAGGATCTTTCATTGTGGCACGAGTGCTTAGTTGCCCCATGGGTTTGGGATCATAGTTCCTGGGCCAGGGATTGAACCCATGTCCTCTGCGTTGGAAAGTGGATTCTTAACCACTGGGCCACCAGAGAAGTCCTCACCTATTCTTTACATTGGATGACGTTAACAATAAAAGCAGCGTGTCGTCAATCAGCGTTGTCCTGATTTTTAAAAGGCTTCTCTCGTTATATGTGTAATTATTTTTTTATGTAATAACTTTGCTGTTTTTGAAAACATTGCATCTGTATGGCCCTCCAGTGCCCGTGAAAGTGTCAAAAGGGACTAGGATAGCAAGTGGAAGAGCAGCTGTGTAATAAGTGTGTTCATAAAACATGAATCATGTCGCTACCATTTACTGCTGCCGTGCAGACACAGGTCCACAGAGACCAGATGGGCCGTGGCACAGGGCTGTGGGCTGGGACGACAGGAAACAGGACAGTGCTAGTCCAAAGAGGGAAGCTTCCAGTGAGTTCCAGCCTCTGGTTGCCCTGGGGGAAGGCAGGCCGTGTTGTTAAGGAAAAGCTCCAGATCCATCTATTTATGTAAAAATTCCCAATTTTTCATTGCAGGCAGTTAACTAAAAAAAAATTTCAGTATGGGCCATAACATTTCCATGAACTGGATTTGAGCTGCAGTCACCGCTCACTTGTGACCTTTGGTTTATTGGTGTTCGCTGCCAGCTGGGCCCTGTGCTAAGGCTTTCATACAGCTTCCCACTTGAGTCTACAATATGGCCCTAGAATGGTTAGTCCCCAGGCATAGATGAGTAAGAGGCGCAGAGAAGTGACACAAATTGTCCAACCCAGCTCTTCCAAAGTCTGTGGATTTTACTCCTGTTCTTCCTGCCTGCCTCAGGTATACAAGATTCATTCCATCGAGAAGAAATTGACATTAAATCACTAACACGTGCCAGAGACTCTCTTAGGTGGCAGAGATACAGCAGTGAATATTGCCCTTGTTGGGGTGCTTTTGCGTGAATCTAATGAAATAGAGACAGAAGGGACCCAGGGTTTGTTTTGAGCAACAGGATTGCTCGATTTCTAGCCCTTGAGGGCCAGTTGCACATCAGCCTCAGTTTATTCCACCAGTCCTGTGTGTTCCGCCCCTGTCCAGCTGGCGTCCGGATGCTCTGTCCTTCTGTCCAGCCTGGACCACTACTTCACTTCCCACTGTTTAGTGCAGAATTTATTCCCTCATCTCTGCCCTGCACATGTGGCCTGACAACAAAGCAATGTGGCCTTTGACTTGGCCCTGGGGACATGCCCCTCAAACCCAGACCCCACCCCTTCCCAGACACCACAGCAAGAGTGTCATGTAAAATGTTTTGCTTCTTAAACATAGCTACACTTGTACAATAAAAGAAAAGGTAGTTTCATACCAACCAGCTATTATTCTGTCCAGAAAGTCATACATATTCTTACATGCTAAGTTTGGAGTTTTATTTCACTATTAGATGTACTTTTTTTTTTTTTGGTAAGTTAGGTTTATTGAGGCAAAAATTAAATTTGGTAAAAATTTCCCCTTTTAAGATATGTACTACTTTGACTTTTGACAAACACATACAGTCATGTAACTTTCACCGCAACCAAGATATAAACCGTCTGTCTCCCCCGCCAGTGTCCCCCTGCCCCTTTGTGGCCACTCTCCTGCCCTCAATCTCGGTCCCTAGACGCTGCTGAGCTACTTTTTGCCCCTGTGGTTTTGTCTTGTCTAGAATGTCGTATGAATGGAATCATACAGCTTGCAGCCTTTTAATTGCTGAATAGTATTCTAAATTGTTCTCTAAGACAAGTGTTTCCTCACTGGCAACATTAACTTTGAAATTCTAATGAAAACCAATGGGAAATAATGGTTCCTGTTAGAAACTTGTCTTGCAAACCACTTTCAAAAGCAGGCCAATGCCATTATGTGAAGCGTATCTGAATTCAGTAGCATCCCTTGGTATATGTATATAATTCATTGACATGTGAGATCATACCTAGTCAAAGTAATAACTTTCTTGGGGATTGCAGTGGCAATGGGGTGGATAGAGACCAAGGAATCACCTTGGGAATTGTTGCTGAACTTCTGTCATTGTCTCCCCACATAGAGAAATACAAATATAAATGTTTCAATGTGCTGCATACTGCTGGTGTTTAATCAGTGCTGCTGCTGAAGTAGTGAGACCAAGGACCATTGGGTCTTCATGGAAAATTAGTGTTCCTGGGACACCTTCACACATAGATTGACTGCAGTTAGCTTACTTGAGTGACTTAGAGGCAAGTTTGGTGAAGAAGGGAGAGAAATCATTTCAGGCAGAGTGAATATCACATGCAAAGGTCCTGTGGCATTGTGCTAACAGTACATCAAGGTTAGCAAAAACTCAGGGCTGATGCTCAGATGTTCTCACTGGTCTGACAATCCAGATGGTCAGTATGCATTCTGGCTGATAAGAGCATGGGCCTTCAGTTCAGTTCAGTTCAGTTCAGTTCAGTCGCTCAGTCGTGTCCGACTCTTTGCGACCCCATGAATCGCAGCATGCCAGGCCTCCCAGTCCATCACCATCTCTCGGAATTCACTCAAACTCATGTCCATCGAGTCCTATCCCTTGGTAAATATGTTTAAATTATCTTCACTAAATGCCTTTAGGCCAGTTAGCCCCAGGTTGTTGCATATTTGAGCCCAACTAGAAACAGGAAGCAGTGTAAAGAAACTTAAACCCAGAGACTCTTGTCCATAATACATATTGGGCTGAGAGCAGCTCCATGCTGACTTTCTAGAGAGTCCCGTTATTACGGTAACTTAACGGTAGTAAGTGCCATGAGCAAAATTGGGGTCCCTAGTTATTTTCCTGCAGCCATCAAGAAGACAAGCTGAACCAAAACCACTGAGGAAAGTGCCCAGCATAAAGCTACTCATCCCTAAGGATTAATATTTGTTGATCTGTTGGCAAAGGACATTCAGGCATCTGTTAATGTTTTCTTCTGAAGTCCTGTCTGATTAATACCTGTTTTACTACAATAGGTTAGGTCTATTAGGTGAGAAATGGAGTATTTCCTGCCATATCAATAAACAAGGGTGTCACAGCCATCAGCTATTCCCTCCCTCCAAATGTGAATTTCTGAGCCCAGAGGGCTCCCGGAAAGAGCAGTGCCTGCCGTCCAGCAGCCATCAGCCCCTCCCCACAGTGAGCACTGAGGAGCTGGAGAGGAGGATGGGGTGGGGGCAAGTGTGAAGAATGCGGATACTGGCCCCAGATCGCTGAGATGCATATAAAAGGAGTGACTGCAATGAACCCAGACTTTTGCATCTTCCCATACACAGAAAAGTGCTAAATTCCTTGAGACATCTGGTTTTCTTTAATTAACAATAATCTTTTGACTACCTGCCCTTTCTTGCAAACTTCTATATAACCTGACTCCTCCCTCCAGTTCTCTCAGGGTCACTTGAGCTGCTGTATCCTGGGCTTGAAGTCCTAAAACATTTTCCACCAAATAAAAACAAAGCTCTCTCAGCTTCTAGGTTGTGACTATTTTTTTAAGTCGACACAAGTTTGATTTAACAGAATTCCATTCTGATTCCTGATATTTAGAGAATATTTAATCCAACTCTAATTTTGCAAATGAGAAAGAAAGGAATTTGGCTTGAAGGACCCAGCTAGACAGTGAATGCAACGATGATTGAACTCAAGTTGACAAAGTCAGTTTACTCTCCCGTTTTAATCAACATAAATCCTCTCCCACCCTCCCCACTCCCATCCCTCCTGTCAGACGAGTGTATGCTCCTCGGTTCTTTGTCTCGTCACAGCAAAGATTTGGCATGACAAACATTAAAGCCCCCTCGGCGCATCAAAGAACGGAGGAGACAGACCGTGTGGTAGCTCTCAGTCAAATCAGTGTTACAGCTCTATTTTATTTAGAAGATAGCAGGAAAACCCATCTTCGAGGTGTGAGGGCATGTCGATCCAAAGACGCTAGGAGAAGAGCGCCCCAGCGCGTGGGAGAGAGAAATCCCTTTGGCTCCTCTTTTTATATGTTGTTTTCTTCCCCCTGGGCCTGCCCTACGCAAATTGGGCTTAGTGAGGAGTGCTGTTCTACCTGAAGTCCTCACTCAGGTCCTCGGACCTTCCTTTGACCTGCCTCTGTTCTATTTTCGCGGGCTTTTCCCTTCCTTGTCTTTTAGCCACCGCCATTTTGGACTCCTTTTCCCTATTCTAGCTACCTAACATTCCCAAAGAAAAATGTGCTATGTTCCTGGAACCAAGGCAGATTCGATTGCTGCTTTCAGGTCTCAGTTCAGTAAGGTCCTGGTTTGGCCTGCAGCGGCAAGTAGATCTATCACAGATGAAGTGGATATAAAAAGAAAAACCCTCACATGTCATAAAGCTTCAGGACAGCACCTCAGAGAGGCTGATATCCAGCGGTTTTACGAGGCCACCGATGGGGCAGGCCCTCAGTCTGTTGCGAGAAGCTCATGGACCTGTCAGGGATGGGACAAGGTGCAGATGCTGCTCACAGTTTGTCCAGGATAAAGAAACTGATTTAGGATTAATCTAGGTGGGTGTTGTCTCAGGTGCAGCTAGAATGTTCTTTGCTGCACAAATGCCTTCCTTTTATCATGTTTTCCTCCTACCTTAGTAGGAAGATTCATTTCCAGAGGGTTACATTTCTGGTTTTTGTGACAGAAAAATGGGTGATTGCTCTAATTTCAGCAGGAGAAGGAGATGGGACCCCAGAGCGTTCACTACAGCAAGCAGCTGGATTCCTTGCTGAGCACTTTTGCAGTCTAATTAGGGTGAGTTACACAAAATGTAATTTGGCCTGAACTGCCTTCATGCAGAGGTAACAGACTTTCTGCCTAATCTTAGCCTCCAAGATGAAACTGAACAGAAACTGGAAATTAGTGAATTTTAAAAAAGTAGCTCTAAGCCCTTCTTGAATTAACAAGAGTTGCTGTTGTTCAGTCGTTCAGTTGTGTTGTTGTATCCACACGTTCTGGGAAACAAGCTCACTCAGAAGGACGATGCAGATAGTGGAGTGCAGTTTATTACACCGGTGGGCCCAAGGCAGAGTCTCCTCTTAGCCAAGGACCCCGACCGACTTTTGTGAGAACCTTATACACCTTAAGTGTACTGCTTAAGCCCACATCCCCAAATTCCTTAAACCTAGCCTCAGTTCAGTTCAGTTCAGTTCAGTTCAGTCGGTCCATCATGTCCGACTCTTTGTGACCGAATGGACTGCAGCCAGGCCTCCCTGTCCATCACCATCTCCCGAAGTTTACCCAAACTCATGTCCATTGAGTCGGTGATGCCATCCAACCATCTCATCCTCTGTCATCCCCTTCTCCTCCCGCCTTCAATCTTTCCCAGCATCAGGATCTTTTCCAATGAGTCAGCTCTTTGCATCAGGTGGCCAAAGTGTTGGAGTTTCAGCTTCAGCATCAGTCCTTCCAATGAATATTCAGGACTGATTTCCTTTAGGATGGACTGGTTGGATCTCCTTGCAGTCCAGTCAAGAGTCTTCACCAACACCATAGTTCAAAAGCACCAATTCTTCAGCCCTCAGCCTTCTTACAAAAGAGTAAGTGAATGAATAAAACTCAGTCATTAAACCTTCTGACTGAAAGCATCTCCCCCAAAGCCTTTGATGAGCCCATCCTAGTATGCTGGTGCCTTTTGTTCAGTTTGGGCAAAAGTGAATAACAAAGTGGTTAAGGGCCTTGTTTGGGGTCTGACATTTAAACAGACCTTGCAGGTGCTGAAGAATCTCTAGAAGACAATAGCATTCAGGCAGGGATTCTTTCTCATTGTCAAAGAAATGCCATGGCAACATCTCTGGGAAGCTGTGTGTGGGCGGATGGGATGGAGCCAAATGCAAGTTCACCCTATGTGTGCTCATGTGTTTCACATGGATCACCCTCCTTTCTAAATCCTCATGTAACTATATATAATCAGTCACATATGCTTATATCAGCTACCCCAAAGCAGCTTCTAATTGGTACTTCAAGCTCAGAACAAAGAGTGAAACCGAATACATTTATCAGTGAGGGGGCCAGAAAGTCTGCACACAGTCCTACGCTGTATGAATGAACCTAAGATAAAAAGGCACTTTTTAGCTTGGAGAGCTCTCCAGGCATGGAGGTCACATGGAGGAATCGAGAGCAATCAAAGTCCCATAACAAGCTGGGACTTTGAGAGTGACTTGATTGTTTCTGCAGGCAGAACAAAATTGAGAAGTCTTTTTCAATTTAGCAATTTAGTTTTAACTACAGCTTCCTTGGTGGTCAGATGGTTAAGAATCTGCCTGCAATGTGGGAGACCTGGGTTCGATCCCTGGATCATAAAGATTGGCAGCCCACTCCGCTATTCTTGCCTGGGAAATCCCATGGACAGAGGAGCCTGGCAAGCTACAGTCCATGGGATCGCAGAGTCAGGCATGACTGAGGGACTTTCAGTTTACTTCACTTTTGAGAAGATTCAGAGTAAAGTTTTCACAATTTAGTTGTTTCAGATGTTGTTGTTCAGTCACTCAGTCATGTCCGTAGTGATTTGGGCGTCGAAGAAAATAGTCTGTCACTGTTTCCATTTTTCCCCCATCTATTTGCCATGAAGTGATGGGATTAGATGCCATTATCTTGGAGTCCCAACGTTGTCATTGAAATCAAGATTTATTTCCACTTCAGGATCTCTCACCAGTATCCTCGGCCTATAGAGAATGGCCCTACCATTACTTTTGAGGATGATAACAATACTTTCACCAACATAATTCTCAAGAGCTTGGTAAAGAAAGTGTATCCTGGGTTCTCTTGAGGTACATAGAAGATGGGTGAATGTGATGCCTGTGGTAATTCCACCTCAACATTCATATCCCCACACATTGGATCCTTTCCTCACATCCTGACTGCTCAGAGCGTGTGAGGAGCAGGAATACTGGCATCACCTGAAGCCTGGTAGAAACCCAGAATCTTGGACTCTCTCCCAGACTTTACTGAGTTAGAATTTTAACAAGACCTCCGTGCTATTTATGTGCACATTAAAGCTTGAGAAGCACTAACCTACAGTTATGCCAGCGAATTTTTGGCATCTCAGCATCTTGCAGTTAGGCCACCCCTGAGCCCAGGTATCAGTCACCTAATTGAAAACACAAGGAAAATCATTTCCACCTGTTCAACCTGACATACTGAATTCAGAGTTTGGGGTACACCCGAATACCAGTAAAATCAGCCTGATGTAACATTATGTTTCTCTCTCCTCGTCCTAGACCCCCTATTCTCCATGTTTTTGAAAATAAAAATCAACAGTACCTTCCCCATCTTTGGTGTGTTCATCTCCTCCTGGGTTTGTCTTTGTAATTACATTCCAGGCTATGCAGTTACTGGAAACTGGGATCTAGTCAAAGCTTGGAAACAAATAGGGGTGGCAGAACTGAATCATAAGGAGAATGGGTTCCCTTAGCAAGGTACCCACTGAGAAATGGGATATTGCCTGCCATGTTAGTAAACAAAGGATGTCACAGTCACAACGGATTGCTGCCACCACCAGACTACGGCCACCCCCTGGCGGTGAGCTGGTGAGCCCTGAGGAACTCAGGAAGGAAAAGAATACCTGCCTTTTGGCAACCAGCAGACTAGCAGACTGCCGTCACTCCTCAAGGTGAGCCCAGAGGACACCCAGGATGTGAAAACACAGGATCCTGGCCCCACATATCTGAGCTGCATATCAAAGGAATGATTTCAGTGAACCCAGACTGTTGCATTTTCTCCTGCTTAGAAAAGTGCTAAATTCCTTAACTTGAGATGTCTGATTTTCCTTAATTGACAAGACTTTTGACATTCAGACCACTTGCTCTTTGTTGCAAAACTCCTATATATACTAGCTCCCTCCTTGCCTCCTGGAAGCAGTTCTCTCAGGGTTACTTGAGATGCTGCCTCCTGGGCTTGAAGTCCTAAATATTTCTGCCAAAAAGCATATACACCTTTTAGGTTGTGAATATATTTTTAGTTGACACCACTTCAGCTATGATCTGTAGGCATCCCCAGACAAGGAAAGGATGATCTCATCAGGAGGGAAAGGAAAGGCTTCTTCCGAGGCATTCAAACCCTCCTGTTACATCCGTTTCATTTTACATGTCCAAATTTTTACATAAGATTGAATGAGGCTGTGAATTAAACCAGTGCTGTAATTTAGCAACCCAGAGCTATCTATGGCCATGCGCCCTGACTCCTGCCAACGAGAGATGGGAGGAGACAAGCTACTGGGCATTGGGGATTTCATCCTTGCCCCCAAGAGGGATGTCTTCCTCTGGAATTCTGAGTCTAGAGGTGTTACTTGGCACTGCTGCAGTTTACCTGCTATCAGCCTGAGCATGTAGACATCACTGAGAGTGAGAAAGAATGAGAGATGCCAGGGACCTGGGGCCTTGAGACATTGCTGAGTCTTTGATTCCACCAACCCTGGGGGCTGTTTTCCTTCCGTGTTTCCTGTTATGTGAGATGACATCTTTTATCATCTTTTTAGCCTATTGGAGTTGGGATATTTGTTACTATGGCTAGAATCTGGGTGTAGAAGGACTAGGATGTCCATTGATACCAGATCCCATGGCAAATAAGTGAGAGGCCCAGGATTTAAATTGGTCAATAACCTCAGATACGCAGATGACACCACCCTTAAGGCAGAAAGTGAAGAGGAGCTAAAAGGCCTCTTGATGATAGTGAAAGAGGAGAGCGAAAAAGTTGGCTTAAAGCTAACATTCAGAAAACGAAGATCATGGCATCTGGTCCCATCACTTCATGGGAAATAGATGGGGAAACAGTGGAAACAGTGCCAGACTTTATTTTTTTAGGCTCCAAAATCACTGCTGATGGTGACTGCAGCCATGAAATTAGAAGACGCTTACTCCTTGGAAGAAAAGTTATGTCCAACCTAGATAGCATTTTCAAAAGCAGAGACATTACTTTGCCGACTAAGGTCCGTTTAGTCAAGGCTATGGTTTTTCCTGTGGTCATGTATGGATGTGAGAGTTGGACTGTGAAGAAGGCTGATCGCCGAAGAATTGATGCTTTTGAACTGTGGTGTTGGAGAAGACTCTTGAGAGTCCCTTGGACTGCAAGGAGATCCAACCAGTCCATTCTGAAGGAGATCAACCCTGGGATTTCTTTGGAAGGAATGATGCTAAAGCTGAAACTCCAGTACTTTGGCCACCTCATGCGAAGAGTTGACTCATTGGAAAAGACTCTGATGCTGGGAGGGATTGGGGGCAGGAGAAGAAGGGGACGACTGAGGATGAGATGGCTGGATGGCATCACTGACTGGATGGATGTGAGTCTGAGTGAACTCCGAGAGATAGTGATGAACAGGGAGGCCTGGCGTGCTGCGATTCATGGGGTCGCAAAGAGTCGGACACAACTGAGCGACTGAACTGAACTGAACTGAACTGAAGGCAAAGCCCATGCTCTAGGAATGTCCCTGCATATAGAAGGGACATTGGGATTTTTATTAGTCGTCTCCTAGTAGTTCTAGGGCAGGTGATGGCAAGGGCCAGATAGTAAAGATTTTAGGCTTTGTGGGCCGTATGGTCTCTGTCTCAGTTACTCAACCCTGCCATTGTAGCAAAAGTAGCTATAGACAGTATGCAAATGAGTGAATATGGCTGTGTGACAATAAAACTTTATTTAGGTTGGTGGACTTATGGGGTTGTATTTTGTGCATCATGGTAATAGAGTAAAAGGTTGAAAAAATCTGGAATTAGATCCTACATTTTAATTACAAGTGTCATTATATGAAGTATTGACTAATCTAAGTGTTTGCGGCAAAATGTGAAATTTCAACACAGCCAAATCGTGTGTTGCATTTTTTTTAAAGTTTTACCTACATCTTCCAGTAGCAGGATTTGGGTCACCATAATGGGAGTTGAAGGTTTCCTGGATGGTGTTAGTGATTAAGAACCCGCCTCCCAGTGTTCTTTGCAGGAGGTGTAAGAGAAAAGGGTTCGACCCCTGTGTTGGGAAGATGCCCTGGAGGAAGGTATGGCAACCCACTCCAGTATTCTTTCCTGGAGAATCCCAGGGACAGAGGAGCCTGGCAGGCTGCAGTCCATAGGGTTGCAAAGAGTCAGACACAACTGAAGCGACTTAGCATGCACGCACAATGTGAGTTGATTTCTAAATACAGAGTGAGTAAGAAAGTTTTGCAAGTAAAGGGTTGTGACCAAGTGCCCTGATGTATTTGCAAAAGGCAGCCCTGGGAGGCTGAAAGGATGTGATTCCTGCCTGAGAGTGCCAGGAGGTAATACAGTTGACTTTCCCTCTGTTTCCATCAGTTGCCTCCCTCTTCCCCATAAGGCAGTGACTGGGAGAGTAACTCTCTAGCTGGGAGTGGTTATTGCACAGGGCACTGTGGGTGTGACTTAGAAGTAGGGGTGGGGAAGTGGATTAGGGATGTGTGGACCAAAAATGTCACCATATTAGTAAAGTAAGGATTTTGCAGCCATCAAGCTACCAGCACTGCATCCACCCCCGAATAGGCATCCTGAGGGGGCTCAAGATGGAGAAAAATGGGATACTGGCCGCAGATAGTTAAAGTGCGTATCAGAGGCGTGATTTCAGTGAGCCCAGACTCTTGCATCTTCCCATACATAGAAACGAGCTAAATTCATTAACTTGAGATATCTGATTTTTCTTGAATTAACAGTAGTCTTTTGATGTTCTGACTACCTGGGTTTTTTGTTTGTTTTGTTTTTATTTTACAAAAACTCCTATATGTTCTGGCTGTTCCCTTACCTCTTTGGAGTGATCCCTCTGAGAGGTTGCCTCCTGGGCTTAAATCCTCAGCAAGTCTACCTAATAAAACTTAATTCTCAACTTTTAGGTTGCGCATTTTCCCCCTGGCTGACAGTGGGAATCCCTCCCATGCCTTTTCCACAGAGAACGTTCAAGTAATCCTAGATAACCAGAGCTTTTGATGTGTTCTACCATGATTATTAGTGAATTAAATGATCTTTTGGGGGGAACCTGTAAGATTTTTGGTCTACCGGAAGAGGAACATTTATAGCCCTCTTTACTTGATTTCTGTCCTAGGGTTTACAACAGTAATTGAAGGGGACCTCAGTGAGGATCATGTTCAGGATGCTGGCCAGAGCTGGGGAGAGAGGAGCCTGGAAACTCTTTGAAGAGATACAGAGTGGAGCTTAATGATGTTGCCACGGCTGAAGATAACAAAAAATGAAATGCTTCCATTTGCTGCACAGGGAACATACATTTTAAGATTGATTCTCTGCAGAGCCGAGTATTTAATATGTCAGCTTAGTGGTAATACCGTCAAGAGCATCACTTTTGTACCTGCCGTGATGAAAGCCAGCTCTGGCCTGGGCTCAGACGGTGCGTTTGTGCCTGGCAGGTCCTCCTCAGCCTAGGGAACATTCGAGGTCCTAGCTCCCGCCTCAGGCTGGCTTCCTGGCACTCCTCTGGGGTTGGCTCATCTTTGTCTGTTATGGCTGGAGGGAAGCCTCCTGGGGCTGTCGACCTGAGCAGAGGGTACCCGAGACACAGTGGAGCCCTTTCCTGTTCCCCTCAGGCTGGATGAGGTCCCCATCAGTGCTTTTTAATTTCAGCCACGGGGTCCTCTGCTCACGGTTCAGGAGGGAGAGTCACAAAGTGAATGTGACAAGTATTTCATTTTATGGGACACTTTCTGAAGCCCTTGCTAGAAGAAGAGATTTCAAAAGATGAAACAATGAACTGCACATCACAGGTATTGACCAAACAAAGCCACAGCCCCGGAACCGCCACAAAGCTCGGGGCCTGGCTGGGAGCACAGGGTAGCCCCTTTCAAAGGAGATTCTTACACAGAAAGTCATAACTTATTCATGCTTCATAAACACACGTAGGCATTCGGGTCCCTTAAACACAGTATGCCACTTCACTTCAGTTAACAGCAAAGTGGTGCCATTTGCTCATAAATTCTGCCAGCTTCGGTGTAGAGAGAGCTCCTGCAAGGAGGTGGCTAGCCATCAAACCCAGAACTCTAGCAACTGATTTGAATCCAAGAAATGCCGGCCTCCTTGGCCACAGGAAAGACATTTGGGGCCATTTCTGTTTTTTTCTTAATTTGGAATAATTTGTTGTCATTAGCCAGAAAGTCTTAGTATCTGAGCTTCACTTGATAGGTAAGAAGAGGTACAGATTAGAAATAGCAAACCTACTATAGAAGATGTATATGTGTGTTCAGTTGCTCATTTGTGTCCGACTCTTCACAGCTCCATGGACTGAGGCCTGCCAAGCTCCTCTGTCCATGGAATTTTCCAGGCAAGAATACTGGAGTGGGTTACCATTTCCTACTCCAGGGGATGTTCCTGACCCAGGGATCAAACCCGTGTCTCTTGTGCCTCCTGCATTAGCAGGCAAATTCTTGACCACTAGGTCCACCTGGGAAGATCCTGCGAAAGTGAATAAGCAGAAAACTCATTATCGGATGACTGGATGTGCTGTCTGGTTGGAAGCAAGAGCTGGGCTGTCGAGGGCAACCTTTTCCCAAGGCCTAAATGGCTTCAGTTCAGTGCTCCATGTAACTATAGGCATTTGGATGGGGACAAAACACTAACATTACGTGGCTCAGTGGAAAAGAATCTGCCTGCCAATGCAGGAGACAAGACTTTGATCCCTGATCTGAGAAGATCCCACATGTCGTGGAGCAACTAAGCCCGTGGGCCACAACTATTGAGCCTGTGCTCTAGAGCCCAGGAGCTGCAGCTACTGCAGCCCATGGGCCTGGAGCCCATGCTCTGCAACTCAAGAGACCGCTGCAATGAGAAGCCCATACACCGTAGCCAGAGAGTAGCCCCCACTCGCTGCAACTAGTGAAAAGCCTGGGCAGCAAGAAAGACGCAGCACAGCCAAATAAATAAATGCATAAAATTCTTAAAAAAACAACAGCATACTCCAGCACATGTGACAACCGAGTAGGTCTTTATTGATAATGCTCTTGCAAGCCCTTGTTGACACAGCACACCTGAAATAATTCAGAGAAATAGCCTCTACCTGTAGTCATCATGAAAACCAAAACCACCTCCAAACATTTCTGTAATCATATGGCTGGAAGGCTCTTTGGGAGATTACTTAGTTGAATGACTCTTGACTGGAGTATTATTACCCCATTCTCCCCTACCCACCCTGCCATGGGGTATCTGGAAGTGTTTGGAGATACTTTTGACTTTCACGATGACTAGGGGTAGGGGCTTTGTAACTGCAGTTAGAGCTCAGGATTTCAGGGACCTTAAACATCTCACCACAATAAGCAATTCTGTCCAAGAAGAATTGTCCCACGTAAAAGTCAGCAGTGTTCAATTTAGACCGACAGCCACATTTTACGGGTGAGAAAGCTGAGGCTCCGGTATAGAAGATCTTTTGTCTAAGATCATCCAGGTTGTATTGGAGCTCTTTGCCAGGAACTGGGGACATAGACCACAACTATTTCTTCTTATACCACAGTCACACTTAGTACAGTGCCTGGTGTGTCATCAACCCTCAGTAAATGTCATCTGTTACCATCATCAATATCACCATTACCTTCCTGAGTTAAGCTTATTCTCCTACAAGTAAGGAAGGTTCCTGGGGTGTAGATTGGAGATACAAATTATAGTTTCAAAAGGAGTACGTCAAGGCTGTATATTGTCACCCTGCTTATTTAACTTACATGCAGAGTACATCATGAGAAACGCTGGACTGGAAGAAGCACAAGCTGGAATCAAGATTGCCGGGACAAATATCAATAACCTCAGATATGCTATTCTGAAGGAGATCAGCCCTGGGATTTCTTTGGAAGGAATGATGCTAAAGCTGAAACTCCAGTACTTTGGCCACCTCATGCAAAGAGTTGACTCATTGGAAAAGACTCTGATGCTGGGAGGGATTGGGGGCAGGAGGAGAAGGGGACGACCGAGGATGGCATCATGGACTCGATGGACGTGAGTCTGAGTGAACTCCGGGAGATGGTGATGAACAGGGAGGCCTGGCATGCTGCGATTCATGGGGTCGCAAAGAGTCGGACACGACTGAGCGACTGAACTGAACTGAACTGAATTAAAACGAGAAAGCAATCAGAAAAATACAAGGGTCAGTACACTGAGACAGGACATTCAGAATCATTCAGTTAATTCCAAATAGACTGTCTCAGCCTGAAAGGCTATACTCAGGGCAAAAGGCCATATGGTGGCTTGGTTGGTGGCATCTCCAGAGTGCTGAAGAACTGCCCTTTGGCCCAATTGTTTTTAACTTAAATGATCTGGAAAAGAGAATAAATCACACATTGTGGCTCCCCAGAAGTGTGTCAAGCATTAAAAATAAGTCAGAAATAAGTTGCAAAATATTGGTCTCCAAGATGGAAAATAAAAATATGACTTCATGAAGAATGTTGGCAGGGCCAATCCGTGTTAATTCGCATAGGCTTCTGAGTCCCTGGCTTGATAGAAAGACTTTTTAGGCAGGCTAAGATTTTAATTAAAATGGGAAAAGCCTCACTGCACTCTCTCTAATGATCATTATATACAAGGCTCATAAGGTTGGAAGAAACTGGGGAGGATTTGCAGGAGAAATAACTTTGCATAGAACTTCTGAAAGCTGTAGGAGTCCTGAGAAATTATCTCATTTTAACCATTACTTTATAAGAAAAGAAACTAAAGCTTAAGGAGATGACGCAATTTACCTACATCCTATGTAGTAAATGACATAATTCAGCACCGCCAGCCTCCATCCAGGACTGGCCTCACCACTATACTTCTAAAGAAACTGTAGAAGTTGGTGATGGTGCCTCTTGATTTTCTTCTACTCAGCCTTAAAAGGAGAAATTTTTTGAATAGAGAGGATTTCTGATATGCTCATTTCCTGAGCTTTTTTATGCTTTGAATATTTATGTATAATGAGATGATCTTCCATCATGGGAAATAATGTCAAGTTTTTCTCCCAGAATCTTCTCTGCAGCATTCTGGATAGGCATTTACTTGTAAAGAGAGAGCTGGTCAAGCCTAAGGCCAAGGTCCATTCCAGTCCCACCGCTGTTCCACCTTCACGTTCCTTAGAAGCCAGGCTCTGCTCTTACAAGCCAACTGAACTGGCTGGTGTCAAATAGATTGTGCAACTGAATGAAATGTGGAATAATTGCACCTGCCCATTAATCAATTATACAAGACTCAGAGTCATCCTTCCCTTAAAAGCCAGTTGCATCAGCAGTGGAGATTTCTCCCTTTCCATTAAATATGTCAGAAGTTAAGCTGGAAAGAAATCACATGGGTTCATACATCAGTGAAAGAGAAGTGCACTCATGGAATAATGGGAGTGAGAACAACTTGAAACAGGTTGAATGCTAACGGACTAGTTGCCTACTCTTTCTTGCCCTACAGAACAGAAAACACAAGTAAAGCTCAGTTATTAAAGGTAGAAGAAAGAGAACAGTCAAGAGATTTCCTTGGAGAAAATGCTCCAGGTTCTTTTGCATCCCCAAGATTAAGCTCTGTCCTCATTTATGATGATGGTTCAAAGGTTTTCCATTAGGTAGGACCAAATGCTTTTCAAATGTCAAGCTCTGTTGTCAGCAGCAGCAGCACGTAGTGTCCATCTCTGCATCCCATGAGATGATGTCTTAGTCCATTGTGGTCCCATAACAAAATACCACAGGCTGGGTGGCTTATAAACAGCAGAAGTTTATTTCTCATAGTTCTGGAGGCTTGAAGTCTGAGATCAGGGTGAAGGTCCCCACCCCACTCAGTTTATGAGGGTGCTAATTTCTTCACATCCTTGCCAATACTTATAATCTGTCTTTTTAAAACTTTTTTATTTTGTATTGGAGTATATTAGATTAACACTGTTGTGATAGTTTCAGGTGAACAGCAAAGGGAATCAGCTGTACATATTACATGTATCTATTCTTCCGAAAACTCCCTTCCCATCCAGGCTGTCACGTAACACTGAACAAAGTCCAATGTATCTGACTTTTTGATTATAGCCACCCTAGTAGGTCTGAAGTGGTATCTCATGGTTTTAATTTGCATTTCCCTGATGCTGGTTTTAGAAAAGGCAGAGGAACCAGAGATCAAATTGCTAACATCCACTGGAGCATCGAAAAAGCAAGAGAGTTCCAGAAAAAATCTATTTCTGCTTTATTGACTATGCCAAAGCCTTTGACTGTGTGGATCACAATAAACTGTGGAAAATTCTGAAAGAGATGGGAATACCAGACCACCTGACCTGCCTCTTGAGAAACCTGTATGCCGGTCAAGAGGCAACAGTTAGAACTGGACATGGAACAACAGACTAGTTCCAAATAGGAAAAGAAGTACGTCAAGGCTGTATATTGTCACCCTGTTTATTTAACTTATATGCAGAGTCCATCATGAGAAACGCTGGGATGGAAGAAG